>JAJUBI010000001.1:6418102-6769356 GCA_022419385.1 Paraconiothyrium sp. Pb-2020 | reverse complement strand
ATAATATAAAGTTAGGCTATACATTTCTTCTTAGTAAAGAAAATTAGTACCCCTATAAAAAACTTAAGTAATATAATTTATTATATAATATACTTTATAGAGTATCTAATTTTTTATTAAGAAATTAATATATATAAAAAAGTATAGTAGTTACTTCTCTATCTCAATATTATATAAAAGTTATAATTAATAATTAGATAGTACTTATAGTCTTTCTATAGTAAGGTAAGTAAAGTTAAATAATATTTCGTATATACCTCTTTAGTTTCTATTTAGACTATTTAGAGCTAGGTTAATCTATACTTAATATAATATAGTATAAAACTACCTAAAGAATTTAATAAGTATAAAACTACTTTAGATTCTCTATAGTAACTTTTTTATATAAATATACCTCTTTAGTAGATTTCTAATAAAATAGTATATATTAGCTAGTAATATTAAGTTTTGGTTAATATTATTAAACTAGAGTAAACTTAGAAATATATTATATTTTTAAGATATCTACTACTATAAAGAAAATTATTTAAAACTTTTTATAACTTTTTAAGTCTATAAGCTTACTTTAAGTACTATAGTACTATATATTTATTTTAAGCTATTAGTAGCTTTAGCTAAAACCTCTATTAAAGATACTACTAAAATACTATAGTCTTTTACCTTTTTTAATAAAAGAAGGTTAAGTAGATACTAAATTAATAAGAATATTAATTAAATTCTATTTAACTTTTACTTTTAGAGTTACTATTCCCTTTAGCTAATTATAAAGAAATTTAAATAGATTTCTACTTTATAAATCTCTAGAATCTAGTTACTATAGTTTTATAATTAAACTAATATAGGTAAATAGAGTAGCTAGAATTCTATTTATCTTTAGCCTTTTTTTTTCTTATATAATCTACTTCTATTAAATAGATATTCTTTAAACTAGAGGTAGTAGGCTTATTTAAAGTAGAATAATTAAGTTTAATATACTTTAGCTTATTATAATAGTAGTAAGTTATTAGCTAAGAGTCTAATTAGCGCTAGTTAGTAGTATTCTAGACTAATTTAAGCTATTACTCTACTTATACTCTTTTTTAGCCTTTTTTTAAAGTTTCTAGTCTTCCCCCTATCTTAGCTCTTACTAGATATTCTAAGTTAATTTAAAGAAGAATTTCTCTTCTTTAGTTAGTACTTAATTTACTTACTTAGTATAATAGATAATTAAAGTCTACTATTTAATATTAGTAACTATTATCTTTAGCTCTATAGATATAGACTAAAGGTATTAGTAAATATAAAGAGTAAGACACTCTATATACTTAAGTTTTACTATTTATTATTAGTTATTTTTAATTTATTCTAGTAGCCTTTAAATATAGTTTAATAGGTCTATGTAACGGGGCCTTCTTAACACTATAGTAAGCCGCGGCCTAGTTAGGGTTCTGTTAAGAGATAAGTAGCATATAGGGTTGTATTAGTTACGTGTATATAAACGTTAATTAATTACTATAATAAGAATTATTACTAAAGACTTAAGGGTAATCTTCTGTAAGAAAACTAGATATAGTAAACTGTATTATGATTAATAATAAGATTACTAGTAGTAATCTGTTATCCCTATATACTGCTATCTAACCTAGGCTCTGTGGCTCTATATATAGATTTTATAGATTAGGCTCTATAGCTCTGTTCTATAGATCTATAGATCTAATTATATAACTCTAATTATGTGTTTATATTGTACTTAGTATCTAACCCGTAATTATAATACTTATTCTTATAATCTAACTAGTTACTGCTATTATTATGTTAGTTCCTATAATTCTATTATAGTATATAGCTATAACACTATCTCCCCCTTCTATATCTTTAGCCTAAAGATTTATCCGTTGTAGGGGTTGTGCTATATTAGTGGGGTAAGCCCTATTATATAGTAGCTTATTATTGCTCTTTATACCTTCTTATAAGACTAACAAATAACTTGCTCTTACTAATAAAATATTATTATAGATTTCTAGCTATGCCTTATTCTTATTGTAATAGGCTTAAAATTCCTTATATACTTTCTCTATATAATATATCTAGGTGTTCTACTTATAAAGCCTGTGTTTATTCTAATATTTAAGGTTCTTATAATATTAATAGTGTATCTGTTACTAAAAGTATATAGTTAGTTATAATTTCTTCTTTAGAACTAATTATTCTTAGTGCGTAATACTAGTGCTCTAAGCTAAAATTTAAGCTAAACTGGCTAAGGCTAAGAAGGCTTAAAAGTAATTTAGATACTCTAGCTACAGCCTAAGCTAAGGTATTATAACTTTAGAAGTAGAAGAAACTTCTTAATAAGTAGAAGAATTAATAGTTAGCGTTTCTTAAGGCTAAGCTAGATTAGAAAGAAGAACTAAGGGCTGCTAGTCTATAGAATAGTTCTAAGAGGGTAAGTAGTTTCTTAAGATAATGCTTATACCTTCTCTAATAGTAGTAATTTTTATAGTTTACTATAAGGTAGTCTAGCTCTTAGTCTAATATCTCTAGGCTTCTTTAAAGATTAGTTTAACTAAAATTTCTCTAACTTCTTAGGGTAGTTAAGGTTACTTTCTAGTTTCTAGGTATTATTTATAGGTTCCCTTTCTTATCGCGTTCTAGCTATTTAACTTTATAGTAACTCTAACTATTTACTAGTTAGTATCTATTATACTTACTACTTTCTATTCTTCTTACTATTTCTATATATATATCTTTTATAGACTGTAGGTTCTATATTCTGTAGTGCCTTTTCTAAGAGAGCCATAGAACACTAGGTATATTTTTATACTATTAGAAGTTGTAGTTTAAATAAAACTAGTAATTTATTCTAGAACCTTATATAGTCTAATCTTTAGGTAGTCTAGTTTTTTAATAGTTGTTTACTAGTAATATTTTTTTATAGTAGCTAGACTTTCTCTCTCTTCTCTAGTGTAGGCGTAGGCTTGTACTTAAGATTATAGTATTTTCTATTTTTTCTTATAGAAATATAGCATCTTACTAAGTTAGCTGTAAATTTTATAATTTTTTTAGCCTATTATTCTCTATCTGTGCTCTAAGACCTTATAGTTCTAGGTACTTAGTAGACTGCGGGTTAAATCTATAGTTTATAAAGAATAGTAAAACTCTAGTAGCGCTATATTATAAGCTGTTATAGGCTAGTTATACTATAGAAAGTAACTCTACCTAGTTATTCTATTAATAGTTTAGGTAACACCTAAGAAACTATTTTACTATCTAGTTTATTTATTCTGTCTGCCTATCTATTTATAATAATAGGCTATTAATATACTGTGCTTAATGCCTATAAGGGTAAATACTATTTACTAGAACTTAGATATAAAGTAAATATCTCTATTTATAATAATTTTGTCAGAGCTCTATATTATACTATTACTATAAAGTAAAGTAGAAAGCTATATACTCTACTTTACTAACCTCTTTATATAGTAAGAAGTATACGTACTTAGTTGCTTTATTAATAATAACTATAATTTATTATATTCTACCTTATTGTCTAGGTTCTTGGATTTTAGTAGTTGTATAAAGTCTATTATAACTATACCTTATAGTTAATTAGAAACTTTTATAGGTTATAGTTGTCTATAGCGCGTACCTATTTAGTTTATTTTAGTAGTAGTTAGTATAATTGCGTAAGACTTCTAACTATCTATTAGGCTTAAGGGAAGTAGTAGTCCCTTATTAGTTATTCTATTATTTATTTAATTCCTAGTAGCTGTATGCCGGTGCCTTGTAGAATTATCTTATAAATTTATTAAATTTTGGCGGAAAAAGATTCTATTAAAGACCTTATAGATATTATTCTTATATTTTATTTCTATAGTAGGTGGCTTATATTCTTATTACTAATTGCTGTTTCCTTTTTAATCCAGTTGTGCTATATACTAGTCTAGGTTTCTATTATTGCCGCCAGCTTTAGTATATTATAGATAATAGTACTGTCTTTATTAAATTAAAGTAGGACCCCTAATACTTTAGCTTTTTCTTATAAGTTAGGTCTTCTACTTAAGGCGTCCTAAAGGTTTTCTGTTCTTAGGTATGTATAATCTTAAAATTATATATTAATAGAGTCTATACCTATTTTACTTACTAGGGTATAAGGGCCTTATTTATTATAAATCCTGTTAAGTTCTATAGTCTAAAAAGACCGGCATTTAGTATTTTACTTCTTAGAGGTAAGTTCTCTATTTCTTAAATACTTTAACTATTGCTAATATCTCTTTATTATAGATATTATAGTTAAGTTTAGCTTTTTACATTTTTTAGAAGTAATAGCTATATAGGTGTTTTTGTCTATTTCTAGATCTTACTAGAGCAAGTACACTTCTATAGCGAAATTTAATATATCTATCTCTAGTATAGCGGGATAGCAGGGATTAAAGATTTATAAAATAGGTTTCTTAGTAAATTCTTCCTTAAGTTAATCTATTACTTATTAGTATTTATTTATCTACTTAAAGGGTACTTCTTTCTTTATTAGCCTTATAAGGGGCTCTATCTTTATTAGTCTGGAATAAACTTTCTATAATAGTTGTAAAATTCTAAGAAGAATTAAATATTCTTAATATTTTCTAGTTTTCTCTAATCTAAAATCTTCTAGAGCTTTATTTACTTAATCTTAAGCTTTTAGGTTCTACTACAAACTCTAGAAAATAGTTTAGGTAATATAGAATTTATACTTCTTAAGCTTTAGATATAGCTTAGCTTTGCTTATATAGTTTAGTACTTCTTCTATATACTTTTAGTAGTCTTATTTGTTATTTAAGTATATTAAGATATTGTCTAGGTATACTATAGTATACTTACTAATATATTCTTAGAGTACAGTGTTAATTTGTCTCTAAAAGACGGCTGGGGCGTTAGTAAGCCTAAAGGGTATAATATTATACTTAAATAACCCTAACTTTATTTAAAGGCGGTTTTCTATTCCTTACCTTTCTTTATTCTAATTAGTGGTATATATTTTTTATATCTAAGTAGGTAAAGATTTTCGCGTCTTAGAGTTAGTCTTATAAGTCTAAGATTAAGGGTAATAGGTACCTATCTTTAATTATAATAGTATTTATTTTTCTAAAGTTAATATAGAACTATAGTTTAGGTTGTCCTTCTTTTCTATAAAGGTAACTCCATAAGCAGCAAGACTAAGAAGGTCTAATATATTTCTATTTAAGGTTATTCTTAATATATTGTTTAGTAACCTTAAGCTCTTATTCTATTATTTTATATACTAGTCCCTATATAGGTTATTTTTTTTCTCTAGTCTAATCTTACAGTCTTACTTAGCGTGTTCCGGAAGGTATTCTTCTAGTTTGTTAAAGATATCTGTAAACCCTTAGTACTATTTAGTATCCTAGGGTAAGTTCCTTATTTGCTACTAACTAGTATAGGTATTAGACTCATTTCGTTCCCTAGTAGATAGTTAGGTTAACCTATTTTAGCTATAGCATTTCTAGAATTACATCTTACTAATTGTTCTATCTTAGCTAAGTCTATAATAAAGTTGTTAATAACTAGTCCTTTAGATAGGAAGGTTCTAGTATTATTTCTATATAGATTTGTTCCTAAAAAGGTAGTCTTAATATTAAATAGAGTTCTTTTTTCTATTTTATTAGTGTAGTAGAGTCTTTATCTTCTACAAAGTTCTTAGAGATAAAGTTTTATATTACTCTACTATTAATTATTACTCTAATTAGTTTTTCTTAGTATTCCCTTAAATTATAATTATAGTCCCTATATACCTCTTAAGGCTTTTGCCTTTTAGCTAATACTTTGTCTATATTTTTCTTAGCTATATACTAAGGGCACTTATTTTAGGGCACTTATACTAAGGTTGCCCTTTTATATATTTAATTAGTAAGAGGGGTCTAGGGGCTAGCACTAGGTATCCCTATACTTTTTTCTAGGTGCTATCATGTACTTTGTCCCTTAGGATAAGGTTATTATAGGGGTTATCTATTACCTATATTAGAAGGCATAATATTTCCTCTTTAGAGTTAGGTATATTAGGTAATTATCTATAATATATAATATCTATAATAATTTGTAATGTGCTGGGGTTTAGTTAGTTTAGAAATTATCCCTTCTATTAGTTTTATTAGTCATCTAAGCATTCTTCCTAATTAGGATCTAGTACTTTATTATAACTTAAGGTATATAAGCTTTATCTACCTACTTAATTTTATTAGTAATCTAGGCCTATTCTTATTTATTTGGTATTTCCCTTACTAGAACTATATTTGTTCTACCTATTTATTAAAGCTTATAAACTTTGTATTTAAGGAAACTAGATCTTCTAGTTTTTATAAACCTTATAGATAGTTTCCCTATATAAATTCTTATAGTAGAAGTGTAGACCCTTAATTATTTACTATATATCTTTAGTCTTAATTAGTCTGGCTGCTTTATACGTTAGTCCTATAGGCTGGAAATATTTAACTCCCCCTATATAGACATTCTTATTAGGGGATATAGGTGCCTTCTATACTAGTAATAAGAGAAGGGTTCGTCCCCTCTTAGAGTTAACTAGAATAGTGTATTTACTAATCTATCTAAGTTGCTATCTCTTTATTATTGTTAGATTCGCTTTCTAAATCTTTAGTATTATAGAATCCTAGGACTTAGGCGTTTTACTTCTCTAGCTATAAAATTATTTAGCCTTCTTAAGTTACTGCTAGCCTTTCTTCTATAGGCTAGTATCCTGTGTCCTTTTTATCTTTATAATATATATACATATCTTAGGGACTTAGCCTAATAAGTAGCCTTATATTTCTACTAGCTAGTTTCTCTTTAGTTTCCTTTAAGGCTTCTAGCTTCTTTAGTTCCTTTTAGTACCTTTTACAGACTTTTCCTAGCTTTTATTTAGGCAGTTTCTAGCAATATGGCCCTTTTTACTATAGCTAAAGTAAGTGCCTTTCTTTTACTTTTTCTTTATTATATTCTAACTTAATCCTTTTCTTTATTAGCATCTAAGACTATTAGATCCCCCTTATTATAGGTTTTATAGTTTTAGCTATTTACGCTGTGTCGCTTCCTTCTTTATTATTTTATTTCTATAGAAATAACTCGTCGTCTACTTGGACGGCTTATTCCCTATAGTCTAAGATTTATTGGCTAGCTATTTAAATACTAATATATAGGCTACTACTGTCTTAGTCTATTAAAGCTTTAAGAGTTTCTATTTGGCTATGCGTTTCGCGTTAATATTACTAAAGGTTAGTTAGAGTTTTTACTTAAAGTAGGTGTAACTTGCAAAGATAAGGTTAGTTTTCTATTTTTTAGTTATCTATTTAGTTTGTTCTCTAGTTTATAAGGTAACTGTTGAACTAGTTTATTGCTTTGCCTATAAAGTAGGTTACTATATAAGCCACTTTCTAATCTTCTTCTCTAAGGTATTCTTAATTTAAATCTAAATAGAGGAATATAGAGGCTAGGAACCCCTAAGCTTAGTTCTTATTCTATTAACTTTTTTAGATTAGCTAGTTTTAAGGGTCTGCTCCTTATTCTAAGTTCTATTTACTAGATTTATTCTTTTATTATTTTGTTGGCCCCTTCCCCCTTTCTCTCTAATATAACTTTTACTTATTCTACTAACTTATTATAGGCATCTTTTTACCTTTAGTTTTCTTTATTTAGGTAGTTAAGTTGTTCCTTTATCTAGACTAGGTCTGTTAGGTCTAATAATGTTAGTTAGTTTACTATAGAAGCTATTGTTTAGTAAGGGTAACTTAGGTACGTACCTGTAGGGACTCTTAAAATATAATTATTAAAGTATAATAGGGCCTTCTTAATACTGTGGTAAGCTGCGGCCTAGTTAGGGTTTTATTAAAAGATAAGTAGTATATAGAGTTGTATTAGTTACGTGCGTGTAAACGTTAATTAATTACTATAATAAGAATATGTTACTAAAGACTTAAGGGTAATCTTCTGTAAGAAAACTAGATGCAGTAAACTGTATTATAGATTAATAATAAGGTATTACTAGTGGTAATCTGTTATCTCTATATACTACTATCTAACCTAGGCTCTATAGGCTCTGCACATAGATCCTATAGATCTAGGCTCTATAGCTCTGTCCTATAGATCTATAGATCTAATTACATAACCCTAATTACGTATTCATATTATACTCAGCATCTAACCCGTAATTATAATACTTATTCTTATAATCTAACTAGTTGCTGCTGTTATTACATTAGTTCCCGTAATTCTATTACGGCGTAGCAGCTGTAACAGTCTAATAGTAATTATTCTTACCTTTACTAGTATCTTTTAAGCTAATTATATACTAATAGATACTATTTCTTAAAAGAGTTTAAGGCTCTTAGTATTTTAACTTTTAATACTTTTTATATTAGCTTCTAGAAGATATTTTAAAATATATAAAACTAAACTTTAGTTCTCTATATTATTCTATAGACGTTATTAATAAACTAGAGTATATAGTTAACCTTTTATACCTTTAAGAAAAAAAACTCTACTAAGAACTAAAAATATAGTTTATAGTTATTCTTTTAATAGTTATACTTATACTAATTCTTTTAAGTATACTTATATAGTTATTTTTAAGTAGGGGGGTATAAAGATAGTAACTATTAGATTACTATAGATATAGTAGTAGTTTTTACTAGCTTAAAGAGTATATTTACTTCTTTCTACTTTATAATAATAGTAGATCTTATTAATTTATTAGAGTTTAGTAATATTCTTCTTATAATTTAATTATTTCTAGCTTCTTCTAGCTTATTAAAGTTAGCTATACTAGATTAGCCCTAACTAAGTATAAATAACTCTATTAGGTTTAAAATATTAATAAGTAGTACTTAGGTACTATTTATTGTAATAGCTTTAATATATTCTTATTTAGCTTCTACTAGTAGTAGTAGAGTTAATTTATTCTTTATTATCTAAATAGATAATATTACTTACCTTTTATATAGTATAGTAGTAAGTTATATATCCATCTACTATTATAATATAACTAGCTTTTAATAGCAATAATAAAACTAGACTACTCTAAAATAAGTTTTAAGTAATTTAAATATTAGGATTTAGGTATAAGGTAATATAGTTCTACTATTAGAGGTAAGTATAAGAATAGATTTCTAGTATATAGATAGATAAATTACTACTAGACTACTTTATTAGTATTTAGGTTATATACTCTATACAGTTATATAACTATACTAGTCCTAGACTAAAGGACTCTAGTTGTAATAATAATACTATATTATAGTTATTTTATATATATTCTATTATATATCTAAGTTTATATATACTTTAAGTTAATAGATATAAAGATAATATATATCTATACACACCTATATATTTTAGTATATATTTATATAAATTTACTCTTAAAAACCTTTATAATATAAACTTAATAGTTAATATTATAGATTATAATAAATTATATCCTCTTATATAGTAATACTATTAGAAGGACTAGGTATATATTCTATATAAGTTATTATAATAGATAGAAAGAAATTAGCCATAGTAATAGAAAGTAATATAACTATCTATCTACTTAAAGATATTAGGCGCTAGCTTAAACAAGAATAAACAGGGTGAAGTTAAGACGCCCTAAGAACGATGACTAGTCCTCTATTCTTAGGTTTGCCTCGGTACAAACACCAAATCACACCGATCATGCCGACTACGATACCCATTCGCCTCGAACGGGCTCATCTTCTCCGGCGTCGTCTCAGTCGCAACTCTGACCTCAAACCTCTCAAAAATCGCCTTGAGCAACAAGCGCATCTGATATGTCGCCATATTTCCTCCCGGACAGCGCGGGCGCCTACACCAATGGCACCAAGAGCTTTTTCTTCTCTGCCATCTCTGTTTTCGAGGCCTCATTGTTTAACTTCTCGTTGTTTAACTTTCGTTGTTTGACTTCTCGTTGTTTGAGCTCTCGCTGTTCATATCTCGCTTTTTGAGCGCTCATCACTCCGGGCACTCGAGCCATCTCAACGGATTAAAAGTATCAAAATCCGGGAACAAATCGGGTCGCTGCCGGCTCATGGAGAGAGACTGCGTCGTAACCACCGCGCCAGCAGGAAGATAGTAGCCTAACCTCAACCCCCCAGCAGGAAACAAGGCGGGACCCCGTCAGCGCAACAGGCGGCCGAAAGCGAAGACCCTCCTTGATACACGCGTCCAGCAGCTTGAGGGAGTCAAGGCCTTCATACCCTCGTGCGCGCGTAACTCCTCGTAGAGAGACCGCTGCAGCGCCGGATTAAGCGCAAGTTCGTAGTATATAACGCCAGCGCCGAGGATGTCGTTTCCGTAGCCGCGAGACCTGGCCTGCCATTTCGGCGCCGAGCTCGGCGTCGTTCCATGTTTGCGTGGGATACTTTAGCGTCTGGGTCGGTGAAGAGCTTGTAGATGGTTGGGTCTTCGTCGAAGGGCTTGTCATTGGCCTTGGCTTGCCGACACAGTTCCGCGCCGAGGTCGAATGCCTGTCGCTTGAGCGGATGCGGAAGCTGGCGTGCGTGAAGGGACTGTGTTGCAGCCATGAGAAGAGCCATTCTGGTAGACAGAGGCGCCAGACGACGAGGAAGTTGTACTCGCCCACTACGTGTGGGAAGTCGGATGTGGGGATGTCGACTTCGGAGCCGCCCATTATTACTTGGCTGTTCTTCAGGGTGCAGATGCGCAGGTGGTGCACAATGTCTTCTGATCTTTTACCGAAGGAGATACCGAGGTCACGTACCATGGCTTCGATATTCTCGACGAAGACGTCGTGTCGAAGCTTGAGATTCTTGGTCGTGGTGGCGATCATGACAGGATGTCTTCTCGTTCTAGCAATTGAATGTTGCGGGTACGTGACTGTCCAGTCATGGCCACCTACTCTAAGGGCGCGGATAGATTTTGGTGAGGTGTCCAGGTCTTTTCGAATGAAGACTTTCTCTACTTCTGAGGGGTCGTTGAGAATGACGAGGTTCGGAGCGATACGGACGATGGGGCCGTACTTCGCCATCAGCTTGTCGGCTTCGAAAGATAGGCGACCGTGCCATCTCTGCCATCGGATCCAGAGAGATGTCGCAGAGCTGATCCAGGGCCCAGGAATGGACCGGAGAGGATGGAAGTGGGCTCGGTAGAGCATCTTGGCCGTCTGGTAGAGGACTAGAAGCACGACGGCTGCCCAGAGGATGTTCCAGTCGAAGACATGGTGGTTTAGCTGCAGTGTACTGGAGCTGAGAAGATAATCCAACATCTTGATTGCCAGAGGGAGGGCAAGAATGCACGATCAAGTAAGGACACTGACAAAGATATTCGGTATAATTAGTAGTGCGCCGATATATACTGTAGTCGAGACGGCCCGTTTCCACTACCTCGTTAGGAAAAGTGAACTTCTTCGCGTCCGTGCATACTCTACTCGGTCTAATAGACGTTGTGGTAATTCGAAAGCACGGGCTCAGAGATAAGAAACCCAACCACCGACACCTGAAAACCAGGACTATGAGGCAGACTGACTATGTGTTGTGTTAGTTTGTTCGTCATAAGCTATGGTTTATGACAGGGGCTTACATTTCAGCACAGCAGCAGCTATAGAGACTCTGCCTCAGAAACACTCTCTCCCATTTGCCCCTTGTATTGTGTAAATCCATAGATACTAAGTTCGATGCATGTTGCCTCATTGCCCAACTACTGCCCGCCGCACGCCCGCCCAAACTCAGCCTCCCTTCGCCTATAACATCGCTCGGCAGGAGGCGGGCACTTTCCATCGGCCCGGCCGTTGAACGCCAAGGCTGGTGCACGGCTCGTACACAGCCCCATGTCATGACTTCCCATTCCCGGACTAAAGTCCGTATATGAGGAGCGATCACCGTTCGTTTGTAGCAGCCTAACCTATTGTTATCCTGCGGCCGTAGGGAAGCAGGGAAGAACTTCAACGAGCCGTCCGCCAGCAAGGAAGTCAGAATCGCAGGGAAGGATTACTCAGGGCCACGGCTCGTATGGGAGCTCTTGCTATCTCTCCTCCCTTGTCCTAACCTAGATTGGGAGCCTTTATTAGGCAGTGACCAAGCCTCCGCAGCAGCCAACGCGCACAGTGAACAACTTATAGATTATAGGTTAATACTGCGGTTATCCAGTCCCGCGGGCCTTGTGGCGTTAACGACCCGGTAGTATGCAGCTCCAGTGGTTCGGCGGGATTAGGCATGTCGATCGTGGCTCTGGGTGTTTGCGTGCTGATCATAGCATTTCGATGTAGATTTGGGTGTTGAGTTCTCCCTCCCCCACGCCTCCATATGTTAACGCTGTAGCGTTCGCCACGCAGCCCTTCCTCCTCTCCTCCTCCGCTTCACCTCCACCACACCAGCCAGGAAATCTCTGTTAATATATAGTTGTCCTTACTTTATCGTGCTTGACTAATTTCTCCATAGTGCCCTTCTTATCTACAAAGCCTGTCTAGTCCATGTGGCTCTTAGTAATAATATTTAGCTTTATCCCCTTCTTCTTATTATACTTAAGTAAGTACTATAGAAATATATCTCTAGTATAGATTAGATTTATAAATATAGTTAAATAATAACCCCTATAATAAAATTATTACTAGTATTCTTTTTTAAAAACCGTGTATATATTTTCGAGACAAGATATAGTGCTAATAGGAATTGTGGGCCCTATATAGTGCTTTAAGATATCCATTATAGGCTACCTACTAGACTACTTAGGGTTGTAAAAACTAACATCACACTTGGCCTCCACTGTCCATTCGATCCCCTCACGACTTTTGGGGCTTGTCAAGTGCAATCGCGACCGAATCGATGACTCGATGCGTATGATGAAGGGTTTTCCCCGCATGTAGTTGATAACCTTGGGCACCGACGGTAGACACACGATGAGGAAACCGGCGGGAATTTGAGCAGTGCCCCAGAAGGAGATGTGACCGAGCTGGTAGGTAATGTCTTCTTGGTGTTTCCAGAGGTGGACGTTGTAATATAGGCGGACGCTAGACGTGGCACAAGCACTAAAACCTTATGTCAGCGCGAAATGCGCGATGGCACATGTGTGGGACAGGAAGGAGACTTACAACACTCCGATGGCAAACAGACACACCAGGCCGACTTTCTTTCGCTGCGAGACTTTCAGCTGCGAAATTCTGCTCAAAGGCAGCAGCAGGATGGTCAGGTCGGAGACGACGCAGATAACTGCACTGATCACGTTGATCTCAAAGATGTCAAGGCATTTGCCGCGCGTGATTGTCTTATCCCAGAACATGGCGCGTGGGTTGCACACAAAGATGAAGATGAACGTAAACGCAACGTAGTAGGCAACGTTTGCCCAGAGAACGACGTGTAGGGTCCAAAAGGTGAAACCGCGGATGCCAGAAGGCGCGAAAATACGCAGGTACTGCAGAATAATGGCGATCTTGAGAAGGAGAATGACAATCCCCCAGATGATAAACTCGACATATTGGAGCTGGCAGGACTTTTAGCATATGTATAGATTGGATCGCTTCTGGATTTGGCTTACAAACAGGTACCGCGCAAACTTCCTCAGGGTAATGTTCCATTGGTGAACACCCATCGGGGCGCGCGCGAGAAGAAACCCAACTGGCATGAAAGCTGCCGTGTATACGACCTGTGGAACGACTAAGCTTCTGAGCTGTTCAAAAGTGCATCGCAGAGCGTAGTCCTCAGCAACGAGTCTTCGAGCAAGCCGAAGCTGCGCATAGACACGCATCAGCACGGCAACCATGACAATCACATACAGAGCAATCAACGCTGCTTCCGCATCGTGCTGCATACTCCACGGATCGATGAGGTTTCGGACGATGCCATCAGGGACCTTCTCGGCAGGACTGTCAAGAATTTGTTCGTGCGTTGGATGTCCTTTGGTAGTAGACATGTCGGAACGTGGTCATGATGGCTCAGCAGATGCTGTGCCTCTTTAGTCAAGATTCAAGTCGAGAGACTATCAAGATGAAAATAAAGCATCAATGTAGATCTCAGGCGGTTATCTTCTCCAGTGGGCGGAGCACCGCGCGTGCTTATGCGTCGCACCGATACCTGCATCGGGGCCGAGGACCCATGCCTGGGCCGCCCTTCACTACTTGCGTTGCATGGGTATCAACGGTGCAGGGGCACGCATACATGTGCACCGTTGTCGGGGTACTAAAGTTAACCCTGCCTGGTGTTGTGCGGCGCGGTCAGATGCGTTGCTTACGCTGCACGTCTCAGGGTGGGTGTCTGCAGAACGTTCCTGTGTCACTGCCATGATACGAGCGTAATACACCTGCCTGTTGCCTACCTGTGCAACTTGCAGCCTAGTATCATTCCCTTGGTACACTGGGTACGTTATGTGCCATTCGCCGCTGGCTGGCGCACCTGCGTCGGAATCCCTGAATGTTTACCGGTTCTCAGCTAGCTATCCAGATGCATCACTTAGCATCCCGAACCCAGACAAGGCGTTCTCGCTGTGCCCAACGAGTATGTAGCCAAGGACTTGAGCCAAGACCAGGCATCTTTTACCCGAAGACAAACCCAGATCTACCACATAGAATGCGAGCCACAAACTTCACGAGGTTGCAGGAAGTGCAACCTTATCGTGACATTGCCAAGTGAACCCCCGCAGTCGTTGCGTGCATTTGAGGGGCCAAAAGTTCAACAAGGCTTGTGTCGTGTGCTGAGCCGTGGAGATGTGGAGATGTGGAGATGTGGAGATGTGGAGATGTGAGTTCGGTCTCCGAGAATCAGCCCCCACGCCAATTTTCAAGTAAATGTTCACCGACCAGGGGTGGAACGGAAGGACCCGCAATGCAGGCGGGCGGCAACGGGTATCTGGAACGACCCCCCAACCGACTATCAATATACAAGGTTTCGTCAACAGTGTTTGTTTTAGCAGTTAGTTGCCCCGCCGTATCGGGAACGGCTAGCTTACGTTACACAGTCGGAATTGAAGCCGTAAGCGTCAAGCAAAGTCAAACAACTGCGCCGCGCGACCTGTGCAGCCTTGCATCCATCGTACTTCTTCGACTTCACCGCTTGAAACCCATCTGAGTGTGCGCATCACTCTCCCTGACGATACCATGGCGCTCAATGGCTTCTCGAAACTGGCACCTGACATCTACCTCTACACACCTCAGGATGCAGAGACTGTTCACCTTGTCATCCTCGGCACCTGGATGGGCGCAGCCAACAAGTATATCGAGAAATATATCGATCTGCACAAAAAGCAGATGCCCACTGCGAGCATCCTTCTTCTCAAGTCTCAGGTCAGCAGCATGATCAGACCGTACACAAAGCAGCAGCAGGCCATTGAGCCCGCCATGTCACCGGTTCTCAGCCTCCTCGCGCAGTCCAATTCGTCGAATCTGCCCCCTCGCATCTTCCTACATATCTTCTCCAACGGCGGCATCAACTCCGCAACTCACCTGTTGATCGACCTTGAGCGCAAGAGGAACGCGCCTCTCCCTCTGGTCGGTATACTCTGCGACAGCGTTCCAACGGGCGCAGGATACTGGAAGACCTACAACGCCTTCATGTACTCTTTCCCCGCGCGCTTTCCCGCCTCCATAGCGGCGTCTACCGCGGTCCACACGCTACTGATCCTCCTCTAATGGGACGCTACGAGAACCCGGAGGACTTCTGGCGCAAGGCCATCCTGGACACGAAGTTGATAGATAGCAAGAGGATCTGCTATGTTGCTTCAAAGGCAGACAAGCAGACGGATTGGCGAGACGTCGTTGCACATGCAGAGATGGCGAGGGCAAAGGGCTGGGGGGTAAAGGAGGTCATTTTTGAGGATTCGCCGCATTGTAATCATTTGAAGAAGGACCCTCAGATGTATTACGATGTTTTGGAGCTCATGTGGACTGAAGCGAAGCTGTGAGATGATTGGTCTACCAGGATTCAAGTCGATCCGACTTGTGTCTTCATGTGGCTACCGAATAAGCTATAGATCGTACTTAAGTAGCTAAAGAAATCGAATCCAATGTTGATTTTGTTCTGATTTCCAGCGCTACTAGATACTATACTTGATTCGAATCGATTAGCAAACGAGCGCAAGTTCAGATGCGACGTTCGTTTCGAATTTTCCCATCAGTATACGAAGTATCCTTTGAGATTTTGGAACTGAACATCATGCGTACAATTTGTTCAATCATCCCATGCATTCCGATTTCTTATGTTACACTATTGAATTTATGGAATGTGGGTGCTAGTCAGATACTTGGTCCAACTCATTCGGACAGCTTTGGCCAATACGATTTGCTGAACAAACTCGGAGCACTTTGCCATCGCTGACGAACCGCCGCTTAGAGGATATGCGCATGCTCCATCACATCTCAGTTGTATCAGGATCGGCTCCATCTGGGTGGCTATACTCCTTTCGCGTCCACATCAGCATAGTAGTCGGCACCTGGGCCGCTGAAAGTCCAATCGCTATGTACATCTGCAGGTTGAAGGCCTTCCCAAAAGTCTGTCTCGCCATCAGAGCGACGTTATCTTGCAACAGCCCAATAGTGTCTGTGCGTTCGAGCACTACACCGAGGAGCGGGAGAGGGATGATCTCGGCGAGATGCGATGTCAAGTAGCGCGTGGTCACGCTCGCGCCGATAGACACAGCTACCACACCGCCAAGCATCCTAAATTGGCCTCCCGCTGCTGTGGAAACGGCTGTGTAGCGTCAGTTGAGTGTGCTTCTTCCCTCGGGAACGAAAAGGATGATTACCTAAGTCTCGTTGCTCCATGACGAAGGGCAGGACGTATATCAGACCTGGCATAACGAAGCCAAGCCAAGACCTATGAGTATCTGGTAGCCATACTGCGAAGGATGAATCCTATGGTCCGAAGAAGTCCTAGACAGCAGGACTGTTCCGATAAGCTGCAGAGTGGCGCCGAAAGCGATAACCACATATGGACGTAACTTGAGCCGTCGAAGTAATATACCGGTGATGCCTGATCCGACAGGTACGAATGCGCCAAAGGCGAGCAGGCGCGCGGCTGCGGAGAATGGGGAGAGCCCATTTGTTGTCATAAAGCGCTGAGGAATTTGGAATACGCATGTGGAAACGACGCCACCGCTAAGCCAGGAATTGCTTAAACAACGTTTAGCCATGCACGAAATAATGTTGCTGCAGGTGAGGATACGCACATGATTGTTCCGAATCGTACACGATCCTGGCAGAATCGCCATGGAAAAACCGGCGCAGGATTCGCCTTCCTAGTTGTGATGTACCATTGCCACACGAAGAAAGCGATGCAGAACGGGCCTGCGCAGATCAACAGCGGTAAAACGTAACCAGAACTGAAACTATAGCCCAGCGCAGCTTGCTGCAGGCCTGTTGTTAATAGTAGACAAGATCCCAATAACAATAGAGCCCCTAAAATATCTAGACTCTTGAGGATGGCGTTGCCGGTCGATCGCTCTGGCCTTTTTGCCACAGGCTCATTCCATAGCGGCCGAGGGAAGAGCCAGCCGATTACAACAAGGGCTAGGACACCGATGGGGACGCTGGTGTGTGAGGTTACTTTCGTTGTTTGCGCAGCCCGTTGAATTTGCTGGCTGGAACTTACTTCACGATGAATACCCATTACACGTTCTGCACCGTTTTCGACCGGCAGACAGTGCTTTGGAGCAGCACCTGCACTGAAACTCATGGTTGAAACTCCAGGACTTTTGGAGAGTCTACACTTCGAACAAGAGTATGGAGTGACGCATCCCTTGGGTTCACATGAGGTCGAGATCAAAGTCAGCAACGTGGGCTTGAACTTCAAGGATCTTCTGCTGGAGCTTGGCCGAGAAAATGGCATGTCATTCGGTAACGAGTATGCTGGCACTGTACATCGCGCTGGCGTCTCCTCAGGCTTCGTGCCTGGGGAGCGGGTCTGTGGCTTCTCACGGACATCTTTCTCAACCTACACCCGAGTTAAGAGTGACAGTATAGCCCGAGTGCCCAAAGGTGTATCACTTGCTCACGCATCGGCAGTGCCTACGCAATTTGTCACATCATGGCATTCGCTGTGTAATGTAGCAAATCTGCAAAAGGGTAAGAGTGTCTTAATTCATTCAGCAGCCGGGGGTACAGGTCAAGCCGCAGTGCAGATCGCGCAAATGATTGGAGCGACCATATTCGCCACAGTGGGAAGCGAAAAGAAGAAGAACTTTCTGATCGCAACCTACGGCATTCCAGCAGACAACATCTACAGCAGTCGAACTGTAGCATTTTCGGCAGCTATAATGCAAAAGACCGCAGGAAAGGGCGTAGACGTTGTTCTAAATTCACTTTCCGGCGAAGGATTGCTTGCTTCTTGGGATATTATTGCCCCATACGGTCGGTTCATTGAGCTGGGAAAGAAAGATATTCTTGCCAACAGCAACTTACCTATGCGACCCTTCCTCCGGCGTGCCACCTTCTCGGCGGTTGAGACAGGTGTAATGAGCACAGATTACAGAGCACGAGTCAGAGATGAGATAGAACGCAAACTGGGTATGATTGAGGAGGGAAAGCTACACATGGTTAAAGATCTCCAGGTGCTGCCCATCTCGGAAGTCCAAGAAGGTATGCGCATGCTTCAATCCGGCAACAACATGGGCAAGATCGTCTTTGAGCTGGCGGATGATGCTATAGTGCCAGTAAGTAAGGAGCCACATACTGGCACTGGTCTATAGTCTGACCAATGTTGGACAAAACTTCGCACTGTTATCGACAATGGTCTGAAGCCCAACAAGACATATGTCATTGCAGGTGGTACTGGCGGACTAGGTCGAGCAATCGCAAAGTGGATGGTCCACCAACGAGGGGTAAAGAATTTGCTCTTGCTGTCTCGCTCTGGTTCAAACCATTCGGAAGCAAAACACACCATCGATGAACTCAGAGCACACGGGGCGACTGTTGAGGCTCCACCTTGTGACATCTGCAACAGAGATGCATTAGTAGGGGTCTTAGAACGCTACAAGCACCTGCCACCTATTGCAGGATGCATCCAGTCTTCGATGGTACTACGGGTAAATACATCTTTTCTCACTCGATAGCGCATGGCTAATGTATCAGGACGGTCTCTATGCAAATATGACTTACCAAGACTGGTGCGACAGCGTAAATCCCAAGACTATTGGTTCGTGGAACTTGCATACGCTACTTCCCACGGGCCTCGATTTCTTCATAATGCTGTCGTCCGTCTCAGGCATCATTGGCTCGGCAGGTCAGGCGAATTATGCCGCGGGCAACACCTACATGGACGGGCTCGCACACTACCGTACTTCGCTGGGTGAGAAAGGAACAGCCTTGGACCTCGGCGTTGTCATGGATCACGGTGTACTTGCTGCGAACCAGACCTTGCAGGATAAAATCCTTGCCCAGGGATTTCTTGCTGGTATTACATCTGCAGATATCTTCCATCTGCTGGATCTTTACTGCAACCCTAACAATGGGAAACAACTGCCACTCCTCAAGTCGTACTTGGTATCGCGTCTCCAGCGCAAATTCGCATGAGAGAATCCGGTAGATCACATCCTTTCCTCTCTCTTCCTCTCTACAGTCACATTTTGAGATCTGGTGAAACTGTCGACACCTCATCGAGCGCCGACGCTCTGGCAACTTCGGAAGTGGTCCGCCAGCAGTTTTGTGCTGCTGATACGGTCCAAGAAGCAGGCTCCATCCTTTCGCGGGCTTTGCTGCAACGATTAATCGCCATGAATCCCGCCTTAAGTGATCGAGTAGGAGATGATACCATGGTTGAGCCGCTTAGTTGCTTTGGAATCGACTCTCTTCTTGCCATCGAGCTCCGGAGCTGGTTCGCGAAGGAGTGGGCCGTGGATATAGCGATCTTTGAGATTTTGGGTGAAGGTACAGTCGAGGACTTGGGGCTTTTAGCAGCTGTGAAGAGTTCGTTAAAAGTAGATTTTCAAGGCTAATTAGAGAGGCTACGGCTATTAGTATTAATGAGTAAAGAAAACATCGACATGGTAATCACAAGCGGGGCTAACGTGTATCATACGCCAATTGAAGAGGTGAAAGAACTTATCCCTAGAAAAATCTTTAAATCCGTGTAAAATAGCGCCGTACTTAACGCAGTGTTTAAGGTAGTCTAACATTAAGACTAGATCTTTCTTATAGATCTAGATTTAAGATAATCTAAGTAAAAGAGATATGAATATATCTATAGGGTAGAAAGGAAGCCCTATATAGTATACTAGGTTATAAAGTCTAAGTATAGTAGTATCCTAGCTAGACTTTAGACTATCTCTAGTAATAATAATAGTATTACTATACTGGACCTATTCCTTAGTTCTTATACTAGTAATTATAAACCAGGTATAGATAAGGCTAATAATAGGACTCTATAGTATATCCCACTTTATCCCACTTTACCCTGCTTTACTATGTATTATCCTATATTTTTATACTCTACTATCTCTACTAATACGGTGCATCTTACATAAATCTTACCATAGAATTACGGGGAAAGGTATAGTCCGCTCGGGTTTACGGGGTACCTATAGGCGTTAGTAGGGTTACATAAAGCAAAGTGTAACGGAGTATCACAATCTTACTATAGTATTATATTATATTACACTAATGTCTTGACACACGTACTCTCGGTCCGTGAATACTTCTAATCAAGGATGCTTAGTTCATGTTCGATGGGTGTTGTCATGCTTGGTGCTCCTATTTAGCCCGTAGGTTGCCTCTTGCACTTCTAGACGAGCCAACTCTTCCAAGACATTATCGTCTTCCTCACCAATCTCAAGGTCGTCGTACCGCCTCGGCTCACGCAGAAGAAGTGGATCCTTGGACTTCTTCTGCTTCACTTCCGTGCCTTCTCCGTCCGGTGTCGCCCCAGAGCTGGTCATCTTCTGTAGCCAGACACCATCCTTACGTACGTTGAAGCTACAGCCAAGGTAGCCTTGGCCCTCTCGTTCACGGTTCCAACACTCGAATCCAATGAAGTGCAAGAATGAATTGGCAAAGCATTGCACCCAGTTGACGGTTGGCATGCCACAAGCAGCCATCAGTCTTTGGGTTACGACCAGGACGCGGTGGCACCGGTTCAAAACGTCAATAACACCAGCCTCCATCGTTCTCATGTCCCCTTGATCGTATGACAAGCTTTGCAGCTTTTGTACGGTCGTCGTCTTGCTGTGGGTGGCGGCGGAACGAGCAAAAACAAATGGTACCCAGGTTTCATGTGCAGCTTCAAGCGAGAGGGAGTCTGGGAAAGACTTCAATATGACCAGGGAAAGAGCTAGCTCGAGTAGCTCATCGATCGTACTTCGCCAGCCAATGTTCAACCGCCGTGGAGAGCCAGGTATAGAGACTTCTAGATTGGCGGCAGCTTTGACGCGAGTAGATGCACATTGGGCTAGATATTGAAGTGCTTCGGTTTGCTCACAGGCTAAAAGTGCCCTGATCGCGCGGTAGTCGGCTTGCCGCTGGCCATGGCTTGTTTGCAAGCTACACGTCCAATATGAGCTTCGCTGCATCGCTGGCTTCAATGGAGAATCGTGTGTAGAACAGGGCCCTAGAATTTCCAAAGGGAGGTCAAGCACGTCATCTGGAAACAACTTCTCTTGAGATTTTCGACTCGTTGTTCCTCGGTGTTGGTCAAAGTCTAGGGCTCTCTGTTCAATTGATCGGGCAAAGGCCGTTGCTGCAACATGCACCTCGGAGGTCCACTCGGCTCTCGGCGTTTTGGGAGCGAGAATCACTGGCACGCGATCACCATGTTCATGCTTCCAGCTCTGATAGCAACGCTTGTACCACTAATCGTGTCGATTTGTCCGTGCTGTTACGACCGAGAAATGTCGCTGCAGAATAGAGTCGAGGGACCCTTGCAGTGTTTCCATCTTTTCTTCTTTGGAAGAATAAGTTATTGATGCAAGGCTAGATGAACAATCGTGATGAGGTTCATGAGGGCAGTGCGGTCCATGGGTTTTTTGAAGGGTGGCATAAGAGTCATAGGTGAGCAAGTGTGGCTGTGCAAACGACCTTGCCATTTGTGGGAGATTGGGGGCCCAAAGATATCAGCACGTATTCTGATCAGGCTACCATTCCGTCCTATCAACTTTGAGATACGTCATCCCACCACCGTGAGCATCGCTGCCACAATCGCGCAACTCAACAACATTCATTGACGACTCATCTACACAAGTAGCTTCGATAGCAAAGTTTCGACCGGTGGCGTGCCCGACATGCTGTCTTCGTTTTCCACTTCTCTTCCGGACAAGCTGGCTGCGCAGTTTCTTAGTCTTGTATTCGTGCTCAGCACTGCGTTAATGCTGATTAAGACTTCAGGCGTCATCGCAGATTGCTCCTCGCCCATCGTCGTAGTACTATCTGAATCTATGGAGCCAGCTATGCAAAGGGAAGACTTCATCAAACACTGGAACAGAGGACTGGATATACGAGTGGGAGATGTCGTGGTCTACAACGTCGAAGGAAGGGATATACCGATTGTGCACCGTGTCATCAAGAGATTCGGTGGAGGCTAGGTGCAACGGGAGCTTAATATACATTTAATTTATTGCTAAAAACAAGAGCACAGAGATAAGCATCTACAGTTATTAACGCAGGGCGACAACAACCAGGTAGATGAGACTGGCCTTTGTGCGCCCGGGCAAAGCTATTTAGGTCGTGGTACCGTCGCAGGCTCTCTAGTGGGCTATGTTCCGTATGTGGGGTACGTCACGACTCTACTCAACGACTATTCATGGTTTAAAAAGTTCATGGTCTGCCTCATATGCTTCACCAGTCTTTGGCTAAAGGACTGCTTGTACTCGGAAACACGCTCCGGAAATCTAGCTGTTCCAAAATTGCGATTTACATCATCATCTAAGCACTCGCAAGCACCTTTGTCAGATTGAAGGCTCTTATACACAAATTTGGATGGGGTTTCGCAGAACCTGGAAAGCTCGAAGACACAGATGAAATGTTCGGACCATCCTTCAATCCCCAGGACCAAAGTAGCCCAACTATCGCATTTAATTAAGAAAGAAAATATTATTATAAGAAATAGGTTGTCTTACAATCTATTTTTTAGGTATCTGGCGCCTAATTAGTATAGTAATCTTTAGCGAAGATACCTACAGTATGGCAGATCCTAAATTAATGATCAAAAATGATATAGAGATATACAGACTAACACGCACTATTATGTTTATTACTGCGCATCTCGACTATTAGCCCCAAAATCCGTAAGTGCTATTTTATTATCACTTTCGGTAACAACAGTGGCATCGAAGTAAAGGTTCTTTCTCCTCTACTGCTTATCTAAATTCCGGGGTCCCTGCTTGGAATGATTAGATCCCGACAGATCCGTGCTCGACATAGACTTGGTCTATCGGGATCCAAACATCCATCGGATACACGAGCTGACAGGTGCGAAAATCTATCAATATGGCATAAGACTGAGTAAGGTGGGCAGGCAGCAGCAGATGATGGCTGTGCCGAGTTGCAATTCAAGCCAAAAGATACTGTCGACTACGGCACCTAGCAAAGTTAGCTGGAAGGTAAGTGATGAGAATGGGACATACCAAGCTTGGAAGGTTCGTATGTGAAAATAACTCGGAGGACGCTTGTCAAGCCGACACTGGACGAGCAAACAATCAGCTAAAGCGGCTTGAGCAATGATATACTTATAAGCAGCCTAAGAGGAAAACGCACGCAAGACCAAATCGATCCTCCAAGGGAAGCTGTAGCATCTTTATTTTGCTGATAGGGAGCATGACGAGGAGTATGTCGAGGACAGCATTGACGGGTTCTGATCCTATAGACCAATCCTCGACTGGAAGAGCTATACAGAAGTAAGCGAAGGTATAAGAATCACAGTTTTGCTGGAGTCACTACTGAAAGTGAACATGGCACCATGTCAGATTCCAAGAGCCCTTGATGGGTTTACATCTGAACGTAGTACCAAACCAAATAGTAACTGGCCAGACTATGGAAACTAGTCAATGTATGACGAGGGCTTTGCGGAATGTTGCGCAGATGCCGAGTAGGCGATTGTAGAGGAAGAGCACGCTGAATTGGCAGGATGTAAGAACGATAGACATCAGAAACACTCCTAGAGACTGTATCAGCTGTTTTCAGGCCAAGCAAACAGTGTGCTAGGACCCTTCGGTAAAGCCAGCTCAGGACACCACCATGCACAGAACAGGTGACCTTAGTGTAAGCTGCCCAACTAATTATGATATGGAACTGAGCAAGGATGACTGTGACGGTCTCGTCTATACAAGGATATATTCTCCATCGGGAGGCGTACGCCCCTTCCGGTGCAAGCCTTGAAGCGAGTCCGATATGGGTTGCACAGCGGACCTCGGTCAACATAAAGCGTGTATAGTGGCTATTCTATGCGGAGTATGCCTTCTTTCCATCAACATCATAAAGCTTCGGGGACCGACGCAATGCATGCTGGGTTTGCCTCGAGTGCGTAAATAAAGAACCGAAGATCAGAAGACGCGGCACGCTTGGTTCTGAGAAAGCTAGGACAGGCTTTTCCGTAATGAGGAAGTCCGACATTCTTAGACTTCCTTCGTCGTTTTCGGCCTGCATGACGCCGCACGCTTGCATCGCGGTACGGACAATCACGTTTAAAGGCAAGGTGCATATCTTTGCTTGCGTTGCCTAAACCTTTCATAGCAATTCTTGCATGTATCAAATCAACTGAAATTAAGCAAGTCTGCTTCTCACTGTAGGAAGACCACCACACTGCATGCTGCATTAAGAGAATGATCTATTCATGGTACGGTCAGATCAACGGGCATATGGCTCACATCTTCAATGCGGGTCTGTCTGTGCGCTCGCATTTTGAGGCATATACTCTGGATTTACATTGAATGGTCTCTACCTTTTTCGATGTACACTTCTAGTCCTACAACGAGAAGCTGTGTATCGAATTCTGCACTCAATAAATACAGTGGTAGGAACCTCACTTGTGGCTATCACCGATGAAGGACCCAATCGATGTCCAATTTTGGATGAAGTGGGCGAATTCCTGGATCAAGGAAAGCCTTAGACTGGCGCTTTAAGGGGCTTAGGTGCCAAGGTCGTTCACTAGAACGAGGTGGGCTGACCTATGGTAGTGGTACCTTCGGCAACAGTTCTATGATAATGCCGCCATTGGCGCTAAAAGCCTGTGTGATGCCTTGTACATTGCGTTCTGGCAAACTCTAATCTGTATACGGTACACGTACGAAAACCTATTGAGGGTTGACTTATGGTACTTTACATAGTGAGCTTATACACATGTGTATGTAGTAAGTCTCTCGACAGACATGGAAGCCTTTCTAAAACAGAGAAGCACAAGCAATACTCATGGTCATATCGGTGGCCGTTTTTCCTATCATCTAATTGAAATTTCTTATCACTGCTTTACTCCCTCAATCTCACTGCAAATAAAAATCCTGTTGCCCAAGTTCATCGCAGAAATCGACCGATTTGCTCAAGGTATAGGTTCCTAACGAGTAATTTTACCCACAAATACGTGGCTTGAGATGAGAAAGTAGACTTACCGTAGCAGAATGACCCGACTTTGAAAGCCAATGTAACTCGTTGTTCGGCAGGCGCTTATGACCCTCGTACTGTGTTTCAGGCTGGCTTTGCGTGCATTGTCCTCGGGACTGGGCTTTTGACACAATGAGCACGCGTGTTGTTGGCGAATTTCCAAAAGACGAATACGGATTCCGGGTCATCATGGGCTCCGGTTTTGGCATCAATCTGGCGGCAGTAGTTATGGCTGCGCCACTTTCTTTCTCTTCCCAGTACCCAGATACGTACAATCGGGTCTTAAAGTCTGGATCTATCGCCATGTCATTTGGTACTAATCGTTCTAGCGGTGGGGATGGGCGTCAGCAACCAGTTGCGCGTGTGAGGTGGCAGTATCGCATTCGCCACTTGCGCCAACATCCTTATGACGACCTTATTCAGAAATTCCGTAACCTCCTGTCCCCGGACCAGGTGAAAGCACCACTAGCGTCTGTGCAAACCTTAGCCTCGATTTAAGCTGAGCCGTAGGGATCGGTCCGGGGTACTTTTGCGGCAATCTTTGAAATGCAGACGCAGATAGTTCTGAAATAAAGCTGTGCCGCCTTCTGGAAACTTTGTTAATGAACGAGAAGGATCCCGTGTTACTAGCACTGACGTGTTTAATCGGCGGGGTTGTGCGCTTGGCTTGAATAATCTCTCCTGTGCCACCTACTTGCTGTGCCGCCGCCGTTTGTCTTACATGCATTGCAGCTAGCACGCGAGCTGATGGCCACTCGCGTGCGCGCACTTCTGACCTGTCTTCAACCGCTACTAATCTCCCTCTACAGCAAACATATTTCAACGCTCAACTTTAGTCGAGGTGGAAGTCCCCAATGGCCTTACCGAAGAGGTTGATCGACGATGTGCCACCAGCGGAGAGGCAGAAGCCTATGGGGGTATTGGCTCTAGGATTCAGTAGGACAGGTACATTTCAAGTTCTTTTGCTTGATCAATGCTAACACTGGATAGGGACGATGTGTATGATCATCACACTGCAAAGCATACAAGTTATCATAGCTAACATCTCTACCTAGCCTTGAAAGTGGCCCTCGAGAAGTTGGGCTACAATGTCTATCATTGTTCAGAGTGCGCAATGCGATGGAAGGAGAACCACAATGTCCTATTCAAAGAAGCTGTGGAGGCCAAATTGCACGGCAAAGGGAAACTTTGGACTGGTGCGGAACTCGATAAAGTTCTGCAGAACTACACCGTAGGTTGGTTCGTCAATATGCTATCTCGATACTGAAACGTTCCAAGGCTATCGAAGACATTCCATGCCTGCATTTCGTAGACGAGCTCCTAGAACAGTACCCAAAGGCGAAGGTAATCCTGACCACGCGAGATATCGATTCATGGGAGAGATCTGTCCGGAACACAATTTTCAAGATCGTCGACTCACGCATAGTGCAATTCATGGCGGCCATCGACCCAGTAAGTACACATCATCGTATTTGCACATTGAAGGGCTGAGAAAGGTACTCAGATTTTTTGGCGACCATACTATTGGCTCCTCAAAGCAACGGTAGACAAATGGACTGACGGGGACATGTCGGATTCGGCGGCCCTTCGAAAGTCGTTCACGGACCATTACGATCATGTTAGGGAAAGAGTTACCAAAGAAAATCTCCTGGAATTCCACCCTCGAGAAGGTTGGGCGCCTTTATGTGATTTCTTGGGCCACGAGACCCCGGGGAATGACTTGTTCCCGAATGTCGATGATGCCGCTTCTACCGTTAGACTGCATTATTTCATTGTGGCGAAACGTCTGTGGCACATGTTTAGGAAGTATTTTGCATTTGTTCTCGCCGCCGCCGTCGCTTACGGGATGGCTCGGTGGATAAGAGCTGGCTAGGCTTAGATGTCTGGCAGGTACAAGTGGGATGCCAGCTGAAGGCCATGTTTTAGATAGCTTTGCGGCTCATTTACTACACTTTCTTTCAATGGACCGCGCTTTCATCGCTACTATTCTTCAGGGAACCCGTCTTCTGACATATTCAGTACGTTGGGCGTTCGGAGAAAGCCCTTCGTAGGTCTCTACTAAGGTTCCCCCCAATAAGTACAACGTAGAATGAGGGCTAGCACCAGACCGTTTCAGGTACAGAGAGGCGCAGGAATATTTCTGCGGCCCCTTCTCCTCTACAGATCACACTAATTTATAAGGGGAAGGCATGAGCGGGTTACTAGTGCGAATATTGATACTGAGCGCTTCATAGACTTCGTTATGTTAAGAATCTCGACGCCAGCAGCCCCCCTCATATAGCTCCCTTATGAGGGTCTTCTCTCTCGGTTGCCATTAAGGATCTATTCTAACATGTTAGTGTTAGCCAGTTCGTGGATATTTCGCGCGAAGATAACGCCTATACTGAAACACGTCAGGCTACAGAACATCAACTATAAGATCATCACGACGCCCTTCAGTGCCCATGTTAGTGATCAGATTCGTGGGATAGCTAAGAAGAGCTTGTTTCCTACGGCTTTAGGTGTACGTATGAGTAGAATCACTGTCCAATCGTATTCGACACAAGCTTCTGCAACACTATAGCCCATTCCCAGATAGCCTCTGGTCCATGACCACTTTGTTGCTGTCGAGGTTGCGGAGAAATGCTGTCAGGCATCCGTGGTATGGTATTTTGACGCCTAACCAAACGGTTCGAGACGGTGTGGAGTCAAGACGCTCTTGCAGGAGGATGTCGTTATGTTATTTCGCATTTGAATAATGAATATTATTGTGACCGTGACTTGTCTACGATCTGCTGTGCCATTTCCTCCAGCCCCCCAGCCACGACGTCCAGCTTCGCATCACTGAAGACATCGAGACAAGGCTCTTTCTCCAACACCGAACTCCATGCACCACGGAACCCAACTTTGGTCGCAGCAGCTACATCCCATAAGTGGGCGGCGGCAAACCACTTTACATGGTCGGCACCCAGCCGCTTCCACACGGCCTGGTAGGCGGGGAGAGCGGGCTTCGCGACGCCTAGAGAATCGCAGCTGATGAAGTTGTCCACGGGTATGTCAACACTGGCGCGCTCGAAGTAGCCCTTGACACGCTGCACGTCGCCCGTCGTGAAACACCAGATGGTAAAGCCATTGTCGCGCAGAAGACGGAAGGCCTCGCGACAGCCCGGGCGCAGCTGCAACGCGCCGTAGCCCTCGATGCACTGGTCGCGTTCTGCGTCGGTGGCCAGGGCGCGTGGGTCCGCGACGCCGCAGAGGCTGAGGGTGCGGTAGAACAGGCCGCGCAGAACGTCCTTGTACGCCTTGTAGCCGCCCGAGATGGACAGGAAGGTGAATTCTAGCTCGGCAGCTGTCTGCCAGGTGAAGCCAAAGTGTTGGGGCGTGATGGTGTGCGTGCGCAGTTTGGGGCCGAGGACCTCGTCGATGCGCGCGTAGTAGGCGTCGAAGGAGACGCACGTGCCGACGACATCGAAGACGACGTGTTTCCGGGGCTGGGATGACATTGCGGGGGCCGCGTGGTGGTGTTCTTATCGGGATCGTAGAACTGGGTACTTGTAATGGCTCATCAGAAGTGGGTTCGTTGCGATGGTTGAGATACCGGGCCGGTCACCGGCAAGAGCCAACGCGTCTTCAAGATAGCAGCGGGCCCGTCTCGTCTGGTTGAAGCCATCGGATCCGGTCACGCCGTTGCGATTGTACACAAGCCGCGCCCTAACTAGACTTAAATTCGCGGGCAAGGTGCTGCTGGAAGCGGTATTCGCAGCTTGCCTCGTGTTTCTTTCTCAGCCCAGCATGGTTCTGCCGACTGCCAACCCCACCAAGTCCTACTGGATCGAGGCCGCCAAGTCGTCGCTGCGTGATCACCGCTCCAGCGACCAATTGCCTCCCGAAACGGATGTGGCTATAATAGGCAGCGGATATGCCGGTGCTGCGACTGCGTATTGGATACACAAAGTGTGTGGGGCGCATCGCATCAGCCGCACTGTCCCGCGCTGACACCCACCTAGTACACTGAGAAGGCTTCCACGCAGCCTCACGTGACTGTCTTGGAAGCACGAGATGTCTGTGGAGCTGCGACCGGACGAAATGGTAATCCGTCAAATACCTGCTGCGTTATAAGTGAACGCATTTTGGAAACCCACCAACCATCGCATAGGAGGTCAATTGCGGCCGCATGCCTACTCCCGCTACTCGGTATGGAGCGAACGCTTTGGCCCCGAGGTCGCCATGGATCTCATCGCCCACGAAATGGCCCATCTGTCTGCTTTTAGGGACTTAGCCGGTGAAGAGAACATCACCGAACAAGTCTGCCTGAAGTTTGGAGAGACGTTTGATGCCGCCATGACCGAGGAGGCTTGGGTCCGGCTCAAGGGCGCGCTGGACGCTATGCGGAGGGACCATGGTGAAAATCATGACATTGTTAAGCAGTGCAGAGTCGTCGAGGACCCAAGTGAGGCGGAGGAAGTCTCGCAAATGAAGGGTGCGAAGGCGGCCGTATTGCATCCTGCTGGGCAAATGTACATCTGTCATCCAAATGCCCTCTCGCCTATACCAGCAGTGTCTAACCACCTTGCAGATGGCCCTATAAGTTCGTCCACGCCCTCCTGAAAATCCTTCTGCAACAAGGTAGAATAAACCTCCAAGCCCACACACCCGTGGCACAAGTATCAAAGCGCGATCCCGCCGGCTGGATCACGATAACAACTCCTCGCGGTACCCTCCGCGCCAGGTCTGTTGTCCACACAACGAACCGATGGGCCTCGCACCTCCTCCCTGAATTTTCTAAGCTCATCCGGCCGGACCGCGGTGTCGTAGCTGCCATCAAAGCCCCCGAAGGCTTCATTAAGCGCACTGGCGCCCAGCATTGGGATGCCGTCACAAATGTAAGTGAAACGCATTCGACCATACATCTGCACCAGTCCTCGCTGCAGAAAGTTGTGTTGCCCCTCGAGTACCCAATATTGATGCCAATATACAACAGAATTACCACCTCCAGCTCCCCTCACCTTATAATACCATCATCATAGGCGGCGCCCGCCAGCTCCTTGTCCACACGCCAGACGCATGCCATGAAAACGACGCCGAAGACGAGCAAATTCCCGGCGTAGCAGAGTTTTTCAAGACCTGGCCGAATTCGGATGTTGCGGGTTGGATGGGGCCGAGTCAAGCAGAGCTTGGGAAGGAGGATCAGCAGGGTGGCTGCTGGACGGGTAGTAAGTGTGCTCGAAGTCTCAGCTCAGTAGATCCCACGCGCCGTGATTTCGAAGCAGTTTCTACTAAAGCAAGGAATTGAACTGACAGGCGAACAGTTCAAAGCGAAAGCGCAGACGGCTTCCCCTTCGTCGGGCCTGTTCCTGGAAGAGAAGGACATTTCATAGCCGCTGGATTCGCCGGACATGGTATGTGTGACTTTCTTCCTCGTCATCCTTTGTCTTCCTCTGTTTGCATCTAGGCCCGCCTTTCTCTCTTCCTTCTATTCTTCCATTCATTCATTCATCTATCAACCCCTTCCATCCATCATCCAACATCTGCACAACTAACGTCTCCCCACAGGCATGCCCCGCGTTCTCCTCACGGCCGCACATATGGCCCCGCTTGTCCTATCATCACTCAGTATCCCCCATATTACACCGCACCTCGCCGCCTCGTACCCGCCACTACCTAAACCATTCCACGCCACGCGAGAGCGCATCGACAAGCTACATGAAACCGACTTAGCTGCCGTTCGTGATGCCTATAGGAAGAGGTGCGCCGATAGCGCCGCGAAGCCCTTTTGTAACACGCCGAGGAGTGTCGTTGGCAATGCAGAAGAGTTTGAAGAACGACTAAAGGAGCAGAAGGATACAAGTCGGATACTGTGTGCTGGTCGCGCATCAGACTTATCCCGCGAGACGGAAACGAGTGTCTCTCCTGGGTCGTCTAGATCAGGGAACTTGTCCGAACTGGGCTATCTTGAGAGAGCATTGCAGGGAGCGAGGATCGACAGCGCTTCGGTGCCGTCGATGGGGACACCTCAGGATATAAGGTCGGGCGCTTAGGTTATGGATGGTATTAGGGACCTACCATCGGAATAACGTATCTGTAATATTCTATACGAAGACTCGATCCTAGCTAGAGAATATGTAAAGACTTAAGATTAGATTAGTTCAATTGCCTAACACATTGAATCGGGGTCGAAATTCATTGATACGTGTCTCTGCAAACACCTGGCAGCCTCCGCGAAGCGCCTAATCAGACGTAATTGACAACTGCTTTACGAACGGGAAGCGTTCGGCAATGCACCTAGACGCCGCTTAGAGGCTACAATGCCCTAACTCCTAATATTACAATTTATGCTTCTTTCTCCAACAAACTTATATCTAGCCACCACGATTAATACTGAAAATCTAGGAGAAAGAGATAGAATCCGTAGCTTCAATGACCTCCACAGTGAGTTTATTTTCCCGAACCCTTTTAATGTACTCCTATGTCATTTCGAAGCTTCTTGGCTGAGTGGTATAAGGCGCGCTACATAGTTGTGTCCATAATGACTTTTTTAAAGTGTCGTTGACGACTAATCGGATTTTTGCAAAATTGGTGTTCATAGTTTTGCAGGAGGCAAGTCGTCCGCTAACACGCGCCCATGAGATATGGTACGAACAAGTCCCCTTGGCCGCACCTGGTGCGACTCTCAGACTAAAGCCATAGGTAATCCCTCGGAGCGCTAATTTCATTACTCAGATTTCTTATCTTTACGCCGTGATCTGCACAGGGTCTTCCATCCGCTAGCGTCCTAGCCGGTCCGGTCATCGCCTCTGACCGGCCCGGCTGTCAACACCATATCCAACCGGGTTACACGTCCCACCTCCTGCGTCAATCCCAACGACCAAGTAGGCTTATTTCCATCCCTCATGGACGCTGCGCATCCAAGGTCTGCGAAGCGGCGCTATGTGGCTGCTGAAGAGCGACAACGAGCCATTCGGGCGTAAGACAGCACTGCCCACCAGTGGTCTGTACGAGCATAGGCGACAGAACCTGAACTGACGTCCATCATGCAGCTGTGCCGAATGCCGCCGTCTCAAGGAGAAATGTGCGGACGGCATTCCATGCAGACGCTGTCGCCATCTACGTCGCGCGTGTGAAGTCGCTCCTGTGCCTGCTCCTGCCGAGAGAGTGACCCCCGACTTTGCCGGCTCACTTAAGGAGCTGATGGACCGCTTGCGATGCATGGGATTCATCCTCAAACACCATTTTCCTGATCTCGCCCTGGACACTGAGTCCCTGCGACGCACGTGCGACGCCCTAGCCTCGCGCACTCCACGGCTCGACCAACATGACAACACAGTGGAATGGGCCGAGCCTCTCGCCGATGCCCGGCCGGCTGACAGCAGCCCTGGCATCGAAGACGAAGATTGCACAATCGATTCTGTAGATGATACGACAGTTCGTGCGTTGCCCTTGAGCTTCTCGCTGCCAAGCGCCCCACTGACACCCTCCTTTCTTTCATGTACAGATTACTCTGGTGAATTCTCTCATTGGAATTTCTCCATGCACATAAAACGCAACCTAGACGAGCTTATGGCTAAATCCAACGCGCCGGTACGCATCCATCCGCTGTCCTGGTCGTGGGTTTCTCGCTGATTTGTTCACGTACCTTTGCTCACCTCGTCTCGTAGAGCCTAGACAATGTCAATCAAGTACCAGAGTTCATTCGCGTCGGCGAAGCAGATCCAGGCTCGACTTCCATCACGGATATCGTCGCCATCATTCCACCTCGTCCAGTAGCCACTTTCTTGATCAACGTATTCTTCAAGCATGCCACGAGTATCTATTATTTTGTAGACCGGGGGTGGCTCGACGGTTTCCTGGACCTAATTTACAACAATGCGAGGGAGTTGCGCTCAAAAGACGTAACCGCAGCCTGTGTTGTGCTGATGGTGATCGCCGTCGGGACCCAATATGTCCACCTGGAATCTCCTCAAAAGCAGCGAAGATGCAGCACCAACGGTCCGGCAACGACCAACACTCAGGGGGGCTGGGAGCTAGAAATTGGATCGGTATTTTACCGTCAGGTAGCCAAACTGCTTTCGGAAGTCATTCACTCTGGTTCACAGCTTAGTGTCCAGGTTTTCCTACTTCTTGGACTCTATTACCTACCTCTTGATGCTTCTGGACTGAGCTATATCTATCTGAACTTGGCCATCAAGATAGCTATACAAAACGGCATGCATCGGAACGTGTCTCGTAGGTCTTTTGATCCACGCACCAAAGAGATCAGACGCCGTATCTGGTGGACGTCTTACTGCATGGAAAGGTTCGTTGCCAGTTATCTATAAACATCTCAATTATCCTGCTCAAACATCTGAAATTAGAAAGATAGGAATATACCACGGCCGTCCGACATCCATCGCACGATCCGACATTGACGTAGACTTACCACGAAGTCCTGGTGCGAATAATCTAAATGATGACTCTTTCGACTCCTCCGGTCTGCTGGAATCAATTCATCTGACTGGGCAAGCTGAATTATTTCTTCAAGAAATGTGAGTGGCCATTCATCCATTCTATCAGCGACAAACTGAGAGACGACGGACTGACCACATTCTATCAGATCACGTCTCAGGACATGCGCCAAGTCTGAAATTAGAACGATTTTCAACCGTATCAAGCTCATGAAGACGAACCTTCGAGGACGGTGGTCCCCCTCTCCAACCGATGTGCCATCAACATCCGCGACCAACCAAGCAGAGCGACCAAATTCACGTGCTGAGATACATGCTAGATTGGAGTGCTGTCTATTGCACATGTTCATTGGGCGCCCATTCATTCTCGCTCACCGACATGTGCATACCCGTGTAATCGTACCGGAAGCTTCAGCACCACCGCGATCAAACGCACCTGAGCCGCACGTGCAGTGGACTTTCTTGGTCCAAGACTGTGTCGCAGCTGCGAAAGAGGTTATCAACCTCTGCCACATTCTGCAAACGGGGCGCATGGGTCTCGCGAAGTCGTCATACACTGAGTATAGCTCGTGTCGCGCCTCCCTGCTGGTCTTGATCGCTTACAGCATCTGTTACCGCACGAACGAGTTCGCAAGCACCCTAGAACGAGGTCTTGGTGCGATCAGAGAAATGGCTTCGGTGGGTGATTCGGCTCGTTCCGAAGTGTCTCTCCTTGAGGCGCTGGAGGCAGCGCTGCACCGCCTTCGCGTGTTCGATCCATTACCCGATCAGTCTACAGACACAGCCGATGACAATTCGGCAGAAGAGGGTTACGCAGGCTTTCTTGACTGGTACAATAAATTGGGCGGCCCCGCCAATTCTCGCGGTGGATCTAACCACAATGGCAATGGTGGGCAATCGGCGAAGGCACAGCAGTCCTGTGATACCGGTCCACAAATGGGGCCGATCATATCTAATCCAGGAGTGACCGGTCTATCGAGTGATTCATCCATAGATACCTATCCTTTTGATTTTGATTTGCTAAACACGGAGGGAAGCGCGGCTTTCTTCACGCCAGATTTCAATGAACATGGGAATCCAGAGCGGGAATTATTTGAGAATCTGTTATGGATACCCAGATAGTGAGTGGAACTACACAATCCAGAACTAGATGCACGGGTTCGCTTAGCAAAAGAGGTATGCGATGCATAATGAATTTTACATAATTCGCATCTATGCCCACGCGAAGCACTGTGATGAGGTGCTGTGTCACTACCAGATTTTGTCGTGCACTTCATTGCTCATAACACTGCCCGGACAGAATCGCTTTCCACGATCTGTTTCCAGAACTTCAAAGACACATGCTCCGTCGGCTGACTCCATCTGGCGTGCGAAATGCGATATGGGAGAGGCAGATCCACGTTCTCCGTGTCACCCGTAAAGATCATAGAAGCAACAGCTTTCGCGGAGAGGAAGATCTGCGGCATTCCGTGGCCGCTGAACCCCCCGCATAGGTATTGACCTGGTCTGCCTGGAGCCGGACCCACGTATGGGAATCCGTCATTCGAGTAGCCCATTACTGGTAAGGAGATCGAATTAGTTTGTTATCGATGCATAGCAGAAGAGTTGTAGATGAGTTGTACTTACTGCCTGTCCAAACATCTTCAGTGCGGACGTCGGTGTTGTCCCATCCATAGAAATGACGTTGCATGTAACCGTCGAAGTACCGTCGCGCTCCTTTTATAAGATTGCTATCGTCGGAATTGTCGAACCATTCGTCCAGGTTCTTGAAGAACCCCTGTTTGGCGCCTCCTATGATGACGCTGCCGTCGGGCCTCGGAATCATGTAGTCGTACTCGTATTCCGAGAGTCGCATCATGTAACTATTTGTCAGTCTCTCCATGTTTGTGCCCGCCAGCCGCGCCACTATGCCTTTCACTGGTACAATTTTATCTTTCATCTCAGGTATTAGGGCTGAAGTGTAACCATTGGTAGCATACACGACTACATCGGCCTTGACTGAGCCCCGCGATGTGGCGACGAGCCATCGGTGATCTTTTGCATCTGTGCTGGCTGTGGACACGCTAGTAACAGGCGTGTATGTCTGCAGATTGATGCCGAGAGAAACGGCCTTTTCTAGCAGGTGCGTCACAAGTCGGTATGGCCACAGACGTGCGGCATTGTATGTAAGACAAGATTTTGCGCCCCGAATACCGGACACCTGAAGTTACAGTCAGCTGTGGCATGCAGGAAAAATCGTAGGACAAATAAAACCGCTAACGATGCGTCCATGCATACCTCTTCAGCTTCGTGATCCTCATAGTAGCCGATATCAATCGCGGTAGAGATACCTGCATCAACTATCCTTTCAAGCTCTGCTTTAATCTTCTCCCGACCCTTATCATACAGACAAACATCCATGACTGTTGTCTCTTCAAAGTCGCAATCTACATCTTCGTAGCTCACTAAATCCCTGACTGCATCAATCTGCTTCGCCTCGAAGCTCGCCACATGTTCTGCAACCGTTTTACCATGCGTCTGCAGCACACTAGCTGCCCGAAACAAAGGATCAGGCTTCAGATGACCACCTAGCCAATTCTCCGTTAGCATGATCACAAATGGAACTCTCCATGGCCATGCTAGAAACCAGGCAAATGGGACTAGGCACACACCATTGCGACCAGTAGCTCCTGAGCATGCCTCCCTCGCTTCAAGGACAAGAATCGATGGTACCGGCCGTCCACATCGTACACTCTCTTCAATTAAGTGATGCACAATACTCGCACCCACATATCCGGCGCCGATAACGACGATTTCAGCACGAGTAGGAAGCGAGGAAGTGCTGCGGTGGCGGTCAATCGGGCTGACCTGTTTGCGCCAATAAGAAGGGAGGGCGTGCGCAGATGGGAAATTGGGATTATTGCGATTAGAGAGAGACATCGCTGGAAAATGCGATCTGGGTATCGACTTCAGTTCCTAGCATGAATGATCGTAGAGATGTGGGCTGGTTGCGTGCGATTGAGCACCTTGCGGGCCTGGGCTTTGCAGCACGTGATCAACGTGCCGAAAGAAGACCGGACCGGTCGCCGGCAAGGGCTACATGGGCGTGCTGGAGCACAAGATCGAGAGCTAATTTGTGCCAAAAGAAGACCAAATGGATGATAAGACGATCAGGTTGAGTAGGCTGGACGTCGTTGGATTGCTGTGTTAAAGCACCGTTCGAGCACCGTGATATCGTAGGAAATTGCAGATACTGGACGAGCTAAAGTAGTATGGGCTAGTAGGGGGCTGTTGGTCCCATTTTCGTACTAGTACGTTTAGTGTCTGTAAGTTTTTACGGTATGGTGGAAGAGTACCCCACACGTGATCTAGACTCTATTCATTATGCGAACATGCGCCGTCTCGAAGATATTATTGTGGAAGAAATCTACTTTAGCCCGCGCAGACCCATTGAGGCGGCAAAGGTAAGGCAATGAGATCAGAATCGATATCATCAACGCGTCGTTTGCAGGGGGTGCTCTAGGCATAGCAAGCAAAATCTACCGTCGGCATGACGTTCTACATCAAAAATAATTCATACGAACGATCCCATAAGGAACGATATCCGTAGATACAACAGGACATAGGTAAGAAAATGCCAGCGCATCTCGGCCGTCTCTACCAACGCCCTTGACCACACAGCACCTCGAAACACCTCTTAAAATTACTCCTTCGCGACTTCGCCCTCCCCTACCCTCCCCTCGGCCTCATTCGACACCATCGCCTCTTCCACCATCGGCTGCAGCGGTACCTTGTAAATCAACATAATCATAATTGGAATTACAAGCACTAGAAGTGCAGTATTGATATACAAACTGGCCTCATAGCCGACGGTCTTGTTCGAATTGATTCCATAACTAATGGCCTGGCCCGCCACTTCGAAGGCGCGGAAGACGCCTCCGGCGCGCGATTGAACATCGGTCTTATTCGAGAAGGTCCCGAGGACCCAGTAGATTGTGAGTTGGGTCCAGTATCCGGTGACAAAGATGATCAGGTAGGGCATGTAGGCTTTAGCCCAGCGGGAGCCGTTCCTGGACGGTCATGCGTTAGCGAATTTTCTGGACGACAGATTGCTCGGATTCTCAAGTAATGGAGGATAGCCAATGGTGGAAGGTGAAGATTGGAAGCGGCAAGGTTGATTTACTTACAGACTATAATCCAACGCCGACGTCTTCCCCAATTGACGGTTTTCAATATTGATCCATATGAAGCAAGCAATCTGCGGGATTAACCACAACAAAAATGCAATCCAGGCGCGGCAACGTTGTGACCAACGCTTGTTGTCGAGAAATTTACCGAACCCGATGACGGAGGGGATAGTTATAGATGCTGGGTTCAACTGGTCAGTCTCAATGGAAAAACGGCACGGAAAACGTTCAGTATGTACTTACGCACGATAAGCGAAGAGAGCGCACGCGAGCGGACAGAAAAGTGCAGTGAAAGGTAGGTTCCCAAGGTCCCGCCGTAGAAGAAGGAGTAAAAGGCGGGTAGGAAAACAAGCCATGTCTGTTGACCACATTGTCAGTCAACCTATGAATGTAATTTCGAACGGCCAGAGAGGGCTGTTCATTCAGAGTTGGATGTACGTACCCTACTTTCCCGAAGGTATAGACCCAGAGAAACGAACTCCTGCTTCCATGTCTGCATCTTCGATATGAGGATCTTACTGTTGTCGCGGCGCCGCACGTTCGATGTCTTGGAAAGGAGCAGGGCCCAAATGACTCCCGTGCATTCTGCCCGTCTGCTGTCAGCATCGGACCAGACCAATTCTGTAATTATAGGGCAGATTGAATGCACTTGACGTACCAAAACCCAAAAATATCAGGTAAGTTGCCCAAGCGATCCCGCCGCCTGTCGACTGTGAATGATTGTTTGAAAAGTTGATTGCACCGCCTATGACACTGCCTGAGTTGCGCATTGCGGACCATATACCTGGAATGACATGTTAGTTCGAAGCCATTGTTTCGTTTTGAAACGTGATGGTGGGATGATCTATCAACACACCAAGGTATAAGCCCCTGTCCTCGGGGCTTGGATATGACAACATAGCCGTGGTTTCACCCACATAAAGGAAACCAGAAGCAACTCCCCCGATGATCTGTACACCCAGTTAGAACGATGATCATCGAATTCCCCCAACTCCAGTCAGTCTACTCCAGAAAACATACATTCGAGACAAGCAAGTACCAATCTACTTGAAACCTCGCATTAACATAGTACGCACTTCCGTATAGCGGCATGGCTAGCGCGGCAATGAAACATGCCCACTTGATTCCTAATTTGTTGACTAGAGGGCCTCCAATAATAGTGACAAGAAAACTACATCCGTAATTGAGTGAATTCGCGAGGTTGGCTAGCCACGGGGATGAGAGACCGCCGCCGCCGAGGTTGCTGATTGCGTCAGACATGGCGGGGCCGACGAAGGAGAGGCTGTTTCTCGGAAATTAGCCCGGCATCTTTGCATGTTCTCGTATGTTGTTAACGTGAAAGTAGGGAGGTTCGGTGGGTGTTCTGGAAGGTAACTCGACGACTGGGAAGGATGAACCTACCATCCAAACAACACCATCTGGAAAAGGACACTTCGGTAAAATGTGCCTATGGTATAATTCGTCGGCGCGATTTGTTCTGTAATCCCGACCGCAAAATCCTCGATTCCGTCATTCATTGTGTCGGCGATGGCTAGGTTCTTCATCTCTTTCTCGGAAGGCTTCATGACGATGTTAATGGTTGGCAGCCTGCTTCAGCGGGCTGACGTTCGGGAAACAGATAAGTGGTGGAACGGACACCAGATAGTTTAAAACACGAAAACGGATTCTGGGGTAATTTAGTCAAGTACAAGTACCCCGCGCTATCAGTATAGTTTCCGTGTGAGGTTGGGCCGGTTAATGCGCACGCGATGCCTGTCACGATCGGGCCGGTCGACGCTACGCTAGATACTACTAGTAAGTAGGACAGCTATCTCGCACAGCGCGCCTACGATAAGATATCTCTTATCTACGATGCAAACGCGTGTCCTTGAAAAAGTATTCTCTAGTGAGGGTTTTTATGGAGGACTCGATAAACAAGATTGGGACAGCACCAGGTGCAGTGGTGGTGTCCGCGGCCGTACCAATGTCACAGTTAGAGCTTGACGCACGTTACGTCTATCGTAACGATCATTTCCCATCATTCGTCGTATGCTCTATGTGGGCCATATAAAGAAATGCAACGTCAACACGTGGCTAGGCAGGTGGTGAGCTCACTCTCCTGCGATCCATCCCAAATCATACGAAGCATTGATATCTCGAGCTCCACCGTTGTGATTCTGCCCATTCTAGACTGGTAAACGCTACGAGACATAAGCATCGAAGGATTCGCGGTACTGCAAGCAGTATGCGCGTAGGCAAGCCGCATTATCTGTCTGGCTCGGTCAGTGCTCAGCCTCCACGAAAATTATGTAATAACTATAAAGTGGTCTGTGAAGCCGGAGACATAGAGTTGGTATACTTAGGTTTCAGCTTCGTTGCTCTTAACGCCTGGATCTTCGTCTTCTGCCTCGCGCATCGCCAACCACGTTTCGAAGATTATCAAAGGATCTTGAAGTCGAGCTTCGACTACGTAAGGTAATGAGTATGCGGAGGGTCGTGGTGTGCTGTATATGGGCTTGAGAGTCCTCGTAGAGCGAGACTGCTGGAAAAGGCGACTATGGTCTTGAAGGCGTGACGATGAATACTCAACATTCCAGAGAGGACACGATGTACACGAGATATGCGAGTATGTGTACATCCACCGGAGATTCAACACGAGTGAAGAAGGTATGTAACAGAAATCGAAGTGATTGCAGTGAGACGAAGCACCCCATCTAGGAAGTTTCGTGGTGGATGACTATCCATTCTACACAACGATCTTGATATTTTGGGGTCAGGCATTGTTTCGAACTGAGTAAGTCATAGATGAGATATAAATACGACCCATACTGGTCTCGCGTACCGAAGCCCGGGCCGAATCTTCTATTACTGATTCCCCATCCCGTTGACTCGCCCACTGCGGTCGCGGCTCAACATCTTGATGGCAGTGCCCTGCCTCTGCTCAGGAACCAGACTTCAGTGCTCCCGTGCACATTATCTCCCGAAGCAACCTTGCATCTGTGGCTATTAATCAGCACATACGTAATTTTTAGAGTCTATGCCACTGCATTCTTGCATGTACAGCCTCTAATATCGACGTAGAACACCCATAGTCGTCCGGTCACAACCTGCGTTCGACGGGAGTAGTAGAGGCACCTTTTCCTCGACGCGAGAATGGGCAACCAGAATCTTGCTAATTACTAACCTAACAGATAGAATCCTCCAATAGGGCTAGCATGGAATCTAGTCCATTCTCCATAGCCTGCTTAACGCATTCTTCCGCCGTTCCTAGTAAATCCAAGCTGGCTCCTTGGTTGATGAGAAGTTCAAACAGCGCCGTATTTTCATTCTCAATCGCGTATACGAGTGGACTCGGACTCTTGATGGTCGAGCCATCAGCTAATGCGACTCCCTTCTCAAATCCCCCATTTGCATCTACTCCTTTGTTTAGTAACATTCGAGCTATGGTTGTGTATCCTCCCATGACTGACTTTCGAAGGGCGTCCTCGCTTCCAGGGTAGGTGGTTAAGAGCGTTCGAACGATATGAGCTTGACCTCGCTCTGCAGCGCTAGACATGGCTACTGAAGCAGAAGCCCCATGTTGAATAAGGAAATCTACAATGGCAGCGTGACCCTCCGCTGCAGCGATGCGAACCGGATAGCTCGGAGACTCATGATTGCGGCTCCAAATTTTCCAATTATGATGTGCAACCAAGCTGAAACCATACTTGAGCGCTGGTTCAATAAGTCCCGTTGCAGGGACATTGTGTTGGATTAGGTACGTGACTGTATCCAGGCGGCCAGCCGCTGCAGCTTCTTGCAACGCGTACACGAGAACATATTCTTTTAGTATTGGATCAAGCTCAGCAGGCAATGTCGCAGCAAACTTAATCATGTCGAGATCCGAAGTGCCGTGGAGCCACATGGTCCCCTCTCTATGATAACAACCTGGGTAATCGAATTTCCAGGGGACCTTGTCTATATGGTGATAGAGAAAGGAGGCGATTTCTGCTCTGCCTGCCTGTGCCGCTTCTACGAAGATGAAGTGCCGGAAACCGGAATTGAGTGATTCTGTGGCAGCTGTCAAGAAATATTTTAGCACTGTTGTACTCGCGTAATGTGCTGCTAGGATGAAGCATTCACCCAGTATCAGGTTCGCGCCCCACCGGCAGTTGATCGTTGTGTCCAGCAATCGAGGATTCCTGTTAACGCAATCTTCAATGACTGAGAGGCAATTCGTACGTATCGCTGCAGCATAGAGATAGCTTTCAAAATGGGTATCGGTCACATGGCCAGGATTTCCTTCCGGAAGATTTCTATGAAACGTGCGGTAGGAGAGTACCTAGTATCGGGCCATTTCTCATAGCGGCTTTCGATGTCGGTTGGGGAATAAAATGAGTCCATGGAAGAGCATAACATCTTGACGTAGTCATCAAGTGTGGGTAGCTTGACCATTCCGGGGTCGCCTGATCTACGGATCTCCATGGCTGCCTGCCTGATACAAACAAGAATGGGATTGCCAGTTGTTCGTGAATTACCCGGTGTGTGAGATATGATCCATGCAGTGATAGCGGTACATGAAGTAGCCGGTGCGGGAAATATAATCCACGCAGTGATAGCGGTACGTGCCTCGGGTCATGTGGGCTATTGCGATCGCAAAAAAGCTCAAGAAGTTGTTCAAGGAGTCCAAAAGTATACAGAGCACTTAGAACAGCTTTCGCAAATGTTTCTCAGTAGATTTAGCACGATTCCTAGTGGAAGAAAGGAATACACACTGTTCACTAATCTTAAGCGCAAGGCACGCTTTAGGCCCCTTGAGATGATCGTATCGCGCAGTATAAATTCGAACAACTCAACTGGTAGGTTTAGAAGTTGCATGGTCGTTGAAAAAATATTAGAACTCGCCAAGATCGGTGCCTGAAACGTCCTTGTGACTGTTCGATGGTTCGTTGCAACGCTCGTATATAAAGTCTTCAATGATATATATGTCGGTGGCAGATATCAAGATACGTGGCTTGTTGTGCCGTTGCTGGATCAAGGCAGATTTCGAGTGGTCTTGATGCGGCACAGTTGGGCACAGCCTCAATGGCGACCCTGTACTTAAGACGATCGTGCCAAGACGGAAGAACTCCCAGGTAGGGCATGCAGCTTAAGCAACCCCGCTTGACTCCGTCTCATACAATTGCGAAACAGTTCTTCTTGCAAGGAACTACTATTATAGGACAATGTTGCGGGCCAGACACAGATCTAGTTGAAGCTACAGCCATATGGGAGTCAACTTCCGTACGCAATGCTCCTATGGTACGTTACTCTGTCATCACTATCATTTCATTCATGTTATCACATCGCCATTATTTGCTATGCGGGCTTGATATTCCCAGTGATTTTCTACACTCTTTATGGACGATAATGAATGAAAGTATGTCCAAAACATCCGCAATATGCTCGCAAACACCTGCACTTTAAATGAAAGACTTTGAAGCGAGTGCGCGACCTAGCGCTCGTTTACCATCAAGCGCTCAAGTTCTACTCTTGGGGTCCGAAAGTTCCCTTGATCTGTTCCCATTCTGGGGGTGCTTTTGCGACCTTGTTACCTTCGAATACTTCGTCGTATGATAAACCTTCCTCGGGCCGTGACATCTTATATTCAAGATCTGCTGGGAAACTGAGTGGAAGATCTCCCCTCGACCATATTGTGATCGGTTTTCCGATCGCTGCCGGGTCAGGTTTTCCCTCAAGTGGTTTATATGCGCTGTCGATAGGAATGATTTTGATGTTGTCTATGTTTGGATTGCGCGTAAGTTCAGCGATTTCCCACGTCCACCAAAAAGAGGCTCGATCCCCTGCCGCCGCCTGATTGATGTTGCGCTCTAGCCGGATAGCAAGGATAGCATTCCCTTTCGCGATTTGGGCATAGGTCTTGGATTTGGCAGCCCAGTAATAATCCATGCCCTCAAGGCTCTTATCTGTCTTGATCTCCTCAAGGGTCTGACTAAGCTGGCTCTTTGGATCCCTTCTGATGTCGTTCATCGCAGGCAAGTTTTTCTTGGCATACTCAATGTCTTCAGGTTATAGTAATAAGATTAGCGCCTATACTAAACCTAATATTGCTTAGTGTATCTTGCCTTACATAAAGCCTAGATACGTAGGTTAGGAAACTAACTCCACGACTTTACAGGACAGAGTACTGGTTTACGCCTAAAGCTTAGAAAGCGGCGCAGAATGGCAGTCTCCCGCTGCCCCGACTAACGTGCCTCTGGACGTGCGCTGGACCATGCCTATTTCGGAAGTGTCGGTTAAGTTAGCTGTACACGAAAACCGAGAGTGCATGCCATCCGAACGTTGACGAGCTTGTACTTGAGACCATCCTGTATACAAGAAAGTGGTCTCTATTTCCCACAATGTAATAGCTGTGCGACATCCTCATCGCAGTCAATAGGTAATAAGTCCCCTGGTGTTGCCCCATCGCAATTTTGAAGGTTCGCATCTGCTCCGTTCGCAACTAACCACCTGATGGCGGACATATTCCCAGCTGCAGCGGCTGCATGGAGTGCTGTACCGTCTGGAGAAACAGAAGTTCGCTTAAAATGCTCGTCCAAGTCAGCTCCATGCCGCAACAACACCTCCAACACATCAATGCGCCCACGACGCGCAGCAGCGCTCTGTGCGCGTGACCGGGCAATAACAACGCCATGTTCTAGCAAGCATTCGAGCATTTCGCAAGGCGCATCCCAGAACACCATTTGGTATAAGGGGTTACGACGTAAAAATCTGCCGACAAGCTGCTCAGGATCAATCCCTCTTGCTAACAAATGGCGTAGGAGAGAAAGACGCGCCTGAGGAAAGAGCCTCGCGGTGCTCCATGCAAGATCGATACTCTGGCGACCCATAGGCAGAGCTACAGCCCAAACATCAGAGTGTGCACGCTCAAGCTCGTGGAAGAGGTCCAGTGTTCTTTCCGGTCGCCTGATTGCCGCCTGAACTACCCTTGCAGTGACTAAGTAACGTACAGGGACACCAGATTGTCGACCGAATTCGAGGAGCACCGAAATATGATCAAACTGTTCACCTCTTACTGCCGCTTCGAGCATGCGCTCGAGAATGAGGAACTCCTCTGTGCAATCGGAGTGGGGGCTTAGTTTGAGAACTTCCATGCTCAGCACAGTCTCTCTAGCCCTGGCATCTTCAAGCAGAGACACTAGCTGCTCGTATTGACCATATTCGCACAGATTAACCAGTTGTTTAGCAGACGTCGAGTAGTTCTCCATGTTGATACGAAAGGCAGCTGTATCAAGTGTGGCAAGGCTGCGTGTGTCTCTGGGAGAACACGATTGTGGCCTCCACTTGATGACTTCAGAGCTGGCTCAATTAGCTTTATTCCCAGCAGTAATCCGTCCGGCTGCGGAATACTAACATGTTTCGATATCTGTAGAAGAACGACTTCGGGGGCTTGTCCTGCGACGAGACAAACAACACGAACATGTACGTTTCGATAAAGACATATAAGTTGATAAGTGAGTGTGCAATGTTTTAAGTAATTAATGGCCACGTGTTCGCAGGCCAATCTGGATGGCCATAGCCACAACTGTGCCGCAGGCCAATCAACTTTAGCCCTCCTCTAACCTCTTTTCAAGTCTTCATAATGCTGCACCACCTTTACGGTGACCGAAGCGATAGCACGTCGCCCACTGAATTCTCAATCAGCGCTAGTCACGGTGGCGTATATTATGGTAATACCGATAGTTAAAAATTTTTTAGGTATCGTCTCAACGAGAGGGTCAAACTCAGCCACTAAAGATCCATGAAGACCAACGAAATCGTAATAAGAGTTGATATTCGATGAACGACTAAGCAAAATAATGATGGGAACTCGAACGAACGTAAGCCCTGAATCCCAAAATAATGACCTCTGCATACACCTGAGATATTGATGAATCCACACCTGTAACATAGATGAGCGACTACTCGCTTGAGACCCAAGCGCATAATGAAAGACTATTGACAGTGGTAAGAGCCCCATTAGGAACATCCTATCCCTGCTCTCATCTAGAAGCCTCACACCAGCCAAAGACGACATTTGGTCCTAGCATTTCTTCTCTGGAGGAGCGATCTCGTAATCGACTTCAGTTGGTGACTGCGCGTTATCCTTCAACTTCGTGATAGTTCCTGCGTCCTGCATATAAGGCCATTCGTGCTGCGCCCAGTACGATGTGTCAGTGCTACTGATAGCTATTCTTAGTCAGTCACCGCCCCATTTGTATTTACAAAAACGCGAATAGCTTACTCTTGGTCGCCCCGAATACTAAAGGGTTGCGCGCGTATTTAGCCAGTGCTTGCGACTTCGCGGCATCTTGTGCGGGAGTGGAATCCACTTCTTCCCAGTATTTAAAGAAAGAATCGGACCCGAAAATACCGAAAAAGCTGTGATATTCTGGGTTGGTGTTGAGAAAACTATCAGCCATTACAAGGGTTCCACCAGTATAGAAAACGATCTTGTCCCGTGGGAACTTGTTCCCATTGTCGTCTAAAGCCATGTTCTCAAGCCACTCCAGGTACTTTGCAGGATCTTCCGCGTCCGCTGAGGTGAAAGCTCGTCTGAACAAACGATCAAAGAGGCTCGTGCGCTTCGTCTTTCCGCATTTCCATCTTTCAAGTGTGGCAAGGGCTCTCGAATTCTGAACAACTAATGCCCCTTCCCCCGCTCGATTCGATCGTCCAGGCTGCGTTTTGGGATTGGGGGCGGGGGCTGGCTCAGGAGTTGTGGTTGTCAATCCTCCCGACACCTTTCCTCCTCCTTGGTCGTCACTAGATCCGCCGGTCCTGGCCTGTGACCCATCAATTTCCCCCACGGTACCTGCTCTCTGACTCCCCGTGGTGCCTCCACCAGAGCCATCGCCTCCAGCACCAAAATCTCCTTCTTTAGGTCTGGGTCTAGGTCTTCCACCAGCGCGTCTGTGCACATCGCTGGAGATGATTTCGGAGGAGATAGGGATATGGATGACTGGAACGCCAGGATGATTTGTCTTGTTGAGACATGGACCCGGGAAGTCAAGCTCCAGGCACCGCACGCTTGCGGGAATAATTCTGGAGTTGACCGGAGGAACCTGCGTGGCTAAAAGCGCAAACAAGATACTATCTAGCAGCTTGAAATTCATGATCGAGCTCGGCAATGGTGTTGTATGGTCTGCGATAGATGGAAAAAGACGAACGAAAGTATAAAACTGTATGTGCTGTACGAAAGCCGGTAAGTGAACGAATGCTTAAACGACAGGATTTGGAGGTAGCATGAGACTGCGACGTGATCTTATATGCCTATCTCCAGTCAGCAGCTCGATGACTTCCACACGTTGACGAGAAGATTTTGAAGCCACGGTGTACACCCCACAGATGGCCCCATTCTTCAGCCCTTGTTTTAGTTACTGTGTCCAAAATCCCTGGTCGTAACATTGATGTCCCAATCGTAGCGTACGGGATGCCGTTCCTGACCACGTCTGAAGCGGCAAAGACCATGACTTGAGGCAAAACATACGTCTGTAATCTGCATGATAAATTAATATTCAACACCTCTTGAAGAACAAGGATCTGTGGTCCGGCGTTCATATCTTCCCTTGTACATGATGTGGCGGCACAGCCTCGCGGTGCCTCAAGTCGCGACCGACTACGCCTCGGCACCGTGCAGCTTCCACTACGTACCGATACCAACTACACCGCAAAGCCCTACAGTTAGGTCCAATAAAATCGTCCCATCATTCATATGGTGTGTTTCATGGGAGGAACATTATGGGCTCATGTCATAACTGGCATCGATCCTGTGAACACGGTGGAAGACAATCTGCGACAACATCGCTGTGCCGATGCCATAATAGTATTCGACTTCAACATGTACGGCACGGCTTGTTTCCAGGCCACCTATACTTCGCCTCTTCATCATCGTGTGAACAGCTTGGACTGAATGTCTTTCTTTCTCGTGATTTGCGTACACGTCTCATGTTCGATTCAGCTACTAAAATGATATATAAGGAGATTGAGCTCCATGTTCCCAACCTCTAAAATTCATCGTAGAGATTGGCTCTTTGGGAAACCTTATTCAACAACTTCAAGACCCATCTGCATCCTCGCCAGCTACGTTTCACTGTTCAACCACCCAATTGAAATCGCCAAATATGTCAATGTTAGCCTTTGCGGGGGAGTTAGGACTAGGGATTGCTTTCACGTTGGTACGTAGCGGAATGTGGCTTATCGACCTTATCTCAGTTGCGACTACAGATTGCACTTGCACCCATGTTGAAGCAGGAGCATAATCCGCTCCCGGAAATGAAAGTGGACATTGCTATTGGATTGCCAGAGGGTGGTAATTCAAGCGCGGACATGGGAGGCGCCATTCGTGAGTGAACCATCCAATGGATGTCTTACAAGCCCTTACACAAGTTTACAAATAGCCAATGTTGCATTGTTCGATGCGAATGGGGGGCGCCTAGGCTTCTGGAAAACAACTGGTGATGGGAGAAACCTGAACAAAGACAATCAGTTGGCGGTACCAGAAGGTGCAGTGATGGATGGCGGTACAGCCCAGCTGGATGTGGACTACCTCGTTCAAGGCGATAGCCGAAGACCCGAGTACATAACTCTAAGTGCCAGTGGCTTCGACGCAGTTTGTGTCATGTCTGTGGTTGTCAAACATCCCGTAAGTGTCAGTAGGTCACAAGTCCCGGTTTTAGCAATCTCGAAAAATAGGGAAAACTTGCCATGTTAGCAATGTTCGAACTTCGGAGACTTCACTAGGACTTAGGCTTGCCTACCATCCCTTCTAGCCCTTCCTCCTCTATTTACACACCCTTGAGACTGAGCTTCAATAACTTTTACTTCATGTCTTAGTTGTCAGACGAACACTTCGTTTTCTTGCCTTGAGAGGTGGCGAAAATATGCACGGGTGGCTGGGCCGACGGCGACACAGTCATCTGGAGTGAGCAGGCCATGGAGGTGACCTTTGAACTCGAGGGACAAGAAGCGCGCTCGAGACCAAGATGTCTCTGGATTGACTCTCCCGACGCTGAGCACGGGCCGCCCAACACAAAATGGAAAGGTTTTGGGGTGCATCTCCCAGATTTCGCCGTCGACAACACAACATTCCAGGCCTGGGAGGACGATAATTTTCAGATGTGTGGCTCAAAAGCACGATTTGGACTCTACGAGAAGATCAATGAGGCGAGTGAGTTGGTACCCTACCCCTGCTACGACATGAGCCGTCTGACTTGGATGACTTCAGTGTGCCCACCCGTGTTCAATAAAGCGCCGAAGAACGGAGCTAAGATACTAATGGTAGGTAGAAAATCATCTCCAGGCACTGGCTATCTGGCTAAGTGACAATAGGAAGAGTATCCTGGCTGCGCCCCTGGCCTCGTACCGGATGCGAATGGAAATGTCCACGAAAGCTTTTGCGATGACCCAAGTATCAACGAGGACGAGCTACAAAGACTAGAAGACGCTTGGCATCACAGCTGCAAGTCCGGAGAAGATAGAGCAAATAAACTTAAACCCCCAGGAAGTGGCTGCAAGCGCGACCCGGCCTCTTGTGTGGGCAAGCGCTTCGTCGCAGGGGTACCGAGTGTAAGAGTTGAAAATCTTCAAGCACGCTTCCATGGGAAGTTGGTAAAAAGCTACGACATCAGACAGAGTGCCCGTGGACTATGCAACAGCATGGGAAGCGTCGGACCAAACTTCTATTCACAACACGAGAAGAGCTTCTGTGACATGTCGCGAAAGAAGCTTTTCCCGCTCTGTGAGCTTGAAAATACTATGGAGTGCTTTGATGTGTAAGTTGTACCAACCAATGTAGGGCATGAGAACTAACCTCTCTAATTCGACTCACAGGTCCCTTAACAAGACCCGCCATAGTACAGAGAAACGTGAAGAGACTGTGACGCACGAATTTGTTTCTGACTGGTGGTAGAGGTTAGAGTAGCTACTTCATGGGTATGGATACTATGGCGAAGATGCACATCCAAGATGGGTCCTTTCTATATTTTTGCTCCTTTCTATGATTTAGGAGATATTTTCCAGAGGACGACGTTTTCTGAGGCTACCTAGAGGTTGTATTCGTCCCTGTAGCATATCTTCATATACTCTACTCAGTACATATCTGAAGTCGAAGTCTGCGGTATTACCCACAAGCAGCATATGAACGATCACTTTGTGGAGGTAGTACCGCCCCAATTGACCTTTAAGAGGCGCTCGCGCTGTACTCGCCTCGCATATCCCCTCCCGCGTAGAGCAATGCTGCAGTTATCTTAAATGAGTTTAGGATCCCATCAGTTCCCAGTCTACGACTATAACAGCTTCGCCTTCGCCGTTCCATCTCACTCACCGTGCTTTCCTTTCCCGGTAAAGCCCATGCGCCTACGTCTAAATTTGTGCGAAATTCTACGGTGCTAACCTTCCACTGAAAATCTTCTTCAGTTGCTGTTAATGATTAGTTCCCAACAGTCTTGCACGGAAATGTAAACCCACGTTCTAGCTACGAGACGCAACATGCCGGACTAGCGCAATTGTGTGTATATATTGTGTACGAGATTAAAGATTCGACCTCTCAACTATCAGCTAGGTAGTATAGGTGTCCCTGGCGCGTGCTGTTCCCCATGGCGACCCGAAAGTAATCTCTGCAGGGACTCAGTGCACTCGTGCAATTTGTTTCTGCGCTATCCACGCACCAGAGGCCTACAGTAAAAATGTTGTCGTAAAGATTACGCTCAAAAAACATACAGCAGCGGGTATTCGCTGCTGGTCACCCACGCGACTACTTATCCGCCGGTACACTGCTTCCATATGGCTGAGCGTTCTCCACGCACTACTCACTACGGACAACGCTAAAATCACTGTTCTCGAATATCGGATGACGCTGTCCCGGTTTCGGTGTAGTATTTGAACGAGTAATATGTTGTAGCAAGTAGCGGGTGCGAAGCCTGTCCAGATAGCGAGAGCTGGGCGCTTGACCAGCTCAGGAGCACCAATCGTTTCCCCACGCACTGCCCCATGTGCATGCCACGCCCGCCTACCCTAGCTACTCGATGTCTCTCCCGCCCGCCTCAACGCTCGCTGCCTCCCCTATCGTCCACGTCGTGCTGCTACGAAGGGTATATCTGGTATTCCGGGATTACCGGTTTGATAATAACCCGAGTCGGGGGAGTTGGGTATAACTCAGTAAGCGGCAGCAGCGTACAAGGGTCGGTAATGGCGCCTTGGCGAACAGTTTTCGACCCGGAGCCCCGGAATCAGCCCCAACCTGAATATTAGCGCCGATGTCGAGACGCTGGCTGATGGGACATTCAACGTGTTACGGCTCGCTGCTCAAAATGCCATGATACTTGAACGGCATATCTTGGTCAAGAAATGATTCGAACATCCAGGAGGAGAACGATGTCGTCTAACGACCCCAACTAATGAGGACGTCCTCGGACTTGTGGCCTCTCCCGAAGCTCAGACCACTAATGAGCTCAATATCAAAACTGGCTACGCCACACGGCTGCATCTTGGCATTCTCAAACGGTCCAGCTGAGGCACAGCCGTTTCGTATTTTGAGGACAGACGCGTATGATGCGCTATTTTCCAATTCGAAAATGTAGATTGTTTCATGCGAAACTACCGCTCCATTTGTGGGACTCGAGGTCAGACTGCCGTTCACTTCAACTTAGCGACGGTCGAGTCAACTGCAGCATACTTTCATTGAGTAAGGTGATATGATGACTCGGTACTATTCGTTTTGGGTCTATGGAGAACCCAATGACTGTCGTCGAGTATGCTCTCCCGCATCCCCACACTTTGATTACGAAGCGTCCGATGCTACCGACAGGCCTGCGAGCCTGCGACATAACCCATACAGCGCATCCCCGATATTTAGTTCCAGGAACTCGCACTAGATTCAATTTTAACGTTAGCCTGGAGCATATGTTGCCACCTTCCCATCGAGGTCAAAGCTTGTTGCAGCCTCGCAGGTTATTTCGCAAATCGTACCTACATGGGTCGACTCCAGCGCTTATATGAAACCTCAAACCCTGTATCTACCGTAACATCGGTGCTGGGAGCCTTCAGCCTCAACTGCGCCTCTATTTAGGTAGATTTATGTAGAACACGAAGCACATATAGGACGGCAAGAACGGACCTCCGTTATCTCCAGTCAGCACAACATCGATCAGACATTGTATTCACCAAGTGTGGCTTGTTTCTAGTTAATTTGTTACTCATTCCTTAGATCCAGATCAGCTTCATAGGTCATGGCTATGCATACACCGAACCGAAGCACACGAACTTGCCAGTATGTCGCAGAAATCGAAGCTCAACCAAAAACTGTTAAAGAGAAGTCACTCGCCAGTACCAGTCTTCCTCGCAACGTGGAAGTAGGACCCGTTAATGATCTTGAATCTGAAGATTTGGGCGCTTTCAAGGTCGATGATCAGTCTGAGATTAATTCAGAAACACCCTTACTACTGTCTTCAACGGGAACAGCATCCGAAGCCTCTTCTCCAGACACAAACGATGCTATTTGGGATTCGCCCCTACCTTCATCGCATTATCTCAGCTCAGCCTGCAGCAACGTCACGTTGACACCGTTGACACCGTTGACACCGCTATCAGCACATCATGCGTCTCCAGACTCAACTCCTGCACCCCGAGGATGTAAAGCATTTCCCGTGAACTGCTTCGAGGAAGGCGTGGCAAGGGACGCAATAGCGACTCTGGACGCAACTTGCTGTGCTGATACAAATTTGAGGATCGATACTTCCCAAGATGAGGATTACTTCTTCAAGCCACAGAAGCTGATCCGCAACCTGACCAAAGTGCTTCAAGACAGTGAGTTGTCGTACACAATGGCATCATATCGAGCAAAGCTAATATATCCACACCAGTCACGGATTCCAATGCCGCCACAGCTCAGCCATGCTACAATTTGAGACCCGACTTTAACTTTGGGGGAGCCATTGAGTCCAAAAAGTCTGCTCAGCCACATCGTTCGATGGTCGTGACCAGACATGATGTAAGGAGTGTATCAAAGTTCCACACGGGAGTCACATGCACCGCAGCAGCAAGCGACAAAAACAGCCTGCCGCGCACTCAGACGGCTTCAACCCTGATTCATCAGACCTTAGAGCATATTATTCCCATGACCATCCAATCCAGGGTCATGGAAAAGCAAGGAAAGTGTGTTGCTTCGAAGGTAGGGAAGCCGCACGAGAGGTGCTCCTGGAACAGTCCAGGACTGAGAATTGACAATATATCTCGGGAACTCTCGAGATGCAAAGTCGAGGTCGATCCCTCGGGGTTTCTTAAACACATCAACCGACTTATCGAAGCAGTATTGTGTGGGACTCATCGGAAAGTAGCGCGGTCAAGCCAAAGGCAGGAGACATTGAGAGGCTTGGTGACCCGCTTCACACGCTTGTCCGATGCGGAACGTACAGACTTTCAAGCATGGGCGAATGCAATTGCGCCTAGTCACCTGCCCGTAGGAGTACCAACTCCGACAGTGCATACACCTCGAAAGGATACAAAGAACGCAGCCAGCAAGGCCCGCAAACCTCGAGATGAAACGGTAGCACCATCAGCGACCAAAAGTGGTCCCGCTAGTAATACCTCGAAGGAAGCACGTCTTCCGAGATTTACAGCTTATCAGCCGAAGCGTACAAAAAATAAAAGCATATCAGCCGAACTGCGCAAAGAAGTCGAGAAGCCATTGCCCTCTGCCCAAAAGGATGGCTATATATATGTCTTCTGGGACAAGGAACATTTCGGAAAAGTCAAAATCGGACGTACCGATAACCTCGAACGTCGTCTGAAGGAGTGGAATCGGGATTGCAACCGTACACATATGTACCATCCAGTCTCGCAACGTGACGGGCTCTCGGAGATCCCTCATGTTAACCGTATCGAGCGGCTCATTCATATCGAATTGAAGGAATGTCGGAAGCAGAGATACTGTCAGAGTTGTAACAAGAATCATCGAGAGTGGTTTGAAGTGGGAGAGGCTTCAGTAACAAGAATTCTCCGCAAGTGGCAAGACTGGATCTTGCAAAGACCTTATGTGCTTGACTCCAGAACTGAGACGTGGATACTGAGACCCGAGGTGATGGAAACGTTGGCCCAGGTGTGTGAACCGTTTGCCCTTATCGAGAAGCAGCTACCATCGCGTCGTAGCAATGGCGCAAAGGGTCAAAGAAAGTCTAAACGACGGACCATATAGGGTGGCTGTAAGCTGTTGCAAGTACGTGGTCATATGTTAATTCCGCCGTCGATTTAGAGCATTCCGTTATGATATACTTAGACCACATGCATACTGCATTGCAGTAAACGTAAAATAATATATTTCCATTGCAAGTAGCTGAGGGTTACCGAGCACCAAAACCAAGGAGACGTTCATGATGTAACAGCTCCAGTCAAGCGACGCAATGTTATCTGCTACAAATGTGAATACTTCTAGCTGATAAAACCTAGACAGTCGAGCTGACTATGCCTCGATAGGTGGGGAATCGGGTCACTATGCTAATGAGCTCCATTGCTATGAATATGAGTCATGAACGCCCACAAGCATCTGATATCTGCTGACCGATACAGGTGGCGAGTATGGACACTTATCAACTGATGTACATTGCTTGAAATGTAATTTTTTGATAGTTCTTTTTCCTGACACATACAGGCGGTGAGTACGGTCATTACGCCAACGAGCCTTACTGTTATGCATGTAAGTACGATTATTCGGCATCAACCCACCGAGAGTCCTTAGTAACATGATGATATGAAGGCCATTGAAGGGATCATTTTGTAGCTGATTGTCCTTCACGAAGGCAATAGAGCTATTACTAGATGATGTGCATGATATGCTGAGATGGTAGCAAAGTATTGACAGGAAACGTAGATCTCATAGACCGTATGTAAGCCTACTTTAGCTAGTCATGTACATCGTAACAAGCGCTTCACGAAGTTGTACCACATTGTAGCAAGATGACTTGTCGAATTCACGAATAATCTGTTATCACCGACTTTATGGTGGTCAATCACGAGCCATGGGCATAATAGGTCTGCACGTAGAACAACTAGAAAAATTGCGAACAGACTTGGATAGCAATGGGCTCGTTAGTCTAGACAGGTTTCTTATTTGGCGATAGTTCCACTTACGGCTTGCAACACTACAATTGTAAAAATATCTCCGTGACATTAGCTTGCCTTTTAAGCAACCCTCTGAGCTGCACTTCCAGGCCACACTCGCAGTGCTGGATTGCGGTCGTGATTGTCATTGGCAGTGAGTAACCACTGAAGAGGGTTTAGCAGTAGTCTATGGCGTAACTGTTATTGCGCCCCGATTCAATAGTAGCTCTTATGATTTAGCTCTTACGATTTAATGAAACAGCATGCTGTGAATAAATCCCAATCTTAGTGTTCCAGGGCGTTTTCAGTTTCCCGGTTACAGTCACTAGTACACGGCAAGGTGGGCAGGAAAACTAGTTTTCGGTGTCCTATGGTGGCGTCTGGAGAATCCAGGCCTCCCGTATTCTTATATTTCATATGTTGGTCTTCGAAGCTCTGCCTTCCACCTTTCTCAACTCGAGCCAGCACTGTCCCGCGAACCTTCCCAATAGCCACGGCCCGCAAGCCCTCGCGGGGACTCAGGCGAAAATAGAATTCCCATGCCCAGGGGAGCAAGAATTCAATGCCGCGCGACCCCAAGTCCCTCAAAATCGAACCGAGTACCTAGAGAAGAATTTCCACTTGCGTATCCAAGCGCTGTACTTTACGGAGATCCCGTGTTCTTCTCCGCCTAAGGGGTTAACGTCACGGTGTTCAGTGTGCCGGTGCATTTGCTGCATAACAAAACGGATGTACCGACTTAACCGGGCGCGTTGAGTATAAGCCGCAGACCCACAGGAATCCCTGGTTTTATAGTCCGATATCGCCGGGGAATATGACGACGACGGGGCCGGATTTCAATAGGATGACGGGTAGGTGGAATAAGATGAGTGGTGGGTAGAGTTGGAATGAGACTAATACCGCAAGTGTTGGGGACGCGGCGACGAGCAGTGCAACTGTAATTCCGCCATTGGACACTGGCGTAAGTATAGTTGTAAGCTTAAGCGTAACATTAAGTGTTGTTATAGTGGAGGCTACGTTGTGAGCTTGGCTTGAAACATTAGTACAAGCACGAGCATAAGCGCTGGCAACGTTACGAGCACACCATTAGGTCTAGGTACGAGCCTGAGCGCAGACGTGAGCAACGGGCCGAGCACGGCTATTGTAGTTGTAGAGTCGCGACTAACGTAATTCAAGACGGTTGTCGTTCCGGTCGTGCGTACAGGTTAGCCTGACTTGAATTTTTACTCGGCTAACTTAAAAATCTAAGGTCCAACAAAAAAACTGGACCCTAATATTGATTTGGCCCACAAAGAAGCTTTCTCCGCTTACGGACCACATAGTCCGGATCCCACGTGTAAATCAGTCCCGAACCAGCGTTTGAATTCTTCGCGTGACATCTGGCGGGCAGGCGAAGTGGGCGTTGTTAGGGCCTAAAGAACAAATGCTGACCCGAGATCCAACTCCAGAGTGTGCTCGATGGTGGGCGCGACGGTGCCTGGACCAGGAGTCGATCTATGTATCATGGACTGTGGATTCATGTCGTAATCGCTGCCATATCTCCTTGCTCACTGGGCTACTAGATCATGATGACAGTATTCAGACGGGCGGTGACATGATGCTTCTATCGTAAAGAGGCAAAGGTATCGTGTGTTGATGATGGAAATTCTCAGTACAGCAAAAGGGGCGTTGGCGGCCTTCCTGATGCAGGTATTGGAAAGAACGACGTCTAATGCCGCGAAGAGCTTGTATAGTATGTGTCAACACAATCCAGGTTAATACAGCCCTCCATACAGTCATACAGCAAAGGTATAAGAAGGCACTCCTTTGCACCTCCTCTCAACCACCATCACCAAGTCCCCCACTCCATACTTAACAGAGCCATTCGTACTATCATCCTCCTCTTCTACCAAACGCCTTGAAACCCCCTCACGTCACCATGCAGCTCACCGCCCTCCTCACCCTCCTCGCCACAATCAGCGCCGCCACAGCCGCAACCTGCGCAGTCAAAGTCAACAATGGCGGCGAGTCGACCGCCAACACCTACACCTGTACGTGACTTCCGTTCACTTCCCCACTTTCCTATCTGATCTAACGTTTGTTATCAATACTGACTTCGTCCCCGCGACTTCAGACACTATCGACACGACGGCGTCCCCGACCGCGCCGGTATCTGCGGCGGCTTGTGGGATAACTTAAGATGCGCGCGTCCTATTTACTCCACCAATTGCTCCGGCGATAATGGGAACCTGCACTGGGAGTTTAGTGCTAGTGCGTTTTGCAATGCGGGGGATGTTGAGTCTGCTTGGTACGGGCTACTAAGAATAAGTGGGGGAGTATCAAGTGTTGATTTGGGGTAGCGGGGGGAGGCGGTAGGGTGAGTGAGCTTGATCTGGGTATGGGACGGGGCTAATAACTAGTAGGATTTGAGATTGGGAAAGAGCGGTGATGGTTAGAGAGGCTAATAGAAGGAAGTGAGCGGAGGGGAATTAGTCTTTGTCTTCGCAGAGGACTGCCGGGAGGAGCGAGATTTTTACGCTTTGACCAAGGTCGCATATATTTATTTTGGGGGATTGGAGCTGTGTTAATTTCACCTAAAGTCATTCTTTTAGCACCCAAGAAGTAGTCTTGCAAATAGATTACTGTTCATAGTAAAAAGATTTAAAGATCTCCAGTAAAATAGAGAAATGGTAATATATAGTCCCTAACGAAATTAGAAATATAGACTCTATTTATAACTGAGTTGTGCTATATCTACTAGTAATAGCTAAATTCTTAATTGATAAGGTTGTTAACCGTACTGAGTGTCGATGTTTACCTCAGCCTGGGTGCTTCCTCTGAGCATTGCAGCGCCTGAGTTCCCGCGCGAACGAGTTTTAGTCGGCTGGCACTTGCTTGCCGAGGAAGCGCGGAGGGCTTTGCCGCTTCCACTCGCGCCTATTTCTGCTCGTCTCGGCTCTTTTGCCGTACGCTTCGCTCGCGCGTTCTCAAAGTCCTCACAACTCATTCTTCCTTTCTAGCACCGTGGAATCAGAAGAACAGCGACGTGTTCAGGACAAATCCCGGCAGTGTCGTTTGTGTGTTTCCCAATCGGCTCGCTGGCAATCAGCTGAGCAGTACTTTGTTTTGTGACTTCTTGCGCACGATGAAAACGCTCCTCCGCATTTAGTATTTTCTTTCTCGCAAGCCCGGCATCTATGAAGCGTTCCAAAGTCAAAAAGTTGTTCCGAGAAAGGGGTCTGAAAGCATGGAGACACGACTGCTCGTACAAAGTATTCGGATACTGTGCCCCATTGCGGTACGCCGAGGATGAAGTCCGGCGGGAATCGACCATTTCCACAGGAACAAACAACTCTCTGGCCGGTCTCCAGAGACAAGGGAATGCTAGGCTCAAGATACTCGCAATCAACTTGATGCTCCTATGATTTCGACCAGAGCAGGAAAAGATTGTTTCCAAAGGTTGAGTTCATTAGAGTCTACCTCAATGTGGCATATGTTCAGCTTTGAAAGTGCAGCAAGGAACGAGTTGATGCGTGGAACGAGCTTGTACGTCAGAGGCAGAACTGCGGCGTCCAGAACCACGGTTTGATTGGCTAGGTCCATCCTAAGGCTAGAGATGAAGAACAGAACTTGCACGCCTTCGGCTGTGGTATTGTTGAGGGAGAACAGCGTTGCCTGCTGGCCCTGCAGTCCGGTAAAGGTCATAAACATGGTGAATAATGATTCTTTGAATGCCATCCGAACATCTGTCTTCGAACCCGCAACAACAGATTCACCCCTCTGCGCACGTTCTCTAGTATTGAACATTCCAGATGTGGGCGTGTTGAGCCATTGAAGTTCGCTTTTCTTCCCTGCGTCAATGACCGGCAGGCGACCCAAGTTCAAGTACGAACTGTTCCACACCAATGGAGTCCCACACCACAAAGTTGTTAGATATACAAACGACAGAAAAGACGTCCTGCGCGTCGCATCAGCCAATGGAGCGTCTACCTCTACGTAGGATGACTTTCGAGCAATTCTGGTTTTGTGTTCGAACGCCTTTACTGGTGCAGGAAAATCAAGCGTTATCGACTCTGAACCTAGAGTCTCCGTAAACCGGAATGGAGATAGTTGCACTGTCTGTACCTTGCATCCATTCTTAAGTTCCTTCTTCGTGCGTTCGGAAAGGTTTTCGAGGCGACCAACCAGAGATGCTATTCTTCCAGTGTCGGGGTCAGTTTTTGCTCTGATCAAAATTCGAGCTGCCGCATTTGACGTGACTGAGGTGTTGTAGTTGCATTCTGATAACTCACAGAGAGTGGTGGTTTCGTCCAGGTTGGGAGGAGATTTTGTGATGAAAACATTGTTTCCCAGGTTTGTCGTATATAGGTTCAAATCAAGACCAAGCGATTTCATAAAAACCAATGTACTGGCTGGAGTGCTTTGAGTATCGAAAGTTATTTTCGCCGTCTTAAGTTCAAGCAGTAGCATCCATGTTGGAGCCATGAATGTTGCCAGGAGCGGTGAGCTGCCATTCCATCTAAGCTGGTCTTCCGCAATATGGACTCGGAACGTACCGCTGAACCTCCCACCGCTCGTAGAAATAGTCATAAACGATAAATGAATCGCAGAGAAAATGTTCTGCCATCTGCCAGATGGTGAATTGGGTGGCGACTGCACAACGCAATGATGTATCGGAGAACCGACCTCCGTCGGCTTCATCCTAGTGATGACTCCCAACTTCTCCCTTGGCACCTCTACTGTGACGCAAAGAACCGGAATGTTCTTCCAACGCTTCAAACCTGTGGCGCCGGGTGAAGTGCTGGTCCGAGCGATGGCAAACACAAAGGTATCTACCGAATGGACGTTGTGAAGATGAAGGTATACGTAGAGTTCCTGGGTGTCGTTTAGGCTCATCAGCAAAGTTGAATCTTTCTCAATAAACGCCAGGAGACGATCCATGACTTTGGTCCAGTTGCAAACAGCTCTACACTGTACGAAGCACAGGAACAGAGCAAAGCTTCTGCGATTGCAACGCAGAAGTGAGTTGTTCTTAACGGTGCGCTGATTCGTGCCTGCAAACAATTTGTGCATGTCCTCATTTTGGAACATATTGAGATAGACTTCGTGGAGGATTCGAGCGAGACCAATCTCATCGAAATGCAGCTGACCAGTTGCCAGTGAGTCCTAAGCGTGCCAAAAGCAATATGAATCTAACCGCTGATCACTTTTCACGGGTTTCAGTCATTCTGCTAATAATTATCCCGTGCAAAACGTTATACCTACAGTACTAATATGTCTGTAAGTTTTACGACTCACAGCTCTATGGGTAAGATGGCCCACCCTTGCTCCTATCGGGTTTCCCCTCTGAAAACCGTAGCGTCCGGTACTCCATCAACTTTCCAAGGAACTCGATCCCAATCGTCTGCATCATGATCAAATCTGTTCTCTCCGTCTTCACCGGAAAATACTGAAGCTGACCGCGATCCTCTTCATTCTCCTCTGGGACATCTTCCACCGTGCGGCAGAGCATGACAGTGTCCTCCTCCTTCATGTGCTCGCTGATGACGGCAAAATAGCGTTTATTCACAGCGATCTTGTCAGGTGCTTCGCTCAGCCATTGCGCGCACTCTTCGATGGTCTTGCCGATCCAAGCTGAGGGTAAGCTCTCTAGGGGTGGCTTAGAGCCTTCGGGTAATGAGCCCCCTTCATGGCGTCGGGGCGCGTCCGAGTATTCGCTGCTGGCGACCCAGAGATTCCAACCGGTCTGGAAATTCTCTTTTTCGGCACGCGACAAAACCTCATTCACATACTGAAGCGATGTCAGCCATAGTCAGCCCAGCAAATAGCACATCTCAAACTCACATCGACGTCCACCTCTTTTGCCGTGACGAACAGCGCCCAGGGTGAGGTTGACATTTTGGTAGGTTTTAATGTTTTAATTCTTCTTCTTTGCAGCTCGTGAGCATAGCAGATAAGTAATAGTCATGTGTTGAATTAATAGTCAGCTATGACGTATCGGCTACAAGCCAATGGGCGAATGCTCGCGGGGCTGTGATTAAATACACGGGCGAGTGCCCAGCCGGCTGTGTATATAAGCTATGACGTATTGGTAAGACATAATACGCTGTGCATATAAGCTATGACGTATCGGTAAGACATAATACTACGCGAACGCCCGTAGGGCTATGTATATACCCTTGGAGAGCTTGTTGCGAGGTTTCATCTTTGATGCCTTGCCATATGCTTATGCTATGGTATGACAAGCTATTTCTGGAGTTTTCCGCATCCTTGACACTGTCTTTGCCTTGACCTCTTCTCCAGTAAACAAGTGGATGCGATATTCCGGAATTTGCGAGTACCAATCTGCCTGCAATATCCGGTGAAAAGCAACACGTGCTTCTAGAAAACTGCCCACGAACTACGGTTCCTTATTTCCGTTCAATGCAAGTACCCGTAAGACGGAAGATTTTCATTTGCGATGGTTCGCATGCTAGTAAGCAACGTCGTGGAAAAAGCTTTGATTGAACGTAGGTCTCTCATTGAGGGGTGATGCCTGTGGGCAGGCATAGTACGATACGTTAATACGCTGGTTCGCGCAAAGCTTCAAGTCGTTTTAGCTTACCCACGCCATGGCCATCCTCCACACCCTCACATCCCCGTCATGGCTGTGCCGCTGATCGGTGATTTTGCGATGGTATCCAGTGGTCATACAGACTCATGCTCTTAGGAAATCCTTAAAACACTAAGGTTCAGTATAAATGTAATCCTTCTCCAGATTATGGTCATGGGAGCTGTGGTATGGGCGTAAATGGGCGCAGTGTCTTTAACAAGCCTCCACCGCTCGATGCGAAACAACGCCCAGGGGCGAATGCTTAGTATTGCATAGCACACGCCCCATCGACCACATGGTAAAGAATCATGAAGGAGACGTCAACATGAGTATAAAGCAGATGTCCACACGCATATGCCAGAATCATCACTTCAGTGTCCACCTTTCGTCAACAAACTCATACATCAGCACATAGAAACGCATTCTTTGGAGTCACCACCTTCAATTTCTACTACCAAACAACATAGGCGTATCAGCAGCAATGCATTTCGCATTGCGTCCCACAATCACAGCGACTGCCCTCTATGGACTGCTATGCTCTGCGCAACAATCCATAGCTCCAGGTCGCTCGAACCGCATCCTCGCCAAAAGACAGGGTGTTGACCATGGAACATTTCAAATCGACTGCAGGCGTTCCGAATCCGCCTGCAACAACGCATGCTACTACATCCGCTGCGAGGCCGCAAACGATCCCGACGCAAACTTGATCACCTATGTTGGCCGCGACAAAGCCTCGGTCCGAAACAAAAATCGCCAGGAAAGCGGTTGTCAGGTTGCAAATCCCAGACCAGCCGCAGGTAGTTCCATGTGCCGCAACTTTCCGTTCAGTCAGAAGTTCAGTGATCCCACAGCCATCGGAACTTATCAGTGTGACGAGTGGCCGCCCGCGCTAGCCCAGCAGGACGACTTCAACCAAAAACAGTTCAAGAACAGTCTACGCTGTATGCCAAACAGCGAGAACGAGTCCCTTGGTGGCAAGCTTTCAGGAATCGTAAGGAACATGAACGAGGACGATTTCTTCCGCGTGGACTTTACGTCGCTCATTGACAATGGCGCAGACCAGACCAAGCTTAAATACTGTCTCAACCAACTAGGTGGCACACAACCGGACTGCACTCAAGATGGCTGGCAAATCGAGATGAGGGAAAAACAGGTTCAGACCGGAAAGATCGAGGCTCCCTACTTCCGTGCCCGCGACAACAACAAATATGGCTGGCAGGGAACACCTTACGCAGAGCTGTACCAGTGCAGTGTCGAGCTGGAGCGTGATGGCGACAGCAACTTCAATGACATCAAGCTTTTTGACTTCAAGAACCGTCAGGCTGGTAACACACAGTCTACCACGCTCGACGCGCAAGGCACTTACGGAATCCTGGGCCTTCCTCTTGTCCTGCAGCTAAAGCGTACTGCTGGCTTCAATTCGAGGCTGGAGTTTCAGTACGACCCGTCTCACGAGCATCCCGCGTTAGGGTTCGTCTGGCATTCGGAGCAGGAAGGAGACGGCAGAGGACCTTGGACCGATCCAGAGAGCGATCCAAACAGGAAGCCTACGAGGTATTGTAAGATCACCGACACAGGAAATAATAAACAGAAGGTCGAATGTTGGTTCCCTTGTTTCGAACACACAGATGGACAGTAGTTACTTTTATCTTAGTAGAGAAAGAGAGGGATTTACTTTGTTGTAAAGATTACAATAAAATCACAAAAACATACAACAGCGGGTATTCGCTGCTGGTCACCCACGCAACTACTAATCCGCCGGTACACTGCTTATATATGGCTGAGCGGACGGGAAGCCTAGTTTTCAGTGTCCTATGGTCGTATGTAGAGGATTGTGGTCTCACGTATCAATATATCTCTTATGCTTGTCTTTGAAGCTCTGCTTAGCACCTCACTCAACTCGTGGCTAGTGGTGAGCTGTGACTCATCGTGATCTATCTTATCATCCAGACACTCACCTTAAGTCTGCATCTTCAAAGTCACGTTGTAACTCACGTTACTACTTGTCTCAGCTCGGTCTTTAACTACGAGCTAATGTGATTTGGTCTTTCTCGCATATGTGCTTAGTCAGCCGCCAGGCAGCAGTACATTGCCGAGCTTTTATAACGTCGAATGCCTCAGCAATCGATGGCAAGTCCCACTGGGCCCTCTTACGCCGACTCAACTAGGCACACAGTACTTCTCGCGTTAGGAAAGCACACATTGGGAACTATGATACCATCTTAGAGCCTAGTAAGTCATGATTGTTCCTACCACGTGATAACATCCGGCGCTGATAGAACTTTGAAGCAACCTCAATGCTTCACCTATCAAATGAACTACTTCTCGAGATCGTAGAGGCCCTAGAATCAGATGTGGATATCAACGCCTTTGCACAGTCCAATCGCCGCCTCTACAATCTCGCTAATACTTACCTGTATCGTCACAATGTGCAAGAGTGCCAGAGTTCAGGAATCCGAGGGGCTGCACAGAGAGGCCAAATCACAGCGGTCGAACGGCTCTTAAATGAGGGAGCTAATGTGCACGCTAGATCTGACGATGACCGCGATTATGATGCAATGTTCCTGGCGTCCAAAAATGGACATCAAGACGTCGTAGAGCTACTCTTATTAAGAGGCGCCAAAGTGGATGACGGCCCGGTATTTGAGCCTCTCGAAGGCTCGGCGACTGGTCGTCGTTTCTGGCGGAGCACCAGGAGATGGGGCAATGCACTCCACACAGCTGCGCGGAACCGCCACGAAGGTATCGTAAAGCTGCTGCTTGCCAAAGGAGCCGACCCCAATTCTGATAATGGCAACTGGGGCGACCCAATTGGTGCGGCAGCATATGGAGGTAGCGAAGCGATCATACAGTTACTGATCAATCATGGAGCGAAAGTCACTACGTACACGGGACATTACGGGAAGGCTCTTCAGGCGGCTGCCGATAAGGGGCATGTAGGCGCCGCAAAATTGCTACTGGACAATGGTGCAGAGATCAACTTCGATGCCAGACAGTACGGCAATCCAATCCAGCCAGCTGCGTCTAATGGCCACGAGGCAATGGTACGGTTCCTGATCGACAACGGCGCCAACATCAACATGGAAAGCACGTTTTACGGCAACGCGCTACACGCAGCTTCTGCCTCCGGACACGAAGCCATCGTAAAGCTGCTCCTCAAAAAGGCTGCCGACATCAAGCTCGGCTCTCCGCTCCAGGCAGCTTCTAACGGAGGCCACAAAGCCATCGTCAACATCCTCCTTGACAACGGCGCCAACGTCAACACCAATGGCGGCTATTACGGAACAGCACTCCAAGCAGCCGCTCAAGGAGGGCACGAGGATATCGTAAACCTCCTCCTCAGCAAAGGCGCAAACGTCAATATCTGTAGCGGATTCTTTGGCAACGCACACCAGGGAGCGGTCGAGCGATGCCACGATGCTATCGCCGAGCTGTTACTCAAGAATGGCGCAATTGTCAATCCATTCGGAGGAAGCTTTTGCGAGCCAAACATTTGCATTAGAAGGGGCTGCGAGGTGTGTTATCCTTGTGCTCCACAACGAGACCCAAGTCGTACGGGCGATTGGCGGTTTTGGCAATACGACTGAGGCTTGGGCTTGCTGAAAGGACTGTATTGCTCGGGAGAGCAGGTCGAAGTGGAGGTGGAGCGATACATGTAGAACAGATCCTTTGCGAGGCAAGAGAAAGGGAAGTCAATGATTGGAAAACCATTACAAAAGAAATGTTGTTCGTTACATATCTCTGGTCATCGAATGAAGATATTTTTGCTAAGTAGACTAGAAAGAAAGTGGGTCGCAAGTAATACCTTATATTGAGATGCCACTTCCGTTTCAGCGGCATCATCAAAGAAGAGATCGCTATAGTATAATATGGGTTAAGTGCTGCCGCGTGTTTCCCAAATAAACAACTCGTGAACTAGTGTGTTAACAGATATAATAACGTTAATTACATCCGTTAATTGTTAACATCAGCTTTTGGACCAGCTTGCATCGTACCAATATGGACGACCAGATGGAATCAGTATGTCGCGGGACTCGCTAGGCTCGCTCAATATCTTCATTCCCGGATGATAAATTGTTGCTGAGGTTCCTCTCCTCCAGCTGTCCTGAACCTAATTTGCTGCTTGCAACGCTCGAAAATACTCATTCCTGGCCCAACTAGCACCTGATTAGGGGAGATAGATCAGCTTTTATAAACCAATCTTAACTGTAGATCGGCTTTGTTCCATTCCTACAACGGTGAGATAACATCTTGATGACTGTTCAATGGAGGGGGGGTTTTGACGAGGATGCCTCTACCTGTACCCTGAGAGCAGAGACGACATTTGCGAATAGATCTAAGTGCAAGTCAACTACGCAGATATTTGAACAACTTACAAAAGATCACAGCCACTAATAGCACTCTCCTCTTCGTAGCTTCTCTCACTCCCCCTTAAGAAATACTTCACCCTCTCTCCCCATGAAACAGCACTTTTGTAGAAGCCCATCCCTGGCACATTCCCCTGGTCTAATCCATCAATCGCCTCCGCCAAGTCTTCTCCACTGCCCTCCTCCTTTACCTGCTCAAGTCCATACTGATACGTTTTGAACGCGAATACCAACGCTTTTGTGCCAGGTAATCGATGCAGAGTTTGTCGTTCACACCTCAGCACCGCACTCGCTATACTCCATTCGTTAACCTGATTCCGCTCGCCTAAATTCTCCGCCTCCTCTTCACTAGTATGATTCCCACTTAAACAAAACAAATCCCCATGCGTGGTAACCGTCCAGTTTGCTCTCCTCACTATCTTCCCTACTGGCAATGCCGCAAAAAAACGATCCATACTTTTCTCCAACCTTTTTTGATAACCGGGGACAGGACTATGGATATCAGCAAGCTTAAGCCCGAGTTTGGCCGCGAGCTTGAAACCGGATGGGAAGCAAGTTATAAAACCTTCGAGGCGGTATTTACCTTCGTCGGCAGTAGGCAACAGAAATAGGAAGTCGTCATCGACATTTCCTCCAATAATCTGCAATGCTTGCCTGGCGGAATCTGGCTTCAATGGGATTTCCTCGGCGGTGACGAGGTTTGTGAGGGAAGTTGAAGAAGGGTGGAGGGCGAAGACAGTTGGAAATCGACGCGGGAGATATGTTTTCATTATCCAGTCATAGAATTCCAATACACTACGTTCGGCCACCTCATTCAGCGCAAGCACATCGTTCGGTCGAGTAGAGATAAGTTCGCGGCGGAGGGCAATGCGGGAAGTATACGTATTATCCATAGCTACAAGCTCAGAGATGGTGATATTTTCCAGTGCTGTTGGCGAGAGTGGCTTAGCATGTGGGAGTGGAATAGTTACGGAAAAACGAGCAGGGAAGGTCCCAAGGGGTCCATACCCATGGTCAAATGATACTTCGGCTTGAAGGGCCGGAGCTTGATCGGGCTTGTAGTAGACAGATTGAAATTAGTCAGGGGCTCGATATCGTAGTAGCTTTTCTCAGAGTAATCTGCCTTTTTGGTAACAGAACTAGCGAGTTGTGATGGCTGCGATAAATCAGTATATGATTCAGTGGTGGGTGAAGGAGGTATACTTGGACAATTCTACTTTTTCTAGCTCGATTGAAGATGTACCATGCTACACCAACGAGAAGTAGTAGCCATGCACGAGAGAGGATCGGCTGTAACATGGTGTATAGGGATGTGTGAAATCGGGAAGTGAAGTGTAATCGTTCACGGCTTGATTAATGTGTGTGAGAGCTACCTATTAGTACTTGTAGGGCGCGACGGTCAATAAGGTTTCTGGCGACTACGAATGATAGCGTCTAGGGCGTGTATGCTTATAATCAGCGAATTGAAGCGGCATCACCGAATGCACTGTCCGGGATGGATTTCCTGATTTAGTATAACCCCGCTTTGAGCCGGTGCCCCGCCTTCATGATGTAAATCGCTTGAGGTACCTCTTGATTCTCCATCTCAGTTTTCTGACAAGCATATCTATAGGATTTACTACCTCCACCCATTCAACTACCTCATGTCGTCCCTTCTGGTCTTTACGTCCTAGTCTGCGACTGTAACCTGCAAGCCCAGTGAGTTAGCAGTATTTGACCCTCCAGCCAATCAGACATGCGGCGAGTACCTTTCACTGTATAAACAAGGTATGGGCGTCGATACCAATCTGCTCAACCCAGACGCGCTTCCAAATTGTGAGGTGAGCTAGTTCGCAGATGCTGCGGGGTATCTCAAAACGCTCACTCTGAAGGAGGAGTACTACCGGTGGAGGAACGCTGTGATTGTGGTATTATTCTGTTTTAGTAGCTACGAAATGGTGTTCCTGATGATGAAGTTGAGGACCAAGGCCACAAAGCGCGCTTCGTAGGGATTCTTTGCCCGAGGAGTTTCTTGTTAAAATAGAATGGATCAGCGAGAGATGGATTAGAGGAGAAGTTAATACTTCCTATCCAGTTGGCAGCTAATAGATACTATACGTACATAAGATTAGAATGGCATACATGAATGAGGAACTCGTAAACCACAAAGCCATACTACAACGTGATGCAGCCGCTTTATCAGAAACGGAAGTGAATAAGTTCAAGGCTCGAAAGGTCTCCAGATACGGCCTCGCTGCTGCATTGATCCAATGTCATTGGAATGGAAGAGTAGCAGTAAGGCAGTTGCAGCAGCGTCCGGAGCGGGAGCGTTGGGATTCGGGGATGGAGAACGGGGCCGGCTGAGATGCGCACGGGTCAATCTCCTTGGCTAACATGGCTCACATTGCAGTGCTACTAATGACCAACTCGGTTCGTTGCGTACAGGACGGGCTGGGATAGATGACGACACAGTAAAACGGACCCAGCCAATACTACCGTTATATTTCCCTCCCCGAGATGCCGATGCAGGACTCAAGCATCAGATTCAACTTCAATCGTGCATCACTCATCTCCGACCAGGCATTTGAGCGAGATTATGTCCTTTCGCAGAAGGCAGGAGTCCATATTATGATGCTGCAGCGCCTTGTACGAACACTTCTGAACATAGTCTCTATGAAAAGCTTCTAGATCTAAAACATACTTTAATTGAATAAACCTAACAGATCATGCTTAATTACTTTAACTTAGGTCAACCTTTTAGCTTTGAGAAGGACTGAGTAGTAGCGAATGGATGTGAACCTAGATATCCTCCTAACGAATGACCGGAATTCCAACCAGACAACCAAGGGAAGCCCATAGACTGACGATCCAAAGTTGTGTTGCGTTATCTGAGGAAATCTGCCTACTAACAAGTGGCTGAAGTGTCTATTGCCCTCAGGCAATCTGTGACGTAGTCTAGTGTTCGCTTGTGCATGGCTCACTAGATGTGTTGGTCTGTAAAGGGCCCAGTTGGGTGTCTTCAAGTTTCAAAAATTCATGCGTGATAGCAGGATAGGAGCCCTTGCTTACAGACGAACCCATAATCTGTGCTATCGAGTCAAGCTTTCCTTTCCGAGGTGGGCTGCCTATTGTGTATGGTGCATCGACTGGGTGCGATGGTTTTTGTCTGGAATCTTGAGACGTGAACAAGGAGCGGAAAGAACCGAGGGATGATACAATGAGAGCTGAGTTATATAGTCAGCCAAGTAAAATAACACATTTCACTGTGAGCAATTACCCGCATTGCTCTCGAGATCACTCCAGATGTAAAGCCAAGTCATATCCTGTCGGTACCATTTTGCCGTAATCGATGAAACGCGCGCAATCGCGAAGATAATCGTGAGAATGGTCGCTGAGAACACCAATGCAAGGGCTAGTTTTCGTCGCATGCTGATCCGAACCTTCCATAGTATGGTGATCGGAATAGCGGTTACTGACACTTGCATTAGCTGTATACTCCCAAGAACCATAGTAGTAGGGCTCGCAGTCACTTACCCAAAACGTCTGTAATGATGTCCAAGACACAATTCAAGATGAGAGTGACATGTTGATAGTTTCTCGAGGAGTCTCCACCGCATTGCGCCGCAATCTCTATCAAAGGGTGGACCAAGCATTTGTACTCGATGTTGCCCACGCACACGGCCCACGTTGCCACAGTGACTACGAATATGATCCACCAGAACCTCATCCAACTGGAAACGTTAACATAAAGGCGCCTGAAAAAGAAGAGGAACGACAACTTGATGGACCATAATGTGGTGTAGAACAAGAAGACAACTGCAGCGGATGCTTTTAGAAAACTTTCTGATCGCGGTATGAAGTCTACCGGTGGCATTTGCACGCCACGGGAAACAGCATTGTTGAGGAACATGTCTTCCGCGTAAGTTTGCCAGAGAATGGACGTAGCAAGGACGAGCGCCCACGCGAAGAGGACGAATGCATCATCGACGAACAGGCGGCGCAACTTCTGGAACCGAAACCATGTTCGACAGGCAACGGAGATTGTTGCAAGACAAAATCCCGTCCAGACCACGCCCTACGAATCAGGTTAGGAGGTGATGAGATCTTCACACGGCCTTACTCACAAGGAAAAGGTCGACACTGAATCTAGGAGCTGATGGGGCAAATGTGCTGACTGAGTTTTGGTTCGCCATCGTGGATCTCAGAGCTCGTGTAATCAACAAAGTATTGACCTTAGGGAGGCATCCTATAAGTGCAGGCTCTACTTTACAAGGCCACGCTCGTCATTCAGCTGTCGGTACGTCTAGCTGTTTAGGTGCGTCCTCGTATATTTCGGTCACCGTAAGCCAATATAATGAGAAGTACACTATACGTGCGCCTGACAATAGTCTGGACAAGCTGCGGAGTAGCGCCGATGTTTGGCATGCAACGCGGTGGCAAGACCAAAGGCCCCACTGGCACGTACTTACCGCTACAACCACATTATATGCCGTTCCTTCCCGACCTAATGCATGTAAGCGAGATGGATATGGGGGCTGGACCGCGCGCACATGCTACGCCGCAAAAGTCATCTCACGGCAATAAAATCGATACAGGATAGATTGTGCGGGACAGACTAAAAAAATTATTTCGCGTGATATTACGCTATGTGCTGTAGGAAACAATGGGTCCCGCCGCCTAGCTCTTCACGTCAAAGCTTCACTAACGTTAGGTGGAACCTCAAGTTCTCATCCGTATCCTTACAAAAAGATCCTCATCTGGCATACAGCTCGTGATACCCGTAGAAGGCTTGCTCGTGTCAAGGGTTGGAAAGGGCTGGGCAGTGCCGTCAGTCTTATGCGGTATGTCGATGTCAAATCGGTTGATGAAGGCAGCCACAAAGCCACAAATCTCGGCCTTGGCCAGGTGACGGCCGGGGCAGTAGCTCACGCCTCCTCCAAAAGGTCGATAAGATGGGTGGCTGGCCAATTTCGGTCGCTGTAGAAATCTTTCAGGATCGAAATGAGCGGCTGGATCACCCCACACATTCGGGTTGTAATGTATCTCGCGATACGGTATTACCACAGTGTTGCCAGCTTTTAGTATTTTCCCAGAAACAATTGTGTCCTCGTCTACTTTGCGAATGCTCATGGCGCCATTGACAAGGCGGAGCGTCTCATAATACATGGACTCCAAGTAAGGACAGTGATCCATGATGTAATGAACATCCATGTGGACTCCCTGGAACGCGGACTGTGTTTCCGCTCGTAGGATTTGCACCAGGATTGGGTTATAGCTCACATAGCTGAGCAGCCAGAAACAAGCATTGATGGTGTTACTGTGGGCACTAAAGCCGATCAGCTCGAAGACTTCAGTGTCATCATCACGAGACTTACGCCCACCAAATCATCAACAACATCGATACTTGAGTGTCTTTGTCCATAGCGAAAGTATCGGCCGACTCAATTATGGCGCCAATAGACCACGATTGCTGAGTCCTTTGTGATTGGGGAGTTTCGAGGTACCTACGAACAGCCCGTGAAAGCCTTTTTCTAGCTTGATTGAGCCGTGGTGTAAAGATCTGTGGAACATTGAATACGATAGCCCAAGAATAGTCGTTGAAGATGGTCATCTGTTCGATCAGATCAGGTTCGATCTGAAACATCAGGTCTCCAAACATAGCCCTAGTTGTGGAGTCGGTGATCAAGTGGGAACACAATCTTTTGACGGAGATCTCACGCTCCACGATGGTGCTGTGGCTGATGAAAGGTCCACGCATATTGGCCCAATTTATCCACATGTCGAGCCGAGACATGACGGTCTGGAGCATGACATCCAAACGATCTCCAGGTAGGAGCTGCATCTTGTATATGTCTTCGATGAGATGCACAAGGGATTTACGCCGAGGGTTCAGCACCTGCATGCGAGGATCATCAACATCGTTCGGGTCAGGTTTCCGCCAAGAAAGCCTTCGCGCGGAATGACTGAGACCAAACGAGCTGAGGAGTTTGTCCATGTACGCGTCCCACGAGAAGCTAGCTGAGTTCTTGTACACCTGAGTAACATCTTCCGAAGACGTGACCACATAGATCCGTTCTCCAAGCACTCGAATAGCAAACGGTTCGTAGGAGCACTTGAAGAAATGTCTGAGGGCGTATAAGCTTTAGGGTAACCGAAAAATTTGGCATGCTCTTACACTCCATGATGTATCAAAGAGGCAGTGTCTCTAAACATTGATGTCGAGTGGCCAAGAACTGTACAGTAGCTAATTTAGCGCCACCTCATCGACAAAGGACTGGCTTACAAGGAATCCAGTATGGAACTTCAGCGACTTGTTGTGGGCTCCATCGTGGAGACAGATGAAAACTCCACTGATACCAACATAGGTACAGCACAACGAAAAGTGCCACCCAACCCAAGGAAGAAGGGTCAGCTGGATAAATCCATGTTGAATATTTGGTGGAAAGACAACGTCCCAGTTCTCGGAGCATTGTGCAAAATCTGGATATACTGAAAACGTTGGTGAGCACTGGATGGAGTGTTATAACGAAGCTAGAGTATTGACAGCACAGAATCACCGAATGTAGCACAATAGGTAGAGATATGACCACGAAGGTATCAAGAAGGTGCCTAGGGTCCATTCGAACACGTGATTGCCAACGGACATTCTAGGCAATGTTGACAGTACTCCGTACGCATGCATGATTAGACTACCACTGCGGGGCCTTCGGGTCGAGATGAGTGGCTGTTCAGGTCTTCGGGGTCCGGATAGCTGCCGATAGGGTGTCATCGTATGCCCATTGCAGGCTAGACAGCGTCGCCGCGCAGTCGAGTTGAGTGCCCGAAAGTCACGACTGATGCAATCTAGATCCCAGCTACAATGGTTGAGCTGAGTTATTTCCTGCTGGGGCCGAATTCTTAATATGTGTATGTGAACAAGGCACACACCCGAATGACCGTATGCTGGATGCTGGTAGGCTATCTCCAACAAGCATTAGACCACGTATAAATCGTGGACACAGAGTCTCGGCTGAAGTGCAAAGGACATCTGTTATACTCCGTGATGATTTTAACTTCTCCTCATATTTATCTGAAGGGTCCTCGCGACAATGTCTTGGATCGAGTTCTCTCAAGTCTCCTGGTCGCCGGTACTATAGCTCTCCTTCTGAAGCTGCTCGCCACGCAAGAAACAAAGTGGAAGGACTGTAAGTACATTGAATTGACCAAATGAGTATCAATAATTAAAGCAGAATTTAGGTATTGGCTTCACTGTCGTGGTGAGTGAAGCGCAGTTGCACCGAGTCTGTTGAGCAAAGGCGGAATGTACTGACATTTTCCAAAAAGGCAGTCTTGTGGCTCAGTCGCCGCACACCCACCGTGCACTTCTTAACGTAGTGATTAGTTGCCATTGGCACGTTGGACGAAGGGTAGTAGTAAGGCAGCTGCCGCCGCGTTCGGCGCGGGAGCGGGAGCGGGAGGATTCGGAGGAGCGCGGACGCAGGCTGGGGGCGGCTAAGACGCGCACAGGCCAATTTTCTATGCAGCTTGTATCGATTTTATAATATTTGTGATTTATTTTGAACGGACGCGATGCGGCACAGCACTTCAGTGACATGGAACCCGGCACGTAGCGCAGGTAGATGCAGGGGCACCGCAGGCCACACTGCAAAGGCTCGGCGCAGTACCAGAGTCGTCTCTTGCAGCGTGGAGCAAGTAGCTCTTGACCTTCGTCGGGCGCTGCTCTGCTCTACAACCCAAAAGTACCATAGCTTCGCTGCCTCGCGCGCACACCATCCACAATGCTCTCCGTGTTTCTGGCTTTCTTGCTGCCTTTTATTCTTTTCTTCATTGCCACTGTTTGGAGCCTCTTCAGCAACTATCTTATCGCTCGCCAGGTCGGTCTTCCGATCGTCATCGTACCGATCAGCCCCGAGAACCCAATATGGATGCTCCTGGCTCGCTACATCATCCCCATACTCCAATATGTCCCGTTTGGAAATGGGCACTTCTCTCGATTCTGCCACATTGGCTGGGAATTCGACGAAAAAGCTCGCGCACATATCGAACTTGGCGACGCCTTTATGTTCGCGACCCCAGGGAAGAACTGGATCTATCTATGCGATGCGGATGCGGTGCATGATATCATAAAGAGGGAACGGCAGGGTGAGTTTGCTCGTCCCGTAGAGCTGTTGGCCATGCTAGACGTGTTTGGGCCAAACATATCTACCATGAACGGCTCTGATTGGCAGCGACAACGAAAATGCACGGCTGCAAGCTTTAATGAGCAGAGCAACCTCCTAGTGTGGAAGGAGTCTCTACGCCAAGGTCAGCAGTTGCTCCATTACTGGAAAGATAACTCTCATGTGGACGGACCTGCTACTATGGCCAAAGATACAAGAACATTGACTCTAGACATTCTCGTCCACGTAGCTTTCGGAAAGTCTTTCGACTTCTACGGCGCACGTGAGAAGAAAACAACCTCTGGTCCCCTGAGCTATCGAGACGCTCTGGCGCTCATTCTCGAAAATGCCATCTTGATTCTTGCCTTGGGACCACAGACCTTGAAGAAACTCGCTTTCGTGCCACAGCTTGGCCGATTGAGCAACGCTGCAGAACAGTTCAGACAATATATGTTGCATATGTTCGAAGAGCAAGCACAACATGTCCAAGAGGAAAAGGCCCAAGGCAATCTCATCACGTCCCTTGTGCGGGCCTCGAAGGATGACAAGATGATAACCCAGGATGAAGTGATTGGGAATATCTTCGTCTTCAACTTTGCGGGCCATGACACCACAGCGCATTCTTTCGCGTTCTCGTTCATGCTCTTGGCGGCGTACCCTGACGTTCAAGAATGGATGGCTGAAGAGATTCGATACGTCGTTGGAAATCCAGATGTCTTGACAGCCGACTACAACATGTTTCCGAAGCTTGTTCGGACTCTAGCCGTCTTGGTAAGTCATGTGCGCAGATGAGCTGGCATGTAATTGACAACAAGTAGCTTGAAACACTACGATTGTACGATCCACTCCTGAGCATCGTAAAAGGCACATCGGATCGAGCTGCATCCCTCACTGTTCGGGGGCACACCGTGACTGTACCGCCTCACACCCGCGTGGTACTAAACGTCAACGCCCTCCATACCCATCCGAGATACTGGGGTGATGACGGCCTTGAGTGGAAACCGTCGCGTTGGATTGTGGAAACGCCGGGGGAGGGTCCGGTGCATGATCGCGAGCAGATACTAATGCCTGACCACGGGGCATATATTCCATGGGGTGAAGGCAACCGTTCATGCCCAGGAAAGAAATTCTCTCGAGCATGTTGCGGTCATGGTTGCTATGTTTCGTGATCACTATATCGTACCGAGGAGACGAGACGGAGAAAGTGAGCAAGTAGCAAGGAAGCGTGCTGAGGCCACATTGAAAGACACCGGCATGCTACTGCTCCTACAGATGCTTCATCCGGAAAAGACACCATTAGTGTGGCAGAAGAGAACTTAACTCAGACGGTTGCCGCTTATGTAGCCTGAAATGAGTGCCCGAGGTTCAGAAGTGTAGCGAGTGAAAATGTGATAGCCGACTTTCAGAGGTGAGACTGAATCAATAAAGCGATTTTATGCAATACGCACCCTATTCGCTATATCTAAAGCGAAATCCAGCCTCTGAAACTCTGCTTCAAAAGTGGCGAATCAAAACACCGGTACACCCACTCCGTGGTTCTATTGGCTATATCTAGAATAATGTGGGTACCCCCGGTCAGAGTTTCCAACAGCATATATAGTGAAGACTTCGAGGATGCTATAGGCAAACAAGTCAACGGCGCAATTTCCATTGTTCTTGTACTCTTTTTTCACAACTTACATCCGTTCATTCAAGTCTGATCGCTAATTTCCAGACAACATGAAGGACACGCACTCAATCATCACCCCTGCTATCATGTACTGGGGCACCCCGGTAACCCTGATCACGACAGAGAACGAAGATGGAACTGCCAACATTGGACCGATGTCTTCAGCCTGGTGGCTAGGCCATCGATGCGTCCTGGGGCTGGCTTCGGTATCTCAAACTACAATCAACCTACTGCGTACAAGGAAATGTGTCATCAATCTTCCCAGCGACGACATGGCGCGCTACATCAATCCGATCGCAAAGACTACCGGAACTCCCGATGTTCCCCCCATGAAGCAAATGCTTGGATACGAATATTGCAACGACAAGTTTAAACTTTCTGGTCTGACTCAGCAGGCGTCGGACCTTGTGTCGCCCCCACGCATCGCAGAGTGTCCAGTGCAGATGGAAGCGGAGTTGACGAATTGCATGGAGCTGATGCAAGATCTACCAGATCGAAAGGGAGTTTTGCTGGCGATCGAAGTCAAAATTCTCCGAACGCATGTTCGGTATGATCTGCGTTTGGCTGGCCACGCTAATCGGATTGACCCTGACCGCTGGCGACCGCTGATCATGAGTTTTCAAGAATTTTACGGCCTCGCGCCAAGAAAAGTAACCGAGTCACATCTTGCCACGATTAGCGAAGAGAAGTATCGCTTATTGACTCGATCAGAAGTCGTCAAGCAAGGTGGAGACATGGATAGGGTGATAAGCGGAGAAGATAATGTTGCTGAAGGGAAGCAAGGGTGTTTCGATGCATCCGAGAGAACGATAATATATCCAATCACCGGAAATGATGTGTTATGATTGATTCATCAAGCAAGGGCATGAGGGGTGGAGTTTGTGCTACGACAAGCCGGTACAACAGAAACAACTATAGAGGATTCGCTTGCGGTGCTTGATTTTATCTATTATCAACGGATGTACCCAATAGCTAATACAAGGTATTTTCTCACAATGCGTTGGCTGACAAAGGAATTGCTTGGTACATTGGGTGTGCTAAACTCTGATGCGATCAGAGACACGGAGGCAATGCATCTGCGATTCGATTGGCTCATTTCAAAGCAGAGTTGAGTGAGCTAGCCTTTGCTTACAGATGTTGTCAGTACCTAGCTTAGCCTATGCGTTATAGCTTACTCTTCACGTGACGCGGGCTCAGGTTCAGTAATCACACTTGCCATTGCGGAAAAAACACACAGTATCCAGTGAGAGTTTCATGCACTGATCTTAGATCGTCTGTTGCTCTCTGGGGTTCTGCTACCTGATGTAACGACTGGAGAGGTCTCGTCAAGCCATCTGAGTAGAATAATGACCAACCTGAGTTGAAGCAGCATCTTGCAAGGCGCTTGCGGCAGGTTTTCATGATTGCATTTGGATTTTGTGGTCATTGATGGGTATTGAATCTTGTCAACAGCTACAAGTGCAACGAGAGATTGTACCGATGACGCTGCTGCTTACGCGCACTCCGTCCATCCAAAGCAATCACGGCTGCAGCACGCCTGGGGCGCTTTTGAAAAGGATCTTGTAGACATATCTCAAGAAGGTACCACAGCCTATCTCCCTTGTGTGGTATGGTACCCGCTGAAACGGTTAGTGCCTGCCCGCATGAATGCATTGAATTGAACGTGGTTGGGTAGGACGTGAGAGCTTGGTACTACCATAGGTACCCATTCAACAACTTCGCTTCGGAAGTACTTACTGGAACGTACACCAATAATACCCCCGCTATCATTGGTTTTCTTGCCTCAATAGATTCTGTTACACCTCCTCGCGCCAGAGGCGGAGTCATACGGGCTTACAACACTCCTCTTGTAGCCCTACATTGTGATTAAGATCGCCATTGTGGACGCGCACAATGTATGTGTTGATGAGTGTATCCTTCAATAAATCTGCACATCATACTTTCCCCATATATCACAAACCAATACCTAAAAAACTTAGCAAGCACAGCGACCTCAAGCAACAATATTCAGTATTCACCAGTCACCTTCTGACTCAACCAAATGCCTTTCCTCGCGGGCTTCGAAACCGTGGTTCTAGTTAGCGGCCTCGCATTCTCCACCGGCATCGCCGTCCCTTGGGTTACAAAAGTCGAAAAGCGCGAACTACGCCACGAGAACGCTGCGTTGCGCGCGCAGGGGCGAGACGAAATTTCCTACCTGATCTATCTCTGGCATGGCATTTGGCATGAAAAGAAGCCTTCACAGGTGAAAGTGAAGGGTGCAAGTGGCGAAGCGGAGACTGAGGAATTTCATGATGTTCAGGCAACACTGGGCGTAGACGAGGCTGGGCAGTTGATTGTGGTGAAGCGGAGGAAGGGGAAGAAAGAGCTATAAGTCTCGTCCGTTTCCTAAACGCTTTGAGTGCAGGAGGCGGAACCCTGAGCATCTTAGACCGTTTGATCTGATTCAGTCTTGCTTCCTCGTGTCATGGTCCCCGCGGTCATTCCCGGCACCCAATCCTGCCTCCAAATTTGCATTTCTATCACGGGGACCAAGTCGGCGCCAATGCGGTTTCATGATTAAAAGCGCAATGATCAGAGCCAATACTATCACTACGACACTGATCGGAGCTGACGTAGACTGTTAGTTACATCACTATTAATATAACATTTCGATTCCCGCCCACTTTCCAAAGATCCCACGAAGAGGGATTTTTGTCGTCCCCTGTTAATTCCGATACGTTCTGTCCGAAATAAGACGTGAAAAGGACAACAGCGGCTGAGATGCGGGCTGGAATCAGATTTTCTAGTCGTACGGAAAAGAGTCGCGTTCTAATTTACTAAAATCGAGTGACTATTCGCAAATCGAAATGTCTTTTGAAGGAGCCTAGGACTCTATAACATGAAATCACCATCCCCATCGAATGAACCTTGCTAGCCAACTGCTTCTGGATCAACTGCGTAATTCATTGCGGGATTCCCCCATGGTAAGGTGGCCGAATATTCACCGATACTATTTCACCGTCCATATCTGCGTGCAGCTGCCGATCTAACTACCCTCATCAAGAATAGAGCCTCCAAAAAACCTTTGACGGCCGTCGAGATGTGATCGGGGGGTTCTGAACCCTGCCTATCGACGCTGAAGAAGAGCAAAAATTCCACCTCAGCTTGATCTGTGATATGTATTCTAGCTTACACAATGTCGGGCGATGCCTTGCCAGAAACATCCTACTTTCTACATGAGTCTAACTCTTCGCATGCGGCTCTGCCTCGACGAGTGGACTCGATGCTTGGGGCAGCTTCTCAGGCTAACGCACACAGCGATGCCGCCTCCGAAGATGATGAGGTCCGCCGTACTGGATCACTGAATTGAAGGAAGCTCAAGACATCATGACTTGAGCGGGAATCATTGGGAAACGCACAAACCCTGCATACTGAAGACGCTCACACTGCTGCACGGCGATGCGGCGTTACTTTGCGCGTAACGCTGACACCTACTCGTGTGATCTTGCTCGGCATGACTCTCAACTCGGTCAGCTTGGATGCAGAGTTGTACAGCAACTAGTGTGCCTAGTATCGTTTCCGTCACGGCAGATGTATGTTTTGACGCCCAACGCCTCGGCCGTGCTAGCTTAACCATAGGGCAGTGTAAATAGCTTGGGACGGCGGATCGTAACGATACTGGTGCTGGGACGTGAGGGGTATACAGGTTTGATGCATGTTTGCGGTCCTAATGGTTTCTCTGGTAGTTCTTGAAAGTTTCTCTAGTAGTTTTGAATAGTTGATCTAGTAGTTCTAAGTGGTTTCTCTGCACGTCGATATATCTGGCCAAGTCAAAGGTTTATAAGGACGCTTCTAAAGAATGTTCCTACTTTCGAAATGCACAAAGTTTCCTCTTCTAACCGGCGCCAATTATGATAGCATATATAGTTCACGATTCGTCAAAGTAAGATTTAAGCCGAAGCATGGTGCAAATAGTCATATCGCGACGCGAAAGCTCATAGATATCCTAATTTTCCGGTCCAGCCTCAACGCCGGCTGATGCAATATACACGTGACAAATGTTATCAACTCTACAGTGGAGCACTCGTCCTCCCAGCGAGGCTCGGCTATCGCAAGTTGACAGGTCCAGAGTGTGCCAACCTATTCTTCCCCTTTTCCTCACATATATGCTCTGCACCTAGAACGGAGGCAGCCAGAACTGATAGCCGCCATTCTTCTGTCGGAAGACGCTAAGGAGGAAGCTGTACATGCAGAGGAGGACGCCGCTCCAGAGGAAGACAGCAAACTGCTGGGCGCGCGCGTCGGCGATGCGGGGGACCTTGAGGGCTAGAGAGATAGTGGCGAAGGAAAGAACGCCGTCTGTATCGGATTAGCCCGTGAGTCCGACATACCTCAGCATAATAAACTTACAGATAGCCGCAACGATTTGGGATTCAAGACCAAACTGGTTGCTGAACCCACCAGCAAAGTAGCTGATTCCACCTTTGCCGTCTCCAGAAACGTAGGGGACCTTGCGAATGTGGTTGAACATATGTCCGCTGGTGAAGAGTAGCACAGCGATGAGACTGAATGCGGCCCACAGGTTGCGGTTCTGCAAGATGGGAATAACGTAGGGCGATGCAACGGCGACAAAGGTGACAGCTCCAAGGATGGCGGTCGTCACAGTGACGATCTTGACCCAATTGATGGGGCGGGAGATGGTAGGCTTTGGAGCGTCGGCGGGAAGCTGGCGCGCAACCCAGGCTTGGATCTGCTCAGCGGATTGGGGGCTAAGTATTGTCAGTTATATGTTCCAAGTCCCTGGTAGATAGCGGTCATTACCCGTTGGTGAAGTCGAAGCGGACGGGCTGCGAATCAACCTTCGCATTAGGGCCGACAGTGGGGTGGAAGTAGAGTAGAATTGGGGCGGTTTGAAGCATCAGCTGCGGATCTTTAGCACATATATTCCTTCTCATAGTCTAGTCTTACATACCGACTGGAACGTGTTCTTCCCATCGACAAAGTCCAGTGTTCCAAACACCAACCTGCTCTTCCCCTCTTTGTCGCCCTTCACCCAGCTCTTGCCCAGCAGATCCCATTCCGGCTGGAACTCGCGGCACAGCACGCATCCAAATCGAGTCTCCAAAGCAGTTAGCAACACTGCGACGGAGTAATCCCGCGGGGCCTTGGTCAATTGGTTGTAGGTGGCATCGTCGAGCTTGAGCGGGCCGGAGGACGACTTGGAGCGGAAGTCGCTGAAGCGGTCGCCCGAGGATTTCTTAGCGGCGAGCGCCGCGAAGGGCAGCAGCGAAGCTGTAAGAAGCTGTAACCAGCGCATTGTAGGCGAGCGAGTGGGGATGTGGCAGAATGGGAGCTCTGCTTGATGTCGAGAGCTTGGGGAACGTGTCCTTGCGCTAGAATGGAAGGCTACGTAATCAGCTTAAGCGAGCTGCAGGGATGTGGCCGAATGCTCCAATGTTCCCTCTTCGAACAGCAACAGATCGCGGTTGATCAACCTGGTTTGATGTTTGTATGGCAAAGTGTGTATAAATATCCGTGAAATACAATGTCTAACCTTCAGCATTAACATTGTTGGTAATTGCTGCAAAAATCGTTGGATTGCTCTTGGTGGTGCCTGGTTTCTTGGCAACGGCTATTGTTTTGTTTACGACGCGTCGGGCGACATCCAACTCCACCCCTCCATCCTATATTCCCATCTTACCCTTTTGTCGCATCGGCACAATGGCTGTCGAACAGGAAACGGATCATACCCGTCAGATTCAAGATGTGAGCCCCTCCGAATATAGCATTGACAGAGATGTGCGTTAACATGTCGTAGTTAAAGCATGCTGTGCGACTGGCGGGCCTCGAGCTCAGCCTCGAGCGGAGCAAACATTCGGTTGACATAGTTGCGAAAGATGAAGATATCAGAAAGCTGCGGGTCGGCCAGTGCCTTCTGCAAGACGAGAATGGCGACCTGCACGAGCAGCTAGAAGAGGAACAGGCGCGTGCTGACGATCTGGAGAACCAACTCAACCAAGCGCATGCAGAGCTGGATGTGCAAATTGCTGCTGCTGAACTAGCGCAAAACCAAATTCGCACTCAGGCCCGGGAAGTCGCGAACCTAAAGGTCCGTTCATTCCGGCCGTGCATTCAACTTCACCCACTAAACAAAAGCCTAGGCCGAGCTTAAGGCAATGGAGAACGTCACCTCCGATTCGAATAAGATTCTTTCCGAGAAGCTCGCCCTCACCCGCGAACTCTCCTCACTTCGCCCCGAAGTCGAACACCTCCGCGCACAGGTCGAATCTAACAACGGCCTACTTGCCGAGAAGCTTTCACTGCAGCGGCAATTGACCACCATCGAGGTTGAACTCGAGAACGAAAAGCGCACGTCCGCGCGTGCCCTCGCGAAGCAAGGAAAGAAGATGGAACAGGACGAAGATCTCCGAGGACAGATAGAGGAGCTGCGCAATGAGCTGGCTAAGGAGAAGAAGGACCGCTTCAAAGCTGAGGCTGCCTTGGCCAAGGCAGAAAAGGCTGCCGAGCAGGCACAGGCTGATCTAGAGTCGCAGCAACAGGCATCGGAGCGCGCACAAGCCAAACTGGACAAAGCCGAAAAGAAGGAAGCTCAAAAGGCGATCAAACGGGATGAAGAACGCGAGGCGGAAGTCGAGCAGCTACGCGAGGAACTAGTACGAGAGAAGAGCGCCCGTATAGCTGCTGAAAAGGCCAATGAAAAGTCCAGCGAGCGCGATGCGCGGATAGATGAGCTCCAGCAGCAACTCGACCAAGAAAAACGCGAGCGTCAAAAACTCGAGAAAGCCAACAAGAAGAGTCAGCAGAGCAGCCAACAATCCGATGGAAAAGCTGACGAGTTGAAGACGGTGCTCGAGGAGGAGAAGCGGGAGCGCAAGCAGCAAGAAAAGGAATATACCAAGACCGTCTCCGAGCTGCAGAACAAAAACACTATCCTCGACGATAAGTTGACCGCTTTCCGGGAGAAGCTACGGTCCACCAAAGAGAAGCTCAAGCAGAAGGAGGAGGAACTCGAGCGTGTCTCACGAGCCCAAACCGCGCCTCCAGCCAAAGCCGTTCGAGAGACGTCCCTCAAACCCACAAAGAACGTGCGGAAGCGGATGGCCGCCTCGGTTGAGCCGGAGACCAACCTGGGTACACCAGGTAACGGCATCCCAGCGAAGAAAACAAAACGTGGTATATCTGCCACGGCCATTGGCGACACGTCCAACTTCTCACTAACTCCCTTCCTCAACCGCACCGCCATCAGCGTGCCTGGCGAGACGATCGTGGAGGAGAAGGATGACGAAGAAGCCAGCGCCAATGACGCTGAGGGAGCAACCCCGACGGCACCGCCCAACAAAGCAGCGGCACCACCCAAGATCAAGGCCCTCGCACCATCCGCATCCAACAAGGCAAATGCTAAACCCGGCGCCCGAAAGAAGACCACCGCGCCTGTTCTTGATGTCGTTGCTGAAGAAGCCTCTCACCTCTCCTCAAAAGACAATTCTGAGAACTTGCTACCTGCCGTCACCGTGCCGCTCAAGACCACCGATGGCCCGTCAAAAGAGCCTACAAAGTCGAAGCTCGTTCCAAAGTCAAGGCCCGGAAGTCGCTCATGTCCTTGGCGACTTTCATGGACGAGCCTGCTGCCGAGAAGAAAAAGAAGCGCAAACTGGGCGGCGCCAGTGGACTTGGAAAGACGCTGTTCGACGACGATGAGGAGGCTGAGGAAGAGGCCCCGGCCAAGCCGAAGAGTAGCAAGGGGCTCTTTGCCGCGAGGGCGTTGGGCAAGGCGGGGCTGGGTAAGGGGGCCGGCCGGCCGATAAGTGGGGGCTACAATATGATGTCCGATGAAGGGTTCACGTTCTCGCCGCTGAAGAAGGACAGGAGGGCGGGTAATCCTGGGGCAAGCTTTCTGAAGTGAAACATCAGGTTTCGCTGGCATGAGAACAACATCGGAGACATTCTTGCATCTTTACAACTTCCCTGGTTTCTAGCGATCATAGGACGGTCCGTTTCCGCTTTATGGTTCAGTGCACCATCGTCATCTTCATTATCACGAAGTACTACCTGTGGCACAGTGCTTAATAGGACTTGAACTCTATGTCTGCTCCGGCTCTGATTAAAATCTGCACCATCTCCGGAGAGTTGTGTTCTATCGCCACATGTAATGGTGTATCCCCCGCTAGGTTGATGTCATTGATGTTCGGACAATGTGATAAGGCGAACGAGAGCAAGGGCGCATGGCCGGCTTGCGTAGCAAGATGCAAAATATTGTTTCCATAGTCGTCTACAACATAGACGTCTGCACCGTTCTCAACTAGAAGCTCTGCGATATTGTACCGTCCTTTTATCACGGCTTTCTGGAGAGCATTGAGAGTTCGAGAAGGCGTCGATGGTGATGACGAGGAAGTTTGCAATGACGCCACCATAGAGCGACCCTGGGTAACGGCTGTCAGCACCGCAAAGGGGATGGCATCAAAATCAAGGAGCTCAAAGAAGACGTACAAGAAAGGCGTAATCATTTTCAAGATCCGGAAGAGGGGTTATAGAGTTGAAATCGGCAGTTCTATGATGTTCTTGCTGTGAGGCCATGTCACAATCTTCTTGATCTGGCAGTTACATGCGTTGCTCTGTGCCTTCGTTACTGCTGGACAAAACAACCTCAATAGCTGATGTATTCGAGGATTCAACCGTCGAAATTTCCGTTGTATCGATATCAGATGAACGCGTATCCGAAGCTGTGGGAGCACTGCTATGCAGACAGATCTTGTCAGACTGGATCAGGGCCTGGCATGATTTTTGTGATGGGTGTTGCTGCTTAAATGTTTGTGTATCAACTGGTGCACCTTGACTGAATGTCTCCAGTTGTTGTAATTGACGTTTGATGTTGCGGCCTACCAGATTAGCCACGGGCGGCGCACCCATTATACGTTGCTACCTACACTATATTTATACTCCGCCGCTCTCGTGTTTACTTAACGTCCTCTCAAGGTCCACTCTCAAAATCAACTCAACTAGACAAAACCATCTACCATGTTTTAACTTGTACGATCGTACTTGCCATCTTAATGTATATAATACACCTTGTAGAAGATCCTAGGAACCTACCCTTGGCTGTACAAGCACGGCCTCTGTGTTTAGGGACGAGGCGATCTTAGACTAAACAAACGCTTCCATTCCGAGCAACGAAACCCCACCTTCTTCTTCATCGGTATCGTTGTCCATATCAGGCAGAGCTACACTGGAGGATGAAGTAGTAGCGCTGTCTGATTCGAAGCTACCGTATGCGTTACCAACATCGGCAAGTGCATCGCTTTCTCGCTCGTCGTGTGTTGTAGTCGCGATGGCATCGAGCTCTGGCGCAGCGAAAATGGAAAGGGAGATACCAGTTATAGAATCTGGATGATAACCCCTTGGAGCCGCCTTCTTGATTATTTGATCCAGTGCGTCTTTGCGGATGTCTTTGATCATAAGATTCAAGATGTCTCTCAGCTGATTTTCCTTTCCAATTTTGGCACATTCCATGCCCGGCGGCTGCCAGTTGAGGTATATCTTATGGTGGGAACGGGGTTCCACGAACCCACCTGGATGATGGCGGAAGTAGAGGTGGCAACAGAAGCACGCAGGCTTGCTACAAGCGATGTACTTGTCACCTTCTGCAAACTCTTCGTCATGTTGGTCAAAGTGATGAAGTACTTGGACCTCGGCGTGAACCCTTGTTTTATTCTTCGAGTCGCTGTAATCCTTTATAAACCTCTCGGAGATTTTGAACGGTTTGTCCATCAGCAATAGAGCTTGTTGATATACTTCAAGTTCGGGTGCGTCCTCAGGCAGCATTCGTTTTAATGCTGCCTCCACACTGGTTGATCTCCGAGGTGGCGGGCGACCGATGCCTTTCACAGGAATAGGTACAGCTCGTACAGAATAAGACTCCAGAAGAGCCATCATCCTATGCGTATATGAAGCAAGAGCTCTTGCAGATCGAGCATGAAGACCTAGGCGCCCGATGTGATGGCGAGTAGACGCACATGTTGCCTGCAGACTGTCTCCGCTGGTCTTATAGCGTTGCTCATGTGCAAGGGTTGCCAGTTGACGCATGAACTTGGAGTGTCGATTTGTGTAAGCAAAGTCTACCAGGGAATGTAGGTCGTTTTCTACGAGGTTTTCAAGTTTGTTTTCCCAAATCGTAATAAAGCCAGCTATATAGCTTATATTAGCAATCTAATCCTACATACTCCAAAGGCACGCAACTTACAGATTGGTTCGTCTTTACAGATTGGAAACTCCCTCAGCTTTTCAAGGTCTGACAACAAGTACTTCGCGTAAGTCTTTATCCTTCCACGTGCAAACGCTACACTGGTTCTGAAAATATCTTCAATCAGAAGTTGACCATCCCTTTTCCCATGCGCCCCCTCTAGTATCTTTAGCAGCTCTATCAGAAATGGAACGATCTCTCTCTCTGGACATTTGTTTGCTGCAACCCAAAACACCCAGTTTTGAGGTGTTTGTCCCAGCGCGATGGCTGTGCAAGAATCACCCCCTTTTTTATGATCGCAGAGGAAGGCTAGCTCGTCCAGGAATTGCCGTCTAAGTTGTGGGGCTGTCAATGAGTCTACTTGTTCAAACGAAGGTAGAATTTTGTGTGTGTGCTCGCTGCGTGCCTTGCCAAGAGCAAAAAGAAGACCGAGAGGCTCGTAGAATCTATGCAATAGCTTCGGAGACAAGTAGGACGTCGGTAAATCAGCTAATCGAGTACGTTCCATTTTTTTCTGAGTTTTCCTCTTTTCTTCGAGCGTATTGTTTTGTCGGGGCATAGCTAAGCTCGGTGATCCAAACGCGTCTATATTGTAAGAGTTCGTCCTCGTTGATAGCAGGCTAAACGCGCGTCAGTCCACTATATATGCGTGCCAAGGGAGTCTCGTATGAAGAGCAAGAGAACCTCACCAACCTGCAAAAGTGCTTCATGCTCCTGGACATCACCCACCAATCATTTCGAAAAATCCACGAAGAGAAGCAATTTCTCAAAAACAAACTTCTAAACACGTTTCCACCTCACGCCACCTAGACTCGACGTGCAGATGTTTGTGCACTATTTGTTTCTCCTGACAGGCTGCTTGATGCGTCGGACATTATCAGTTGGCTCTCTGCATAAGCGGAGTGGACGTGCAACCAGTGAAGAATGAAAGACGTTTCCGGTGTACGCCAGAGCCAATATATTCACACACGGGCGGACCGATGAGCGAGTCGGCCGGTGAACTGCTTTGAGGTCTGGTTGGACACGCAATGTGGACCCACATTCCATAGTTTGGCCGGTCAGTGAGACTACCAACATTGCAATCACGCCCGACGCAGCCTCCAATACGGTAGATATAACGATGCATCGTGCTAATTACACTGCAACCTGAGATAACGTGTAATTTAGGTGCACCATAGTTCGAAGGCGGGGTTAGCCCTCACCGGAAAAGGCGGAGTGGGGCGAAACGCGTACGCTGAATTAGCGTGCAGCATGCAGCCGCTTATCGTCTTCGATCGCCCATTTTCTACATCCCCCGCTTGAATTCGTCAAACTAGAAAGGCATGTCAGATATGATGGACCAATGGGTTGCGGCTTATACTGGATGATGCAACAACTAGTTAATCTTGTCATGTAAATTTGGTAAAGAACACTTCGCATGGCATGCAACCTGGGTTTATATGCGATCCTTGGATACTAGAATCAAAAGTATATGTCAGGCGACCCCGAGATATTGAAAATACTACCACTCGCAACGCCTAGAATTAGCGATGCATCAGGAAGAGCCAGTGAAAGTAACCTCTCCTCAGGTCAGTCATGTCACGGAATCCAGCAATATGGATTTTCGAGCTCGAAGCTATCAGCTCGAGATGCTGGACCAAAGCCTCAAGGGAAATGTGATTGTTGCAGTAAGATGATCTAAGAACGATGGCCCTCGCAAAGCTCACACCGAACGCAGATGGATACCGGGAGCGGTAAAACTGAGATGTAGGCATTTTGAACTTGGCTGGCTAGGTCGGACTAACCAAGTCTTCCAGAGCAGTATTGAGAATTCGAGCGGAACTTGACCGCTGTACTAGCGCTAAGGTCCGGAGGATTTTACCATTTCTACCACATGCTTACACGAAAGCAGCGCGTATGGTTTCTTGCTCCCACAGTTGCTTTATGCGAGCAACAACACAGATACATCCAATCTCGTTTACCTGATACATCCCCTCTACTATTGATTGGCTCTAGCCATCTCGACTACTGGAGCGACCAAAGCATATGGGACGCTGCGTTGCATAATCACCGAGTCATCATTTCAACTCATGCTATCCTACTAGATGCCATGCAGCATGGGTTCGTACAGCTATCGAGTCTGGCGCTCTTGGTTTTTGATGAAGGTAAAAGTTCCTGTTGTCTCAAATCGACTGAGCTTACTCTAGTGCAAGCTCATCATTGCAATGGGAGACACCCAGCGAATTTGATCATGGAATTGTTTTATCACAAGCAAAAGAGGGATCAAGGACCAGACAGTGTGCCTCACGTCCTAGGTCTGTCTGCGAGCCCAGTGAGGGGATCAAACATACAAGAGATTCAGTAAGTCCTAGCTGCTTCGGATCACATCTTGTTGACCACTTCTCTAGCCAAGTCGAGCAGAACCTAGACTCCATCTGTGTAACCCCACGAATATATCGCCAGGAGTTACGAGCTCATGTCAACCGGCCTAGATTTACTACACTCGAATTTTCGGAAGATCTGCAGCCTGTACGACCAGGATCCGCGCTATGCACTTTACGAACATTGCAAAGAACGGTCGCAAATGATACAGAAGATCTCCTAAGTCAGATTGCATTTCATCACCGTCCTGTGATAAGCCCAAAATCCCTCGAGCGTTCTGAGAAGGAACGGTGGACCCGTACGGTGATGCAATATGGGAGGAAAGCAGAACATATCTATAAGGAGCTTGGACCATGGGCATCCGATTACTTCGTCCTGAAGACAAATCAGCTCTATACTGGCGACACTGACACGTTCACGAACACTGCGTTTCGTCGCGATGAAGTCTTGGGTAAACTTCTAGCGAATTATTTCGATCCTCCAGGCTCGGGGTATATGATAACTTCGACCTTGGTTGACCACCCTGATTCGCTGTCCGAGAAGGCTGCTAAGTTGGTCGATCTCATCGGCAAGCAGGGTCTAGATACAACAGGAGTCATATTTGTGAAAGAACGCGTTGTCGTCAGCGTGTTGTTCCAGATCCTATCGACGCACCCGCAGACAGCAGAACGATTCAAATTTGCGACTTTTGTTGGCCTTTCGAACAACGTAAAGAGGAAAGCCGGCATCAACGAGCTACTCGATCTGGAATCGCAAAACAAATCTCTGGAAGCTTTCCGTGTCAAGCAGAAGCACATCATAATTGCCACAGACGTACTAGAAGAAGGCATCGATGTCACAGCGTGCAACCTCGTCATATGCTTCGATCCACCCCAGAATTTAAAATCTTTCATACAGCGGCGTGGTCGTGCACGGAAGGAACGATCTCAATTCGTTATCATGCAGCCTTGCACATCTAACAAAACAAAAACCGACCGCTGGATCCAACTTGAAGAAGAAGTTAGCCGTTTGTGTCAAGATGAAAAGAGAGCAAGAGAGAAAGCTCTTTCGGTTGAAGATCAGGACGAAATTTTGGATCTCGTTCTTCGCGATAGGTTGACAGGGTACTGATTCATTCACGTGTAGATTTCATAATTACGTTGCTGATGTTGAGTAGAGCTATACTGACTGCAGAAGCGACCAAGGCTCATCTGCACCATTTCTGCAATACCTTGCCTAAGCAGCCGTTTGTCGATACGAATCCAAACTTTTCGATTGAAGAGAGAAGCCCAAAGGAGGGCCTTGGGCTCTTAACCGCAAGAGTAGCACTTCCAAATTGTGTAGGATCCTTCCCCAGATCCTACTTTGCCGCAGGGGCATACCGTACAGAGCGGGCAGCATCTAAGGCCGCGGCGTACCAATGCTACAGAGCTCTCCACGAAGCTGAGCTTGTCAACAACAACTTTCTGCCGATGATCCTCAACATACACGAGCGCTGCCGAGATCTTCCTCCGCTAATAGAGGTTGATGAGCATATACAGCCGTGGAGAATGATGGCAGATGCATGGTCTTCACCTGAGCTGTACAAGACCACGATTCAAATAGAGAAGAAATGGATGGATGATCTTCCGTCGTTTCGTATCTCACTCATCACACCGATGTCGATTCCGGCAATGACTTTGCCTACCTCAAAGCAGCACACAGGCATCAAACTGAAGCAGACGTCCGCATCTGATACTCAGAAGTTAGTAATCAGCTTTGCAGAGTTGCAGAGGCTTAGGCAAAGAATGGCAGCATGCTTACCAAGCGAAAGCCAAAAGGACGACATGGGAAATCTTGACTTCGTGTATATCTTCGACTTCGACGACGGACAAGAGTTTCCACAGCCTGCGCCAATCGACGTAGGCGAAATCATGTCTCAAATCATTGGACAGGTTGAGAAGTTCATGATTGCAGGTCTATTGCAGACATCAGTTCTTCCGACATGCATACTTCACAATGCCACACACATTGTCACAGCACTCACAGCACCTTCTGCAGATGTGCAGTTGAACTTCCAACGGTATGAATTCTTCGGAGACGCAGTCTTGAAGATCGTGGTATCAGCACAAGTTTTCACAGATCAAGTCAGCTGGCCGGCTGGATGGCTCAGCCAATACAGGGATAATCTTATCTCCAATGCCAGCCTCGCTAATGCAGCTTTGAGCCTCCACCTCGATCAGTACATCTTAACCAGAGCTCCAAGGATGAGAGATCGGGCATTACCGCGTATCTCGGATGCAGATTGTTTACCCGGGAAACGTGAACTGAGCAGCAAGACCTTGGCAGATGTTTCACAGGCTCTATTTGCAGCTGCTTACCTTGACGCTGGGCATGGTCTTGCCAGGTCATGCATTAGAATCTTCATACCGGAAATTCGATCCGAGCAACCTACCTTTAAGATGCCTCATGGTGCTCGCCTTCCGAGGCATGAAGTGGAAGAAGTACAGCAGCTGGTTGGGTACCAGTTTCGCAACATTACAGTGTTGCTGCAAGCCTTAACGCATCCATCCTGCGCATCACATGGGAGCGAAGAGTCTTATCAAAGACTAGCATTTCTTGGAGATGCTGTTCTTGGATTTCTCGTCGCGAAAACTCTCTTTCAACATCCTGAAGAGCTGTCAGAAGGCCAAATGACCGGGATCAGAGCTGCAGTCGTCAACTCTAACATGCTTGGGTACGTCTGCATGACCCACAGCATCCCGCGCAAAGTTTTCGACATCGAAACAGTTACGCTCAAACATTTTCGAAACGTTGGACGTGTTGAGACTATGCCACTCTGGAAGTATATGCGATACGAATCCAAAGATCTGAGTGAAGCACTCGACGCTTGTAACGCGCGCTACCGTGGTCTCTGCGGACGCCTTCAGCAGCAGATGCAGAGTGGCCGTTCCCACCCTTGGGTCGCGTTGGCAGAGCTACAACCAGAAGCCTTCTACTCTGATCTTGTACAGAGTGTCATCGGCGCGATATATGTGGATTCTGGAGAAGATTGGAGCGCATGCCAACAGTTCATAGAGACAATAGGGATGTCCTCGTACATACAGCGCATGGTGCGATCCGACTATGACGTCGCACATCCACGAAGCGCACTACAACAGCTTGCTCCTCTGGCCGAAGTACGGTGCCAGCGCAGCAGCGATGGAAGCTTTAGGTGTGACGTCACTGTGGACGAAGTAGAGATTGCGAGTGCCGAAAGTTACAAGAGCAGGAGTGAGGCGTCAATACTGGCCTCGCACAGAGCAGTCCAGATGCTGGCTAAGGAAAAGATGCTGAGTGATCGCTTTGCTGTCAGTTCCCCGCGTTTTAGTTAGCAAATTAAGATCCAATCGCATCAGAGCCCACACAGTCTCGGTGAAGAACGCGCTAAATCGGCGCACGGCGAGCACAGACCAGGCGCGCGACCTCTTCACATTACGAAGGAGCTCGGTTTTTCTGAGTTGCACCCGACCAAAAGTGGCTTTGCGCGACAACACTTTTCGCAACACTAAACTGTAGGAATGTTCCAGAAATTGCAGGATTCCAATGTTAGATACTACAGGCAGTCCCCAAGGAGTTTCAATCACCTAGACTTGGTCGTGCTTTACTAATTACTCGTTGTAAGAGAGGCATAAGTTTTGGGCTGCAACTCAGAAAAAAAGAGCTCCTTCATAGCCATATCTGGTCTTTGCACTTCAGCTCGGAGGTGAGGTCTTATCACGAAACAGTGTGGTTTACTTTGGGAGCGGAGGTACTTCTACTCCGGTAAGCGCGATGCGTGCTGCAAAAGCTCGGCGTCAGCACAGCTACTCCATCGCAAGGCAGACACGTTCTCTCGCGGACATGGATCTGCCTGTATACCATGGCACAGGCACCAATGATCCATTTGTCACCCTTGTCGACATGCTTGTCATTGTCAGGGTCCAAATGAAGGACTGGCCGTGCTCGCGCATTCGTGGAACGAAGACCCTTGTCGCAAGAGACTTTACTTATGGTATGGTGCTTGGATTACTATAGGGCACTGTGAGTGGCCAGCAATTCTCTTCATCCCCGGTGCGAGGCTGTAAAGTGTCCACATTCATATAAGGCCTCATTCTTCCTGCTCAAGTCAATGCTTCGCGCGTCGTGTCATTGCTTCGATCTTGCGATGGACCAGGATTTATTCTTACAGCTATCCCTCCGTGGTACGCTCGAGGAGGTATGTCTAAACATTGTCTAGGTCCTATCCATGTGCTTACATCTCATAGAGGGCGATGCAACTTGACAAGCACCTCGATTACATACGTCGTCTTCTTGAACATGATAAGGAGTTAGCCGGCCACCTTGGCTTCAAAGTCCAGCCAAAGAACCACGGAGATAAGAGTAGGCTCCTGAAGTTTGCACAGTATTTGGGTCCCGACAAAGATACCTCGACACTTTTGACGACGTATGCTATTAACTGGTACTATCAACCTCTTCAGTTCTGGGACCACTCCTCGGCGATGGGCTACAACGTCTCGGTCGATCCCCAGGAACAGATCTACCGGGCTTTCCTCCAATCAACGCATGACCACGCATAGTCATGCATTAAGACGAGGCTTCTATGCATTCTCCTCGTGGAGTACAGAGCTAGCGCCGGATATGAACCTGAACTAGACCAAAACACCATCGTAAGGATATGCCAGGCAAGCGGCCATCAAGACAGCGAAAACGAGACAAGGCAGAAATTAGCAAGAATGATCGAATGTGGGGGATACTACAAGAACCTCGAAGCGAATGTCAATCAGGGAATCTGCTTCGTCCTCGGCACTTCTCTGCCAGAGAGCTAGTAAGTGATAATCGGTCGAATCCACTTGAGGTCACCAAAACTAATGTGCAGAAGTTGGACGAAACTGATAACCAAAAGCGGGCCAAAATTCAACACGGTACTGGAACGCTTTAAGGAGATATCGCTTCCACAAATTGCAGACCAATACACTGAGCTGAGGCGAAGAGTTGTTGGCGCGAAGCTTGAATCATTCAAGCACCAGCGAGTTGGCCTTTTCAACTACCCCTTCCCCTTGGAGAACACGTACTCTCCATACAGCTATCAGGCAGGAAGCGACGATGTTTTGTCGCAGAGTTGGACTTGATTGGGTTTCTTAGCTAGTACTTAGCCCACAACTGCTTGCCTACTGATTGATGGCCCTTTCCATTGGTTTCGGCAATCCTCAGGTCTGATGTTGGTGTAACTGCCATAGGTTTGATTCTGGTTCCCACTGTGGGGGCCATGTCCGATCTTTCTCGTCCTGACCCCGCTCTGTCCCCGCACCTAGGAACCTCTTGGCATCCGCCCTGTTGAGCTTTACTTGGCGAACGCACTTCTAACCATTCCACTTCGTGTTTGAAATTATGCTCTTATAAGCGCTGAATGAAACACATACTACAAATCAAATGAGTGTGCCACTAATTCTGTCTCTCCTCGATGATCCTGCCTCAAATATTGGTGCACCATCGCCAATCACATTCTCTATCTTTTGACCGGCCATGTTTTAAGTCGCATATACACTGCCCAAGACAGCAGTCGCTCACCGGAAATTTCGTGTTTCTTCAGCTCCTCATAGCAGACATGTGCGATGCTGATGCATATCGACTGCCGCCGCAGTTCATGCTGAGGATGTGCAGACTGTTCGGAATGGAGCTATGCTAAAAGTAGCTAAGCCATATCTATTGCAGTATTGCCCCACTATGGCGGAGCTGGATGACCCTGTGTGCCTGTTCAATATAATGCTTCTCTGCATGCCTATCGCAGTACTCCAAAACAACTGCAGCAGGGTAGTTGTCCCCGCTTTGGCCGGTGAGATAGCTGCACAGGCGTATCTGTTATCTAAACAGATCCTCGAATTATGTTGAGTTGCTGGCAAGCTCAAGGCTTTTGTTGGGGTCTGCAAGTCGCATCTATAGGCCGCCCTCGATGACCACTTTTCCGGTCAAGATTGCTCTCGTCCACGTCTCTAGCTGCGTCAAACTATCGATTTGGCAGGCGGCTTTGGTACGTCAAATGTTCGGGGCTGATGCGAATGTGCCTCCAAGTTGCGTCTGATCCCACGACTAAAGCGGAATGCGCACATACGGCGTTAAGAGTGAGCATCTCAAACAGGGCGTTGAAGAGCTGAGCCTGACCGGTAGCTATATTAATCAGCAGCGATGCCTGGTCAGAGGTGTCATAAGTGACGTCGGGAATGCGTGTTCGTTCCCACCGATATTGAGCAAGCAGTATAGCATAACTTGGGTGAATCTCGCTTTACAATCTCATACATTCTCATACATAGTGTCCTTCTTTTACTTCATGTCCCGTTCTGATCCTATAGCAATTGGAAGAGAAATAAAGCGGATGTTGCTGAAGAATTCGCCACGAAGAAAAGCACCTATGCCCATGGTACCTATAGAAAACGAGTCTACCGCCGGTACGATATAACACAGAAAAGTTCTTGTGTTTTGCCCTTTGCTAATTCATTTAGGAGGCGTTGACCTAGGCTTGGTCATGGATGAAATTTCTTTATCCCAAGGTGTGTCACCGTGGTGCTTTAGCTGGTGCCCGACAGTTAAACTCACAAGACTGACAGACTTTGGATTGTGGTTTGGAAAATCAGTTTTCGAGGGCATTCTAGCTGAAATCATCCAAAAGGAGCATTCTGGACGTACAGCTGTCACTCTAGTCGTATGTGAGACCATATGTAGGTATATCGAGCCATACGTTAACCATCTACAAGGACGTGCTGGAGCTAATAGTAGCTGTCTACTATCCAAATGTCAGAAGCGCTTACGAAGAGCAAACAAGCCCTCAAAAAACCTATGAGTCGTTCTATCGATTCATACACGATCGTCGTTGCGATACGAGCGACTCCGACTGGGAGGCCTTCCGCGAACACCTGTCATCCGATATCGCGATCAGCTGTAAGAGGCTTCGGGACGAAAAGGTCCCAGAGCTGCATGGAATCTCGTTATCGACACCATCCAAGGCATCCATGGTTCCTACCCCGACAATCGATGTCAGTAACGGAGCAGCCTCCTCCTCCTCCACCACCACCTCTAATTCCTCGCTTGTCTCTTCGCCCCAACAGCATTCAGTTGAGAGTCTATCTGAGACGAACGGAACAGCTCAGAGTCAGACAACGTTGCAGCCTCTAGCGAACCCCGCCCCAGCGCCTAGGGTTGCTGTCGAGATGCATCGATACACCTCCGTATTGAATGAGCATGCTGCTTTTCAGGGAGAAAAGATAACTTACGAGAAGAAACAAGTGAGCTTGTATCCCTCGTCTTGGCAGTGTACCGCCATTTTCGGCGAGATCTCTGGGGTAGGAACAGGGCGCAATTCCACACAGGCAAAGCATGAGGCATCTAAAGAAATCTGTGCACTGATAGATTTGATGGTTCTCTGAGAGCTGCATTTCTTGTGTCAGGAGTTGTAATCTTACGCACGTCCTCTTCCTATGAATCCAAGCAATGTAACTTACATTCTTTTACTTCAAATGCTGTGAGACAATCTCCTCGAAGACATTATTTGACAATAATCGGCTACGTGTTTACAAAAGAAAAAGAAATCGAGAGTATAATGTTCATGATGCTTCCACGCTAATCAAAGCATAACTCGAAAGATAGTGTCTATGTTCGTCATCCGCTTGTGTGCTGGATGAAGACCAACTCCTGCCCGTAGATGACTCGCCTTCCTTTCGTTATGTTTGGAGGGGTTTGGAAGCGATAACCGTAGACACATATCACCGAGATCATGCTGATATGGCTGCATTCGCCATCAGCGCTGCACCTACCCCGGATCCATCCCTTGCCAATCCCATCTTAACCTTCTCCTCGCCTTCCGGTCCTATTTCCTGTATATCACGCAGCGCGCTGCGGATATACGCTTCAAACCCAGGATAGAGCTCAATAAGCGAGCCATCGACGCCAATATCAATAACATCCTCTTCTGTGCTACTAGTCGATGTCTTGCACCCGGCAAGTTGGAGTTTGGTGGAAGTACTTATTAATCTCTTGAAGTACTCACTGATTTTTGCGAAAAGCCCACAACCTATCCCTCGGTGTTTTGACGACTGGGCACCATGCTGTTGAGTTTGCATACTAGTGATCTGGATGGGACGCTTCTCAGACTGAAAGTGGTTCAAGCGACCGGATTGGACGATGATGGCTCCCAGCGCCGACCCAACTAATCGGGCTGAGCGCTTGACTATGCCATCTGCTAGTTGCTCCATGACTCTTACATCGTTCGGCGTCACATTGTGGGCTGACAATATCCGCTCGATTGTTTTGGCAACGTCCAGAGAACCAGCGGTCCCGTCTTTCGCCAGTAACGATAGGAAGGAGCTGTCAAGGCCATGCTGGCGGTTGCATGGCGATTCCTTGTCCAAGACCATGTCAAAGAGACCTTGGTTCTGACAATGTAGAATCACTAGCCGCATAAGCTCCCCGAGGTACATTCCGGATACTCGTTTCTCCAACTGCTGATTTCCCGGATAGATTGAACTGGCATCCAAGGCGCGGTCGTAAGGTGTTGTTGGCAATACCTTGAGCGCATCGTCAAAGCAACCCCATTCAGTATTAAGAACGATTGACTCGTGCATTTCTTTCTTCTCGGTTTGTGGGATTCTCCGCACGTTGCGCAATCTCTCAATGTAAGCAGCATTTGTACCCGTGCCAATGATTACGGCAGCTAAGGTCGATCCATGCCCTTGGGACGTAAATGCTCTGGTCAGCAGCGTGCCTACGCTGTCGTTTGCCAGGGCGGAAACTTGGACCGGAAGTTTTAGTTCATCGATTGACTCTTGGAGCATTGCACATGGATCTTTTCCTAATGCCTCTGGGATATCCCATCCTTTGTCCCACTGTATCAGCATTCCATGAGATATTGATGTTTGTTCACACGTGAAACTGAAGGTGAAGCCGAGTGGAATGCTTTGGGTGGCCGTTTCACAGTCGGGTTTGGGTCTGAGTTGGTGCTGGTGCTGGTTTAAGAAGTCGGAGATAGCCTTAGCTATAAACGAGAATAAAGGCTTATAACTGGCGTTGATCCGTAGATGCTCGGGCACTGCTTGCTTTGTCTGCATCGCCTCGTATGTCGAATTTCCAAGAAGATCCACAAGGCAGATTCGACAATTAGTCCCGCCGAGATCAACTGCAAGGAACGTCCCCTTCTCCGAGCCATCTGGAACGTTGTACACATATGATGGCAATTGCCATGGTCTTGAGTTGTTCAACCCATCCTCTGTAGCCGGTCAGTCATACTGTATAGAGCATGGCGTCAACAGCCCCAACCTACTCATCTGCTGAAGAAAGTTTTGAGTGATCCTACGCACATCGTTAGGACCGATATGGAATTGTTGTAATATTTCTTGCACCAGTGGCTGGTAGGGTCCTGCAACAGTGCTATCATGCGATATCATGGTAGGCGGAATGGCTCATGTAGCCACCGGCGACTGTATCTTAAGAAAGGCATTGTACCAAACTGCCTTCGCCTCAGCTACGACGCACAAAGTTCCTTGACCTTGCTCCGGTGCTTTCACCGGTTATGACCGCAATGCTGCTCCCGGCGCTAATAGGGCTACGACGGCCTAGCAAAGACCTTCCTGTTTGGGACTGGTGCCTCAGTAACAGGGCCAACTCGGAATCTAGATAAACCGCGAAACTCCGGCCAAATGCTCCGGCACGCGCATATTCACCGGGAAAATGTCAGCGCAGGACAACGCACCTAAGGAAGCGCGAGGAGGAGGGGGCTCACCTCCTAGAGGTATCACGGAGCTCGAGCCTAAAGCCCGAAAAGCATGTGGTGAGTGGGCCGCGTCTGGCAAGGGTCTACTGTACAAACACATGCTGACAGGCCTCGTGATTGAGTCAATTGCCGCAAGCAGAAGATGCGATGCATAGTAGGAAACGGACAAGTGTGTAGAAGATGCCATCGTGCTGGACTGCCATGCATTTTTGTTCCAAGAGCCAACGCAGCTAGTATTTCGGACCTTTTGTCGAGCGACAACACAGACATAACCTTCAAGAACGACGTGCTCCGACGATTACAGGTCATTGAAGGATTACTTGGAATTCATAGTCAAGAATTGATTCAGGAAGATGCTCCCGGGGGCAGGGAAAATGTTCTGGATGGCCCACCGCCTGATTTCAGCGGCTTTGATGCGCTATGGGAGGCGCTCAATATTCTACAGGAAAGTTGCGCGAAAATGCCAGTGCCGACCATAGTGTGGCAGCGCAATACAGTGGGTCACCTATGGTCGTCGTTTCACGACCGAATGCCCGGATTGCATTTTATGCCAAGGAAGCAGACATTTTCTTCTCCCCAGCCATTGCTACTGGCTGCTATTCTGTACTGTTCGAGCACACGTGGCCCACCAACAACCGCAGAGCTTTCTCCGTATTATTTTCAAGTACTTACCAACGCTATTGCACAACTCCTACTCCCTGAGAGTGCCTTTGGAAGACCTCCCAATACCGGATGCGCAGTTGAGGAATGGGCTTTCCAGACTGTGTTAGGAATCGTTCTGGCAGGACTTCTCAATGAAGCCAGCATCCGCGAAACAGGTCTTTGGATTTCGGTTGCTTATCGTTTAATACTGGAGTATTGCCCACCTCATGTTGATGAAACATCAAGGGAGTGGCGAAAACTCTTCAGCGGCGTTCAGATTGTGGACCTCGAGCACGCCTCCCTCCATCTATCTTGTCCAGTTATCCCGATCGAATCACCTTTGCCAAGTTTGCAAACCTCGCATCGCGATCAGCTGTATAGGCTGTCACGTATGATGCACACAGGTCTCACCCACTTCACGGGACGAGGATTACCTACAATTTGGTCTTGTTTCCAGCACGAACAACCGTTGGTGTCGAACTTAGCATCCTCATTCACAGCTGTTGATGCGGCTGTGATTAGAGACTGGGCTAGACAGCTGGATGAGTGGCTCGAGGAGTTTAGTCAAGCGTTTGAGGGCTCACATCGCAACCGCGATCTTGTCCTTCGACAATATGTCCTTCACCGCATGGTTGTTCTCTCTATCTATCACACCGCCAGGGGCTGTGATCTGTGGTCCAACAACGACACACCCAAAGAACAGCATGAGCTACTTCTCTCAGCACGTGCGACTATAAGACTTCATCTGCACGATGAAACAATCTGGTCGAACTGGGATTTAGTCATGATTACGTGGGCGGCTCTTATTCTTCTACAGGGTATCGAAGGCAATGCTGGCGAACCAGATGGTACGAAACCCAACGAGAAGTGTATGTTATCTTTGCTAAACTGTAACAGATCTTGACACTATCAAAGTGCATCTAGAAAAAATGAAACAAATGAATGACCCGAAGCCATTGCTGCACGCTAAATTAATCGCCCGTCTTGACGGGAATGTTCAAAAGGTCAACACTCCGGATCCCAACACCGTACATCAGCAAGGATTGGCCTCTCTTGAAGGAGATAGCTCCTGGAATATATTCGACCAAGCCAGCTTGGAACAGATAAATTTTGCATCTTGGCCTTACGCAGAGCAACCCGGAACGATGCACTGGAACGAGACGCAGGCTTAGAGTACATTCTCGGCACTTCGCATGGTCGCTAGTATGTTCCATTCGAGCCATAAGATATAGTCGCGGACCTGACCGGGAAGGATTTGGAGGGTTGAATACGGGAAGACATGCTATCCGGACTCAATTCGTCTGGTTCTGCTTCACCCGGCTCAGCTTGGATGCCATTGGTTTGTACCTGAGGGCGTCGCGCCTTCGCGCTTTTCTGAATCGTGCGTTCAACTCCTTTGAAATACTGCGTACCGCGTCAGCGAACCAGCCTTTCTGTGACAACTGTGACGGCTGCGAAAATGAAGGAGACAACACGTGAGGCCCTTCAGACTTACAGCGACGGTTTTAACCTTCAACTCCATCGTGGCGTCCTCGTCCACGACAACCAAGCTGCACGGATGGAGCTGTAGGCAAGATAAGGTACACATATGGTTCACGCCTCCCTCGACAGCGGACTGGATAGCAAGTGCCTTCGCTGCTCCCGTAGCGATAATGACAACCTCCTTGGCGTCCATAATGGTCTTTACGCCCACTGTCAGAGCCATCCGAGGCACTAAGCTCATGTCTCCATTGAAAAACCGAGCATTGGCCAGCATTGTCTCATACGCCAGAGATTGGAGCCTGGTGCAACTCGCCAGACTTGAACCCGGCTCGTTAAAGGCAATATGGCCGTCGCTTCCGACTCCACCCAGGAACAAGTGGATACCACCATACTTTTTGATTTTGGCCTCGTACATAGCGCACTCTTCCTCTAGATCTGGTGCATTGCCGTTGAGGATGTTTATGTTGGCCGGATTGATATCGACGTGGTTGAATAGGTTCGTGTGCATGAACGAGTAATAAGATTCCGGGTGTTCCTGTGGTAGACCAACGTATTCGTCCATGTTGAACGTTACGACGTTTTGAAATGAGATCCGACCCATTTGATGCGCGCTTACCAGCGCGCTGTAGATGGGGACCGGGCTGCTTCCCGTTGGTAGACCTAAAACGAATGGTGTGTCTGCTGTGGCTGCAAAAGTGTTGATGCGTCCGATAATGTATTCAGCGACATATTCGGTGGCTGTCTCGGTATCTTCGCGAATTATGAGACGCATATTGGTGATGGTAGACAATGGCTATCCGTCCAGGTGATACTTTGCGCTCAGGTCGTGGAATAGTTCGGAAAAATTCCGAGAATCCGACATACAACATATAGGTACCATTACTACAACATCTTCGTGAAGTGTATCATCCAGCATTTCCTAGAGCAAGTTCGCTAATGTTCGGCTCCGGTGATGTTCGGTCAAGTCCGGATGGAAGTCCCTCCGACCGGTAGACAGCTCAGTTTATCCCGGCGGGAAATGTGGCGTGTCGCTGTTGGTCTGGGACTCCGCTGTGCAAATTAACCAGGGGTTGGAAAGGGAACCATTCGAGGCGGAAGTGGGGTATGGCGTACTTATCCCGACCACTGTGCCGGCATCGGTCACTGTTTCCTTATGTTCGATGCTCCACTTCTCCACAGAACCTGCGGCACATGTTAGTCTTTCTTGAGATTAACTTTTGCCCCGAGCGATGAGCAGTTATTCTCTCAAGGACGAGTGCTTTCCTCTTCGACTTGAAACCATCTTGGGGCTAGGATGGGCACAATCACGTCGGTTTGAGACAGAAGGAGCTAGCACTTCCATGGCTGCATTCCGCATTGTCTAAAATCCGATAAGAATAATCAACAGTGTAGATTAAACGAAGTCAAATGTATTCAGTAACAAAGGCGAACCGCCAAGTGCGGTCCGGCAATGAGATTTGCTTCTATCGTATACGGGTACAACGATGACTGATGCCACAACTTCTGGCACAGAATGCTACGCGACCAAGATTTCAATTGCCCGCGTCCCAGATTTCATTCCTCCTTTGCAACGGCAATCTTTTCCTTGTAGGATTTCTCAGCCCAAAACCACCACCCAATGATCAGGATCGGCAACGATCCGACGACAACGCAAGTGTAGTTCATACCTTGAACTGTGACAGGCTTAGCGTAAGGAAAGCTAAAGAAGACGATAGCAAAAGTGAGCCAGCAAATGGTCATCCCGTTGACCAGCCAACCCCACTTTCCCATGTGGAATGCACCCTTATACATATTGCGTCGGCCCGTAAGCATATTGGTTAAGATGGGAATGAAGTACGCGATGTTGTTGATGGTAACGGCCGAGCCAAGCATCGCGTTGAAAGCCGTCGAGCTGCCGAGGTAGATGCAGCCCAGCGCTGCATTCGCGGCCGTCACCAACAGCTGCGCATTGAAGGGGATGCCAAACCGCGTGCTTACGCGTGCCCAAGTCTTTGACCACGGCATAGCCCCGTCTCGAGCGAAGGCCCACAGCACTCGCGAAGTCGAAAGCTGGGACGATATCACACACGGACCCAGTGCAATGAAGAGGATGAAGGTTAGCCCGAATGCGCCTCCCGCTGATTGCGTAGCTTGACGGAAGAGTTCTGCCAATGGAAGGCCAGTGTTCGTGGTGGCGAGCGCGCTATAGTCCTGCACGCTGAACATCAGTCCGATCAAGTAGGTCAGACCAGTCACGAAGGCGATCGTGAGGGTGATAGCAATGGCCATGGGTGCATTGCGTGATGGCTGCCGGACCGGTTAGCAAGGGACCAGAGACTACTCGTAGGTTATTGTATCGTTACTTACGTTAGGCATCTCCTCGGTGATATGCGTTACTACATCGGGTCAGCGGGTACCAGAGGATTCTGCTAGTGTGCTAATTCACCTCCATCGAGGCCGCCTAGACTGTACAAAGGATTGACGAGTCCTACGGCGAAGGCCACAACATTGTTCTCCCAGCCGGTATTGTTGATCCAGGTGCGGAAGACAAACTCGGGATTCTGATGTGTCGGTGCGCATGCGACGACGGTGACAAGGACAACGAGCCAACCGATCTGGAGGTAAAAGAGCGAGAACTTGTTCAAGCTTGGGATTACTTTGTTGCCAAAGAGGACCACTGAGGCCGTCGCCAAATTGAGTCCTTGATAGATGACAAAAATCTCCCACGTCTTGACAGTCATGTCCGAGTGGTACAGAGCAATGAGGGCCCCCAATGTCTGCGCATATATCAAGTTCGTGGATGCTGTGGTGAATATCCCTGGAGGAACGTTAGTAAAAAGTATTCTGGGCACAGTGTCGGTCACGAAAGCTTACAGCCGCAGACAGTGAACCATCCAGTAAGAAAACTGAGGAAAGCAGATTGCTTTTTGGGCGCGACAGCCGCTATCCAATGGTACACTGGGAACACCGTTAGTAGCCAAACCTTTCTATCCCCAATTGTACCCAAAACCGCGACTTACTTCCGCCCTCGGTAGGATAGCTGGAGACAAACTCTGCCAGAGAAGCGCCGAGAACGCATTGCAGCATTGTGACAAAAATGAAGCCATAGATGATAGCTCCAGGCCCTCCGGCGTTGATCTCCGTCACAATGCCCAAGCCGAGTCCTGTCCAGGAGATGGTAGTCGTGGATGCGAGACCTATCAGCGACAGGGTTGAGAAATGGCGCTCCAATTCTTGTACGTGACCTGCGAATAATCAGCCAAAAAGAATTCTAGGTCCCGAGTCGATGGCTCATACCCATCTCTGCGAGTCGCATCTCGTCCGCGTTCATCGCTTGTCCCTCGTCCTTTTTAGTGGTGCTGACCCCAACCATATTCCCTTTTTCGGAGGTTTCCATGTTGATGGTGAACTACACTGTTGGCTGGAAACTTCTATAAAGACAACTACAAGGGGAAGGTCGTGTGGCTACCTTGGGACCACTACTTGGCGATGTAGAGCACACGAGTACATATATTATAAAGAACGTTATCAGTCTATCACGCGACACTTTATCGGGCAACTAACTAAAGTTCTCGGTTACTCTAGGATCTTGGTCTGGGGATATCGTTGTGGAGCTGTCAGGGCTCGGATCTACCGTCCGGTTGGTTGCTAGTGCGTTAGTTGCCGGTGATCACCGGAGGCAGATAAAGCGCACATACCTGATCTTTCACCGCACTTTGCCGAAATTTCGAACTCGAGCGGGGTTATACTTTGAGCGCAGGATAGAGAAAGTCACTAAAGAGTATTGCACCCAATCACGGTAGCCGGTATGCGCGATAGCGTCGTATGTCTATCAGGAGGAGGATCTCAATGATTTGGCGTACCGTTGCTACTGAAGTTGTCATGATCGTCCTGAATATGTATAAGAGTGACCGTATTGATCCTCTGCCTCAAAATCCTTACTCATTTGCAAAGAGGTGCTGTTCCAACAATCGCAATGTTTTCAAGAGTCTTCACGTGTATCACACTCGGCCTCTGGGCTATGCGCCCGGTTGTGAGCGCCGTGAAGCTCAGCGGCCACCCTGAGGACATGTTCCACAAGTCTATGTCATTCCTCGATACACTTTACGATGACTCTGTCGGCTACTTGTACTGGTTTTACTACCCACTGGCAGCCGGCCAACACGAAACCCGCTCATCGGTCTGGTATGTGCCGGGCCTGCTGCAACGAAACAAGGGCAACTGATCTGGGATCTCCTTGCCTCAATGTACAATCCGAACCTCCGCAACCTGGCTGGGCCCTGGGATCGCAGCTATGGTTATGATATGAACAAATACGTTGGAATCCTCTCCGTGTACTTGTGGTCTATCCTCGGCGAGGATGCAGCCTTCGGTGGATACAAAGAATCACCCTTTTACCGCGCCCACGCAGACGATCTGGAGCTTGCGCCCATGGTGGCCATCCTTGCACCATTCCACAACTCTCTCATCTCGAAATCAACGATTCGAAAGCTTGCCACTGTGAGTGACGAGACGCTAATTTCACGGCAAGCCTACGCACCGCCTGCCGACTTGGAGCTACGCAACATCACGACGTGGGTAGCTCCTAATCTGACGATCGGGGGTGAGTCGTTCAACCAGACTCATCTCGGTGGCGCACGCGAGGATCGCTCTGCGTGGAACCCAGCCGTCATTCAATGGATGAGAAACGATGGATCTGTTGGATGGTTCAACGCTTATCCATCTGAGACTGCTATGGCAGTCGATGTCGCTCCCAATTCCCTAAACCTCACGTATCCGGACGGAAATGCCTCTAGCACTTTTAGCTTCATCGTGGCTTCGAACCCGATAGGCGGCAAGCGGGATATCACTTCTGTACAAGACATTGAGGGTTTGCTACTTGAGGTCGGCGGTACCGTCGATGTAGCTTCACCCAGCATCTCGTTCTGTGGGCTTGTCGGCGGAACATGCGACATCATTCATGGGTTCGAGTTTTGGAACATCACATGGTCCATGCCGATAAATACTACTGATGTTCCATCCATCATTTTCAAGGTCAACTTGGTGTAGATTAGGGGTGAATTAGACTGGCCTCTCGAATACAAACCATGCCACGTCCAGATAAACATTTCTCTACAACAGAACCTGCAGTCTCCAATCACCCCACAAATTCTTGTCGTAATGTCGTAATGCAGTGGTACGAGGTACCGAGAATACCTCAGCATGTCCGGTTTTTTCAGTCACGTGTGTCAATCCTCCGTTTCTGAACCAGTTACAGATGGCGAGTGGCCTACGTGACTGAAAAAAACCGGACCGGATATGCTGAGGTACAAATATGATGACGATGGAAGGTTTTAAATGCTGTATACGTTGTCCAAAGATTCTAGGCAGCGGATCGGCCCCACTTAGCTCACTCGGCTGACCCCTGCGCGAACCGCCCGCGTGCCCCTGTCATTCCTCGGTGCCACGCGTGTTTCAGCCTCAGCTGGAAAGTGCGAAACGCCGTTTCGTTTCGCAGACTCCGGTGCAACAATTTATTCTCCGCTGCGCAACTCCTTTGCCACCCTTCTACACGCCGGTTTTACTTCGACAACCGTTTGTTGCAGACTTGTAGTGCAGTCGCACAAAGGGAGCATTACCCCGCGCTGATCGACGAGTCTTGCACGTCGAGCACACGACACAACAGCAAGCATCGCACACGTAACAATCTCCAAAAACACCATGGGCGCAATAGGCAACCTCATCCCCCTCGTCATCCTCTTCGCCGTCGTCGCAGGCGCAGGATGGGTAGGATACCAGGTATTTCTCCCCGTCCCTTCCCTTTCCTCCTCACCTTCCTCCCGCTAACTTCCCATTCCTCTATCCAGATCTACCTCTACTCCAACGAGCTCGCCGAACGCGGCGTACGCAAGATGGAAAAGAAGAACGTCGTGTTTACGAAAGACGGAGCAAAGGTCGCGGTCAAGGAGGTTCGCGCAGAGGACTATGCGGACCGTACGCAGAAGGCGTTTGTCAAGACGTGGAATGCGGCGCAGGGCGAGGGCGCGGCGTTGGGACAGAGCTCGAGGAGTAGCAGTGGGGCGGAGAAGAGGCCGAGTGCGAGCAGAAGTAGGACGAGATAGGTGGCCTGGGGAGGGAGGGGAGGAGGTCGAGTTATGGATATTGGGATGCTGGGATAGTGTGGATGCTGGAATTTTGCTTTGCATTGCAGCGGCATGGCATTGCATGGGCATAGCAGAAGTTCTTTTCGGTTTTTCGCATTGGGGGAAGATGCGTGGGTCGTGGTTTGGACAGGTTGTCGGGACCGCATACGAGCATAATCGTCTAAGCGGCCAGAAGGTCGCAGATGTCGGCTTCTTCGGGCTCCGTCCGCAGAGATCGCCTTTCCAGGTTCAATTTGCATATGTCGGCCTTTTCCTGGCTCGGTCTGCATATATGAGCCTTTTCAGATTCGGTTTAAATCATCGCATTCGATATAGCTCTATCTCCGTATCCTCCGGCCTACAGTGCGTGAGCGCATGTGTAGTAGTTCGGATTGACCCTTCGTGCTTGTATACGTGCAGCTCGCATGCTTAAACGTTCAAAACCGTGTATAAACTGAGAGGTTTGGAACGTAACTTGGACTTCCGATGTTCTTGTGTCGCAGCGAGTAAGGAACTTCAGTCGAGCGCTAATAGCATCGACCAGGCTCTCAAAACAGAATGAAAGGGTTGAAAAGGTCGGGAAGTCTTGCATAGAGCTCCTTACGAGGGGAGAGGGCATTACTTCGTAGGAAGTGCCTGACTGGTTCGGTGTGTCGGTGATTGGGAAAGTCCGCTCTGCCCGCTCTACCTATGTTTGCCATAATTGCACCTCCATCACGGTATCCTTATCATAGCAGATCCTCCACTATACCATCGGGTTCTCGGGGTCTATCAGTACGTGTCGACTAGACCGATATGAGACAAGACTTGAGATGCACAAACTATGTAATTGGTTGTTCGGTCGTAAATAATTGGCCGACGTAAGCCACACCCGAGACGGTATGCTAATTGAAGAAGTAGATCTTCACAGCATGCGAAAGGTCATAGTGGTGAGCGAAAATTAGAGCGATGTCACCGCCAATCACAACAATTCTCCATTCGTGCAGTAATTCCCCTTTCTGGTATGAACTGGCAGCCGTTCAGCTATCATCGAGTCCATGGCTCAATGGTCGTGAGCTAGAGACACTCGCGCTTATCTCAGCTGCCAACGTACAGACACTACACCTATAGTAGCAGGCCATCGTAACTCTCATTCTTCGCTGTCCAGTCTGAGCTTCATCTTTCTTGATTACCTCGGAAGTGTGTCAACGAAGTCCGATCATTTGTGCGGAGCAAGACCCACACGGCCCCTCGTTTGTCGGATATACCAGCAACCCTGCTCCTTCTTCGCTTTCACAAAAAGCTTATTTCCATGGCGTGGATCTTATTGCTGACGCCGCCTGTCAGCCAATTCGTGCCACAACGTCGAATTTTTACCCGTCTGAGGCAATAAGCAGCGTGGCGTCGTCGCAGCATCGAACACCTCCTCCGCGTTCTGACAAGGTGTGAGCCCTAGCGCACCGATATTTCCGTTTGAGGTAAGACCACCCTTGTGCGATGATTTACGTGCATCAGCGATCAGCACGTCTCCACCGCCGCGTAGCCAGTACAACACATTCATGCGACCCTGCAGTTTGGGACCGTGGAGCAAGAATTTATCCCTGATCATTGCGGGCAGGAGCTCGGCCGAGGCACTACATACCGTAGTATATAAGACCTCCTGCCTGAGATGTGAGGGGTGGAATACGCTTTGCCGTGCGGCACATCTGTTGCGAACCAACTAGTTCGTTTTAGCTCTGTTCAGCCGTCTTACATTGCTCTAGTATACCCACGACACCTTTGGCGAAGCTTACTGTGCCGCCAACACAGTCTCTATATTGGCCAGCTGAACGTCGCTCGACGTCGCCTCTACCTCCTGAGAGCCTCTTCTGCAATAACCTTCTGCAGAGCCGTACATGCAGAGCCGCCCTCTCTACACTCCTACGTCATAGTTTAGGCATCGCGTTGCTCATCCTGTGGTAACACAAGCTGCCAATCCTTTCAGACACGAAGACAATCATTGTCTTATCTCGTCATGGCTACTACTACACTACCAGATGGCTTCCGGCTTTTCAGCTCGGTGGGAATTGCCGTCTCCTTCGGTACCTTTCTCTCGATAGTGAGTTACAGCCTCCTCCATCAGCTTCTCTCACCGAGGATCCCCCACATCGCGATCTACCACTCTCTGGCATCAACTTGGCATCCGCATATATGACGATGTCAAAACCCTTGGAGACGTATCATGCGTCAAGTCATCCTAGGCTGCAATCTCGAAGGCCGACGCCCTTGCCTACAACACGTGCTCCCGCGCTCGACATGCTTGCTAACAACTCTACAGGTAGCTATCTACTCCATTTACATGTGCATCTACAATCTCTACTTCCACCCACTCTCCCACATCCCTGGCCCTTTCTGGGCCCGCGCAACACCACTTCCCTACATCTTGGGCATCAGATATGGAGATATGGTGCCATGGATCCAAAAGCTCCACGAGAAGTACGGCGATGTGGTTCGCGTAGCCCCCAATGAATGCTCCTTCATCTCCGGTGAGACAGCATGGCAAGACATCTACGGTTTCCGCACTGGTCGAAACAAGGGGGGCGACACCTATCAGAAGGATCGGAACTGGTATCCCGAACCTTTCAGCGGAAGCCCGAGTATGCTGATCGCAGACGATCCGAACCACTCGCGCATGCGCAAGAACTTGAGCCACGCCTTCTCAGACAGGGCGCTCAGGGATCAAGAAACTATCGTGCAGAACCTCGTCGACCTGTTGATTGATCGCTTGAATGAGCATGTCAAAGAAGGCAGGGCTCCCGATCTAATGACTTGGTACAACTATACGACCTTTGACGTAATCACGGATTTGACCTTTGGCGAGCCCTTGCACTGTCTGCGCGACCGAGGCTACCACCCTTGGGTCCAGCTCATACTAGGGTCCCTTAAGGCGAGCGGGATAATGGCGATGCGCCGGCAGTATTCCTTTGTCGCTTACTACGACTGGCTGCTCTCCTTGTGGAAAGACAATTCGGCGGCACTGAAAGCGCGGATCTCATTTGGCAACGCAGTCACGGAGCAGGTATATCAGCGATTAGAGCGTGAGACCGAGCGCCCTGATTTCTTCACCGCGGTGATCAAGAACCAGGGCATTGGCGACAAGGCCTTGACAAAAGCGGAAATGGTATCAAACTCGCAAACACTCATGGTCGCCGGCAGCGAAACAACAGCCACGCTTCTCTCCGGCGTGACCTTCCTTATCCTGCGAAACCCCGCCGTGTACGAGAAGCTGAAAACCGAGATTCGAACCCGCTTTACCTCCGCGGAGCAGATCACCTTCGCAGCGGTGGAGAAGCTCGAGTACACGATTGCCGTCCTGCAGGAGGCGCTGAGGTACTACCCGCCCGTACCAACGGGCTTTCCCCGCGTCGCGCCCAAAGGCGGAGACACCGTCTCGGACCGCTACATCCCCGAGGGAACAGTTGTCTATGTTTCGCAGCACGCGACGAACCACAGCCCGCGCAACTTCGTCGATCCCGATGCGTTTGTCCCCGAGCGATGGCTGAAGAACGCGCCGGAGAAATTTAGACAGGTAAGGAACAGCCCCCGCCCCCATCGCCAATAGCTATCACTACCCTGTGCGACCCCAGCCTGCGCGAGAGATACAAACCCCACCTCCTAGCCTTCCATGCTCTACACGTGCTGACATGAAACCAGGACAACCACGCCGTCATGAACCCATTCTCCTTCGGCCCGCGAAACTGTCTGGGCAAGAACCTGGCGTATGCGGAGATGCGTGTCATCCTGGCGAAGATCCTCTGGCACTTTGATCTCGAGCTGCTGCCGGGCATGGACGACTGGCTCGAGCGGCACAAGCTGTTCATGCTGTGGGAGAAGCCGGCGCTGATGGTCAAGTTGAGCCCTGTCGTGCGATAGTGGGGGAGTGGGGAGTGAAGCGGGAACGGATATGGGGATGGTGAGGAGTTAGGTTACGATTTTGGATACTCTGTTCAGCGACATGCACCAGGATATATGATTGTGTACTTGAACTTCGAACGTTTGATAGATAGCCGGCAAGGTTACAGCTATTCTCTGTCTGTACACGGACGAGAAGACCCGTTTACGGCTAGTTACGTTACATATCCAGATTGGACGCTCGTCTTGAGCGCAAGCAAAGGACGTACACCTAGGGCCGTGAGTGTGTTGGGGAATTACGAGAGTAGATATTACATTTCTAACCGTACATGCCTGCATGTGTTCTAGCGCCGTCGGCCCTTCGCACAACCGTAACACTTCTTTCCACCCTCAACGCCACGCTCGTCACATGCGAAATCCTGTCATCGTTCGAGCCAGGCGAGAACACGTCGCAAGACGCGCCTTCATCAGGGAAACATCGGCCCGCAGGTAAGCACGTGTCTCCTCGCGAGGACCAGCACCTGTGCGCTTGTCAAGCCAAACCTCGTGCCGATCATCATCAGTCTTCCGCTCAGCCAGTCGCGCTGAGCCTGCGGCACCGTTTCCGCGTTCGCAGCGACGTAGAGCGGCCAGACGAGGGAGTACCCGCCGAAAGCTTCTGCGGCGTTGCGTTCCTGGCCGAGTTCCCTGGCCATGGGCTGGAGGTCGTAATTCTGTGTTCCGCGCATTAGCACGTGGGCCCGCGTGCGGAGAGGAAAGGTGAGAGGTAGGTGAGGGAGAGGGCGTTACGTACCATGTGGAAGGGCACGCAGGCGGAGATCTCGTCGACCATTTGTTGGATGACGAAGACAGCTTTTTCGTAGTCTGCTGTTAGGTTGTGCGCTGGGTTCGGCGCGAACCAGGATACGCAGGCCATGATGACCCTCATGCAGAAGACTCTGCACACGCGGTAGTCATTGACGATGCTGGCGAGGTGGACGTCGTGGTACACATGCTGCTCGCCCATCCAGCGGTCTGCCGTCGCGGGATCCTCCACTGGTTCGTTGACGATGCCGATAGTGTGGTGGTGCCACTCTGGGGGTAGCGTGAGGTACCATTGTTGTAGATTGGAGTCGACGAGTTGGGCGAGTTCGAGGACGGAAAAAGCTTCGGATTCGTGGGACACGTGGTATGGGGATTTGGTCAGGGTGTTTGCGCGGGAGCGGATGTTGGGCAGGTCGATGCAGATCAGGGTAAGGCGGTTGGCGGCGTTTTCTTCCGAGAGCGGAGAGGCCAGCCAGCCGGTGGTACCTGGGAAGGTGTCGATTGGTTTGGAGCGCTGGACGCAGGATGTGATCTAGACAGCAAATTAGAAAAAAATATTGTAATGGAGAAGTGCTTTTACCATCATCGTTCTGACTGCGCGGAACACATCGTGGCTCATGGGGTCGTCGAATTGCTCGGTCCCACGCAGTTTTGTTAATGCAACTGCACCGTCGACATGGTTGCCCCATGCGGTAATCGTATCGTCCGTGCTCATGATGGTCTGCGTGCTGTCAGCATTCTTCCCGTGCAACATGCACGCCCAAAGGAAGGAAAACTACTGAAGACCTTGCTGAAGTAATGAGCCGACTTACTTCATACAAGGAGAAGAGCAACGTCGCTAGTACACTCTCATCCGATTTTGCTAGGTGAGGATGTTTCAGATCTTCATTGAGTTTGCGGATGGCTTTCCCATATGTGGTAGCAGCGTCACGTAGAAGATGCTGCCTTCCAGGGTAGTTTCCACATGTGGCGAGGGCTACGGCGCTCGTGGCGAGGTGCAGGGCGGAAAAGGGTTGGGCGCGGTTGTACAAGGGGACGAGTAGCTCGAGGTAACCGCGCAGAGATTCTGCTTCTTGAGGGAGAGTGATGAAATTTCGGAAGAAGAATGGAATGGCTTCGAATTCGGGGGCCATTACTATAGTTGCTGGAATGGAGTGGTCGAATTGCCATAGCAAGTCTTGAAAAGTAGATAGGTCGGAGGGCAAGGCGAAAGGTGGGGTGAGTGATAGACTTTGATTTGTTTCTGAGGTCGGTAGTGCCTGAGATTTCGAGCTCTCGATTTGTGGGGATGGCGTGAAGCTGATCGGTGTGCCTGGGGACCTAACAAAGTTCAGTCATGCTCATCTATAATACCATTTTATCGATAGGGAATTGCGCTCAACGCTTTAGTGGAAGCGTTGCACGGTAGCTCTCTCTACACGGGCGAACTTGATTGGGGAGGCGACTTACACCGACCGACTCTCCTGGCTCTTGTCACTCCGGCCACTTCCCTTTCTGGCTTTCCTTGCGAGCGCTTTGTTCTCATCCCGGAACATGAGATCAAACTCATCCGGATATCCTGGACAAACTCGCCCGCTCTTCTGGCATTGGCTGCAGATTGGACGTTTCTCATCGCACTGGTGCAAAGTCAGTCACATGCAGGTTGTACGTTGCGATAGCCCCGATGCGGTCTGTGATGAGGCACGGAGGACAGAAATAAGCGACGCCACTCCGATGTAATATAAGAAGGCTAGAGGAGGAGAGGTGAATGTACGAAACCATCACAACATACTTTGATCCTCCGACTCTTGCACATGCCGCAGCCCTTGGAGGGCTTGCCCGTGTACACCATATCGCTATCTCTTTCAAAGCCAACCCACAAACTCAAAGTAGACCCTAAAGAAGGTAAGAAACAGAAAAGCAACAAACTAAAAAGCTTGGAGTAACCAGTCCAGCGATCGGCAGCACAAAGTACCAGCAGCAGCTATATACGAATACTCGATATCTTGTCGTTAGATGATGCACAGCAGGGCACTCCGCCTCTGACGCACACGAATACCATCAGAAACCACGTTGGACGTGCTGCTCTGCCAAGCGGTCGTCAGTCTGGGTTTCCCGCTCTCAATCAGCCCTGGTAAGGGTCCCAATGCACGCGTCCCTGCGGTATTGTAGCGGCACGATCGGCTGGTGTGCAGGGCAAAGCCACACGTGGACAAATTTCGACTCAGTCGAATGGCCGTTTATGCTCGTTCCGCGCGCGCCGGCTATGTCGGGCGTGCAAAGCTGGGGGACGACAGCGGTCAAAAGTAAGCGGAAACAGATGCGAACACACGGCTGAGCCTATGAGGAAGTGGAACGGAATACCGAGGGTGTAACAATGCAGGATGCATTTTCGAGCGAGCAGCGCTTGTTCGCAAACCGCAATCATAGCTGGTCGTTAACGGCGGTCGGTGGGTTGGCTGCGCTTAGCTTTTCTCGCAAGCATGACCCAAAGAGGAATGGCGCAGGCCCTGGTTTCTACTGAACAGTGTGGCGCAGACCTTTAAACTCCTCGACCGACCGAGCGAAACCACCGTTTGGAATTCGGAAAGCTGCTGCCTGAAGGCCTGGCGCAGTGCAATATGCTCCTTCCTGAGGCACGTACGCAATGCAGACGCGCAATGGGCTCGTATCTTCTATATCCGACGCTCGATGCGGCAACATGGCTGTCCAGTTCCTGGCGAGTTGCGACACCTATCCGGGAAGGCCGGTAATGCCAATGGACGTTGTTGCTGTACGAGTTGCTATCCAGGAACACCGACGTAGCAGAATGCTCCCCTGCGAGGTACACGCCGTATTCGGTGCCAGGCGAGATTTCATGGACCCAGACCGGCGGAAGATCGTCCGCTCCGCCGTCCGATGTGCCGTCTCCGCAAAACCAGCAATCCGCTTGATTTCCATCTCTTCCACGGTGATGTCGCGGGAAATGCATAGGAGACGGAATCGGAGGAACTTCTTTCGGGCTCTAGGAGTTTCGGCCGAAATGGCATTTTCGGCTCCTACAGACCCTGGCCTTCTAGATAGTACACCGCAGCTCTCTAAGTTTCCGCCCCATGTAATCGTGGCTGGAGGCGAGGCGCACGTCTCTACGCTTCTCTTGACGACATCCGCTTACTGAGGCGTCGCGAAACAATCTCGACTTGTCGATATGAGATTAGCGAGAGGGCGCCATCTGACATGAGGCTGGAAAAGAAAGCTGAAAAGGATGAAGCGACAGATTACCTGGTGCAACTTACTCCTAACCCGCCCATGCATGTTTCGAGGCGGTGTAATGCCTACAGATTCACCGAGCAGACTGGTCACTGCGGCGATGGACGCAGGGCTGTCTACATGGGGTACAACCCACACCACCTACCCTCAGCACCGCTAAGCTAATTTCACACTACAGCGTCATCAGTCGATCTCGGCGATGTCTGAACATGTTCTTCAAACTACGGCATTGGTGCTTCATCCGACAGGTCACAACGCAGATTCATAGGCAACTGACTTTGCATTGTATCTGAGTAAGTCATACTGCCAACCTATGGTCTAGTCGGTGCTTTACCCGACCCTTCAATACACTGTTAAAGTACTCGCTTTTTCGTAGAACAGTTCTCAATCACGATACTCGCCGAAGCTGTTTCGGCGCTTGTGAACGGCAGTGGTGAAGGATGTGAGCAGGTGAATAGCAGGCTGCAGCTTGCCCACCTTCCGCTGAGTGGAATCACCTTCGCCATGTCACCGCGGTCATGATGAGGCTAGTTGCCTAGGTGAAAGCACGACAGGAAGGCACAACAGCACTAGCGCAATTTCCCATCTTCAACCTTGTTAACTCCTTGTCGCCTTCATATTTTCTCGCACCTTCTCACACCTGCATCCTCCTGTAATGGACGTCAAAGCACTGTTGACTCTACGCAACAGCCTACTCTAAAACTATAGCCGTGTTTACTTCCTTTCGCGTCTTCACCATGTCCGACAACGAGAATCTCAATGGCACGGGCAAAACTAAGACTGGCTGGACCGACAAAGAGCGCGTACGCACCACCCTGGTCTTTCTCATAAGCATTGCCGCTGACAGCAACAGCTCGTCTACCTGATCGGTGCCATCGAGAGCACAGGCACGAACATCAATTACAAGGTAAACATGACTTCTTATTTATGATTGCTTTCACTAACACGTACAGAATGCTCCTCGTCCTAATAACCGTACCCAGATCGCGTGCGAGCGCATGGTCGGACGCATCAAGACGGCGTATAAGGCCGAGCTCGACGCACTAAAAGCCGGCCAATCCTTCGATAGCGAGGCTACTTCTAAGAAGAAAGGCCCTAAGCCCAAGGCGGACGGCGAGACTACTACACCAAAGACTCCTAAGCGCAAGGCCCAGGGCGTTGCTAGGGACGGCGATGGCGAAGACGTCGGCTCACCTACGAAGAAGAGCAAGAACGCGTCGAACATCAAGATCAAGGCCGAGATCAAGGACGAGTTGGACGATGGCATGTGGTGACTGAGTGAGAGACAGGGCAACGAGGATTGAGCACTCCATTAGGCTGAACTTGGGTGACTCCATAGCTGTTACTCATATCTGACATTGGAGTCAGAGGCACCACTTGATTGAATATAATCCCATCCAAGGTCCAGTTTCTCATTGCATGCATGTCGTGATAAGGGTAACGCCGGCGCAGCCCCAAGAGCGTGGAAGCGGGATCGCCGCTCGGGCCGGCCAGTGAACCCTGATGCCTGCGCTCTTCTGCAGGCCGACAGCATGGCCAGCGACTGCATTGCAGCGCATCGCCAGAAGAAGAGTTTGCTGCTGGTCTGGGTCTTGCCAGATTGTTTACGCGTGTGCCTGTGTGTCTAAGTCGAGGAAAGGACGACCTGCGCGACTGCCCGCGCATCGATGCTTAGCCGCCAAACCCATTCTGTGGCTCTCAAAAGAAGTTTCGCAGCCGTCGCCTCTTCTCCCTCCACCCCCCTCCGCGCCGTTGCCCGTGCCAGCGCATTCCACTCCTTCGCTCCGATACCCTCCAGGTCAACCCTCGCTGGCGCTTCCCGTCACTTGCATCGGGCACCGACACTCTTGCACCACCGCCGCCTAACGACGCTCCCCATGCCTGCCGAACGCAATGGCGAGCACACGGACACCCGCTCCAAGCGAAAACAGCCGCCCACGCCCTCCAACGAGCGTCCCATGAAGCAGATCAAGCCCGAAGACGGCCACGCCCGCAACGGCACATACGCTGCCTCCTCGCCGGAGCCTCTAGCCCGCGAGCCAACACCCACGCCCAGCATGGACGTCAGCATGGACGACATCGCCCCGGCGCACATTGCAGGCGCCATCCACGACACCGCCGAATGGCAGAAGACAATTGAGACTGTGGTCAAGAGCGTCGTGTCGATTCACTTCTGCCAGACGTGTTCATTCGACACCGACCCGGCTGTGGCAAGCGAGGCAACCGGATTTGTCGTTGACGCGGAGCGGGGATACATTCTCACCAACAGGGTCGGTTGGCCTATATGACATACCGAACGAAGAGTTTAGCTAACAAACCACAGCACGTTGTCGGAGCAGGGCCATTCATCGGCTATTGCATCTTTGACAATCATGAAGAGGTAGGTCAGCCTCGTGACACCATGATGGCCTAGCTGACACTTGACAGTGTGATGTCTTCCCCGTATACCGCGACCCCGTACACGACTTTGGTATCCTTCGCTTCGACCCCAAGAAGATCAAGTACATGCCCGTTACCGCGCTCGAGCTACATCCCAAGAAGGCACAGGTCGGTGTCGAGATTCGCGTCGTTGGTAACGATGCCGGTGAGAAGCTCAGTATCTTGTCGGGCGTGATTAGTCGACTGGACCGCAATGCGCCCGAATATGGTGAGGGATACTCGGATTTCAACACAAATTATATACAAGCGGCTGCTGCGGCTAGTGGCGGCAGTTCTGGCAGTCCTGTAGTCAACAAGGACGGCTTTGCGGTCGCGCTCCAGGCCGGCGGCAGAGCTGATGGCGCGGCGACAGACTATTTCCTTCCCCTCGACCGGCCGTTGCGGGCTCTGGAGCTCGTACGCCAAGGCAAGTTCGTATCGCGCGGTACTATTCAAACGCAGTGGATATTGAAGCCGTTCGACGAGTGCCGCCGCCTGGGTCTGTCCCCCGACACGGAAAAGGCCGTCCGAACGAAATTTCCGAAAGAGACGGGAATGTTGGTGGCCGAAGTCGTTCTCGCCAACGGTCCCGCGTCCAAGAAGGTTGAGGAGGGTGACGTGCTCGTCAAGGTCAATGGCCAGCTCCTAACGCAATTCGTACGACTAGACGCCATGCTAGATGACAGTGTCGGTGGCAAGGTATCCCTCACCATACAACGTGCGGGCGAGGATCTCGATGTCGAATTGGACGTTACTGATCTCCACGACATCACCCCGGATCGCTTCATCTCGGTGGCCGGTGCCTCATTCCACGATCTTTCGTATCAGCAAGCTAGGTTGTACGCCATCTCACTCAAGGATGCTGGTGTCTACGTATGTGAGGCTGCTGGCTCCTTCCGCTTCGCTGAAGGCTTCACATCTGGTTGGCTAGTCCAAGAAGTCGATAATCATCCTACGCCCAACCTGGAGACTTTCATCGAAGTCATGAGGAAGATCCCAGACCGAAAACGAGTGGTCATGGTATACAAGCATTTGCGCGATCTCCATACTGCCAACACAAGTATCACCACGATCGATCGACACTGGCACGCCAAGATGAGAGTGGCCAAACGAAATGACGAAACGGGTCTGTGGGACTTTACTACGATAGCCGACGCAATACCCGCTGTACCCGCGGTTCCTCGAAAAGCCAACTTTATCAAGCTTACCTCGAACTATCCTGCTGCCGTGGATATCGTCCGCAGCTTTGTGCGCGTGCACGTCAACATGCCCATCAAGCTAGACGGTTTCCCCAAAAGCAACAAGCAAGGCTACGGCCTCGTTGTGGATGCCGAACAGGGTCTCGTCCTTGTCTCACGAGCTCTCCTTCCTTATGATCTGTGCGACATTTCCCTCATCATTGCAGACTCCATCTTTGTCGACGCAAAGGTCGTCTTCATGCACCCTCTACAGAACTACGCCATTATAAAATACGACACATCACTCGTGAACGCACCAGTCAAGACACCGAAGTTTGCGACCGATTTTATCAAAAAGGGTGACGAGACAATTTTCTTCGGCTTGAATCAGAACTTTCGGCCAGTTGTGACCAAGACGACCGTCACGGATATCAGCACGGTAGCGATCCCTGCTAGTGCTGTCACGCCGAGGTATCGCGCTACCAACTTCGACGCTATTACCGTGGACACGAATCAGGCTTCCCATAGCCATGCTGGTGTGCTCGTCGCCGAAGATGGCACCGTGCAAGCGCTGTGGCTTTCGTATCTGGGCGAGCGTACGTCTCAATCAGGGAAAGATGTCGAATACCACCTCGGTCTCGCTGTCCCCATGATTCTGCCCGTCCTTGAGCAAATTAAGAATGGAAAGACACCACAGCTACGCATCCTCAACGTCGAGTTCCAGACCGTGCAAATGAGTCAGGCAAGAGTGATGGGCGTACCTGAGGAGTGGATCGAGAAGACAGAGCATGAAGATCCGGAGCGGCACCAGCTCTTCATGGTACGAAAGGTTGACTCCGGCCATGAGGGCGGACTTATGGAAGGCGATGTCTTGCTCACCCTCAACGACAAGCTGATTACTCGCGCGCCGGATCTGGATGTCATGTACGACCATGATTTCCTAGACGCGGTCATTGTACGGAAACGCCGAGAGATGTCGCTCAAGGTCCCGACCGTTGCTACCGAAGATCTGGAAACCGCACGCGTGGTCAACTTCTGCGGCGCGACGCTGCACCGTCCACACCAAGCTGTCCGTCAGCAGATCTCCCGCATCCACTCTGACGTCTACATCTCCAGCCGCTCACGTGGCAGTCCGGCGTACATGTACGGACTCGCTCCAACAAACTTCCTCACTCACGTCAACAACGTCCCTACACCCGATCTCGACACGTTCTTGACCGAGGTCAAGAAGATCGCCGACAATGAATACTTCAGACTCAAGGTCGTCACATTTGACAACGTGCCGTGGGTAGCCACGATGAAGAAGAACGAACACTACTTCCCCACCATCGAATATGTCAAGGACGCAGAAGAAAAACTCGGCTGGAAGAAGATCATCCACGAGGCGGATGCGGGTGGCGCGAGAGAGGAAATTGCGCCTGCAGAGGTGGAGGGCGGTGGAGAGGATGCCGAGTAAGCAAGGCGAGCTGGAGTGTAATTGTACGTGTCTCGTTACAGACGGACTGGGGTGATACCCACGCTGGATGGGCGTTGGACATACAGCTGAAACACATTGTACCAACTAGAATCACGATGGTATACAGCTAAAACACATTGTACAACTAGAATCACGATGGCATACATGGTGGTGGAAGGCTATGTTGCGGCATGTGCGAAGGTGTCACGAATAACTAATTTATCGGTTGCATTGCTTTGCAGTCGTAAAGCAACTTGACTGCGCATGGTTGAATCGCTTCACGGCGCGGCGGAGGCGGGTAGTGGAGCGGGCCGCGTCGGCTGTTTGCCAAGCCCGCCGAACGGGGCGTTCCGGAGAAATCATGGCTGCAACCGATCGTGTAGGGGGTCACTTAATTACCCTCTTTGACACCGAAAACGCGCCACAAGTACAGTCCGGAGTTCGGACGGACACTTTGAACTGCAGGCTTTGTTTTTTCATGCTTGGCAACACTAAGTCGGCTTCTAAGTAGTATATATTCTGGTAATTTAGCGTACGGGTATATGTATCCTTCTACCATATTCCGCGGACAGTTGTGACGCGACACTCACAGCCTGATTAAGCGGAAGTACCAGCAATAGAGAAGACGGCTAACAAGAGGGAGAAAATCGTGTTGTTGAAACGATTGTTTGACCCAATGCCCAAATGATGAATATTTCGTACACGATGCGCTCAGGATATTGATTTCTCGTGAAATGCTCGCCGCAGCGCCATGAACGCTAAAGAATTATCCAAGTTATACACCAAATCTAGCCATCCTTGCAGATCAACCTTTAATTCCTGTCCCTGCAACAATTGACATCGGTTGATGTCACTGGTTTCAGTTTCGAAAGTCAATGCTTCATTTGGCAATCCCGACGTCGGCACCTTCCGTCATCTTGCCCCGCTTGATGACAGCTTTCTTTGTCTGGCTGCTTTTGTCAATGGGATCAAGTTTTGTGACGATTTCATCGGTTCTCTCTCTCTGGCTGCGTGCGGAAATCTCGTGCCGGTTAAGGTAAGTAGGCCTGTACGTGGACACATTGAAACCCACGCCGAACCATCCCGAGTACTCGCCACAAAGATAGTAACTAGCGCAAGCAGGCAGCTTATATTGTCTGATTGTGTTTGAGCGAGACGTTGTCTAACGGCAACATCATTATTCGAATCGAGAAACACCGGCCTGCACGTTTGTATAATGAGCGCACCTAACTTTATCATCCAACTATGGTAACGACTACCCCTCCTCCAAGATTTGCATCTCTCTCACTATATTTGCGGCTGATCTCGCACTAATTTCGATGAACTTCATGCGATCGTTACTTTCTTAGCTGACGACGTATCGACTGTACACAAGATTTGCAGGCCCTCACGGCATTCTCCAGCGTGTCTGCCCTCGGATTACACGCTCCCGCGTTTACAGAGCTGTCATGGGAGTTTTGGAAACCAGCACCAGAAGACCTGAGCGGTTACTAGAGGCCAGCGATGAACCTATCAACTTAAGGACAGCCAAATCCTGGGGTCCCGAAGATCTGCACCCTTCTCCTTATAACAGAGGCGGGCGATTACAAGACATTGCCTCGATTCAGGAGGCCTCCAAGCTTGTCAGTTATTAGCGTCTCTTACTCACAATCAAGATATTCACTATCATTAGGCTTCACTCGAATACCAAGGGGTAACTTACGAATACCAGGGCGAAACTTACCCTGAGAAGACCTCACCGAGAAGGGCGCGTCGGCATGGTGATCTAGGGTTTCAACCTGGCTCGTATAACTGCATACTCCTTTAGTACTCGTTAAAGCTTATTTAATATTAGATGGTGGGTTGATACTTGGTGCGCCTGCCTCGCCGGCATAATCGACGTCGACACAGTTAAAGGCGGAATATGCTATGACCAGTATGGAGCATATGCAATAGTACTTGTTGAAGATAGACTCGATGCGCCACCTAAATCGATGACATACCGCTGCAGCAAAGACGATCGAGGCAAATACAATTTAACAGCTGCTTCACCAAGGAGTAGGGAGCCGATTCGCGTTTTACGAAGTTATAGAGTTAATAGCATGTGTTGTTCTAAGGCTGGCGTGAGATATGACGGATTGTTTGTGTAGTGTCTCCCTTAGTAATGTCCTGCTAACCAACGCATAGATACCGTGTAACTGGCTGGGCAATCCATCACCCCACGACATTTGCGTCCATCATGAACCAGGAGGTCTGTCTTAGTGATATGAATTTCGATGTTCGTCTTGAAAGATGTAAGTAGTTACGCACAATGGCCCTAACGTGTCTGCTCATTACTAACACTTCATAGGCGATCCTGTTCCTCCAGAGGAAGTAGCCGGATTCCCGGCCGCAAGTGAGCTTTACCATCGAGACCTACATGAAAAAGCTATCCCTGCTCCACTGGATACCATCAGGGTGCTACCCGACGTTAGTACTTGGCCCGCTGGCTCTTTACTCACGTCCCTTGAAGACATCATCGCGAAGCCTGCTGCAGCTACTGCGGGTGATATGGCTACGGCTTCCCGTGATGTTCCTAAAGTGTCTAACAAAACCGCTGTGCAGTAGGAATGGGTATTGTGTCTGCGGAGGGACATGGTAGCACAGGATGTTGCTCTCGAAGGGAGTACAGGCGTTGTTGCGGGTTGACCTAGATAGATGTCACTCAATGTGTTGCTCTTCCGTGTGATGAAGCAACTCGTGGCTGCTGCTTTGTATCAGTATTGTACTACAACATGACTCAGAAGTAGACACACCTGACGGGCTCGAATAGATCCTTTACTGGATGGCGGCAATTGCAGCGACGGTTCTGTCAAGGTGCAGTTTCGTCAAGAAAGTTCACATGGTTGTCATGTCATTGTAGAAGCAGATTTTATGAGATTGCAAATCTCGCGTTGCCGTTCTCATCGCATGGTTGCTTGTTGGTCTGGGGTGTGCTAACGATGAGGGAGCAGTGAGACAGCGGGCTACGGCCGCTAGCGCCGCACCCAGCGGAACGAGCTTCACGCAGCGGACACCATGTCTGTGTCCGCTCACGGTCCCGGACATAGTTAGGTTTTATCGACGATGGTGATAATGGGCAACACGATCTAAATTGTCTAATGTTACCAGCGCTCTGTGTCACTGGCTTTGACAGTACTAAACCACACGTGTAACAGATTCTGAAGCTCGGAAGTATATTTCGATCTATGAATAGTAACTCGATTCTGGTGAATTAGAAGGCGCCTTCTTGGTAGAGATCCTGTGCTTTGTCGCATACATCTCGACAATTCGCTTCTACCTCAGTTAACAACATACCCGTAGGCCGCTGTAGAATAATGCCAGGTACTTGAGGCACCTTAACTGGAAACGACCTCCAAAAAACATCTGGCCGCGTCCATAAAACGGTATAGACTATTCCTTCCGCGATACTGAGGATTAAAAGAGGACCCAGAAGTATGTCTTTTCTCCAGCAACGTCCACGCAGCTAGGCGACATTTCGGAAATGTTTCCTTGACAACCCTAATGACTGGTTTGAATTTGATTTCTACGAGATCTGCTTGTCACATAGATCCCCTAAATCCCATATTTCTCTCCCGGGTCGTTGAGCATAGCCAAGGCTAACTCCAACGGTTTGACTTTAGTTAATATATACTAAAATGGTACTTTGACGATCATTTCAAATAGATAAAGCGACATTTGATTAATATAATAGGAACTCGCTTTACAAAATGAAATGTTTCACCTCTTGATGTGTCCGTCTGGAGTACAAATTGAATATCTTAGTTCGACCCGTCCTAAGTATAGCTTTTATAATTCTGAGAAACACTCGAAATCTATCGTGCAGAATACAATGAGGCACGGCGGTCATGAGGCATTTCAGGGCTCTGGCGATGCCTAGTTCACCCCCAGGTTTTCAGTCTGTGCGAAACACCGATGGTATTTGGGTGCATGAGCTGTTGGGGATATGGACATAGTTCATACAGATAACGAACATAGGTGCCACGCAGCAAATTGATGTATATGAGCAATAAGAGGATTAGGGAGGACAGATACGATAATGGACGACTCTTTAAGAGCTATAACAAATAGAAATCCAAGGATTAACCGAAACGTTTATATCAAATAAATGGTCACATTACAAGCAAGAGATACAAACCAGTGTAAAGAAGGATTACAATGAAGAAATATCATGGGTTCGTTTGTACTGATGGGAATTCCCGACCAGCTCTTCATCCATACCTCCCTCGTTATTCCGTCCTGTACCCCATAGTGCGATAGTATCCGAGTCTTCCAAGCTTTGATAATTCTGCTCCTCGTGCCAAGACTCGACCGACCTCACTTCATATCTCTTCGACATCGTACCCGTCAAAGCCTTTCGCGGTCTCTCAACAAGGACAAATAGAAACTTAGCGACAATCGGCGCGAATGTACACAGTCCAATGATCTGGCCGAAGCTCCAGTCATGATCATTGTTCGTGTCACCCGCGTGCTTGTCGATCTGGTTCCGGAAGTTGTAGAAGATGAGGAGCGCCAACCACATGGCTGTAGTCGCGGTTAGAGCGATCATAAAACTCAAAGCATCTTTGAATTTCTCTATGCGCTGCTGGCACCAAGGGACCAAAGAGGAAATGTAAATGCCCCCGAAAGCGCCGATTGCGATCAATAATGCCAACATGGTCGATGACAGATGCGATGTCAACTCTTCGTCAATGCACATCTGTTCATACCATTTCTTGTCGTCGAGTTGGGTCAACGAACCGTCTGAGGACACGAAGTCGACAATTTCAGTTTGGGCTCGTTTACTGAGTACGAACATTAGAACAGTCAGGATGCCCACTAGTATCAGACACATTGACGGTAGAGTTTTCGTCAAAGAAGCCTTAGTGTGGATAAGTGCAGAGCGATTGCTGGGAAGATGCTAAACAGTGCTGCGAAAGCGGATAGTTGGATTCCACTCTAGGTAGGGAGATCTCTTTTAGTGGTCACGCTACTAGGGTTCTCAGTCTCTATCTTTCGAACTAAAATCCAAGCAATAGAGGCTGTCACAGTCACGGCGACAAGCATGGCGATACTAAACAATAAAGTCACATCGAGGAATACACGCAGCGTCTCGTAGGCAGCTTCATAAATCCTCTCCAGCAATGTCCACAATCTACCAAGGCTGGCAGTCGGTCGAGCTTCAGTAGATCTGGAGTTCTTCGAGCTGAGATTGCGGAGTCTTGAGATCAGAAAGATAATAAGATACAGCGTTACAAGAACGGCCTCGGAGCCGTAAGCGAAGAGCATCTGCGATGTTCAGCCTCGTGATAGGTACCTAAGGGGAAGCGCGATTCACCCCTCTCCCAGCTTGATCAGCATTGCCTCGCCAAGGTAGGTTTTGACAAACCTCAACTTTGCAGTTTTCTCTTGCAATATCGGCCAGACGGCTCACCGGCGTGAGACATGGACTCCCACTCTTGCATTAATCTCCTCTTCTGCGATCCACTTGAGGACTTCCAGCCGACTTGGTTTTGTGGTATTGTTCTCATACCAATAGTGAGCGTATCCAGCCGTGATAGTGTCGACGGTCAATACTAATGGCCAGTCTCCCAAGGTGAGCAAATCTGCGACCCAGATGCTCGGAGCCGTGCAGTTGTCGTATCTCTGGTCGGATAAGTTCGGAGGAATCCATGTGCGGTCGTTCTCTTCGGTCATATTGTGGAATCGAGCAGAGTTTACAAGAGAATACTCTGTTCTTGAGTGCACTGTCCATCTTAGTAGTTTCATAACTTTCTACCCACAAGGCTGTGTAACATGTGAGAAGAAGGGTGGCGTATGCACGGATAAGGCTCGAAATAGGCAGGGGCCCGGTCAAGGCAACGTATGCAGGCTGACACCTGCTCCCCATTAGTCAAACCTTGTCCTAAGATACAACGCTCATAAAGTTGTGTGCAAGGCTGAAACATATGCAACCACGCCATCACCGCCAATCACAAAAGCAATTCAACAAGTGTCTTGAAGAACATCACACAGCATATTAATGATAATGATGCCAAATCAATCCCCTCGGATGTACGTACAAGGCGAGTAATTCAGCGCAAGCCTTGTGGTTCAAAAATCGGTGGTTCAGTGGTGTTGATATTAGTATTGGACGACAGGTGATGTATGGCTGACTCGACAGATAACCTGCAAAGGAGTTTTGCCTCAACGCCACACCAATGGCGCGACCAATTGAATCCTGGGTTGGGGCCAACATGAATTGTTCTTTGCGTGCCGTTGGGTTGCACGGCAGGGTATGACGTAGGCTTGCACCCATGGGATCTCGTATCGAAGGTTTTCAGCACCAATAATTGACCGAATCTTGTGCAGCCCACGGTAGCTAGTTTCTCTGGGCAAATATTCGAAAGCCGAATGGCATACGAGGATATCGTTTTTTTAGGAGGACCAGCCGAAAGCTTTTCGACCCAACACACGACAACAATCACCCTCCGTAGTGATGAGGAGAAACTCTATTTATATTACGTATTGTAGTCATGTTGTTGCAGTGTTTGGCGAAACTTTGGGGCTAATCCTCGTGTTATGCGTGTATTGGCTAAACTCTAATAACTATTGATCACTGTGCAACCGGGGTGTTCGTCCTCAAATCAACGAATCTCATAGTCATTCAGGGTATCCATCTATCACAGTGTCGTCGGGAAGCTTAGCCGTAGGTTCCAATCTAGAACCATCGTATATATATCATCATATCCTCCAGCTATCTTAGTCGCTACTAGCATTCGATTCATCACCTGGCATTTTCTTTGTGAGAACGTCCTCATTATTCCCGACAGTAGACAAACTGGGACGCTCCATGTTTTCCATATATGGCGGAGAACGGTTCTAGGCAGCTCAATATGTCGAGAATTGCGCCAGAGCTTGCGAATCCGTGCAAAGATGCCCCCTTTGTCGCCGCTTTAGCGGGCAAAGTCTCCATGAATGCCTGCTCATATATCATGATTAAGCTCCAGGGTTTCTAGACCGTACTATACAGTCGGCTAACTTGTCGGTAACACTTGCAGTGCGATGGGAAAGGTTAGCTAGCTCCTACTTTGTTAGAGCCCTAATCGTCTGGCCTACGGGAAGTGACTCCATCTTCTTCTAGATCATGAGCAACCGACTCCTCGGAGTGCCAAGGCGATCTTATTCCCCCTAAGACCCATAAAAGCACGAATATGCCACTTTGCTCACCCATAGCATGCCCAGTACAGGGACCGAAGCGAGGGTTGAAATGGCGGCATGGACAGGGAAAGTACAATCGCTGAGCACCCGAGAGCCAGCTGGTTCTGGCCGCCACTGGGCAAATTATCATCTTTGCCTTGGCATTGACGGTACAGTGTGTGCCTGCGTGTCGCATTTATGGCTAAACTTGAGGCAGCGCTGATGTTCATCGCAGTATCAATAAATGGTTCTCCCAGATGGCCAGTCAATATGCAAGATCCCATGGGAACGTTCGAGTAATGTCAAGGAGTCATATCGCAGGCGTGGAAACACTGTGCGACGAGTTCTGAGTTGGGAATGCAGTGAATGCCATCATGACCGAGTTGTTGTGATTAGTGTGGGAACACCTCGCCGCCGTAGCATCTGACATATCGAAAGAGTTGGGTAGGGGTCAGTGGACACGGCTGGAAGGGAGGTATTGCATTCCAATCCTCAAGGGTGCATGTTGACCTCCACGGCGCCCGAGGAGCGGCTCATACATCGTTCATAGTCGTGGTTCCTCAGCTGCTCCTGCAATATAGGCGAATCGCTTAGCCTAGCGTCAGACATTGCACGTGTTACCTCGCTTGTTCAAGCCGACCCTATGGCTGAGCCGGTTTTCAGCACCATCAGCGTTGTCCCCTCTATCAGTGATTTCGCAAGAGTCAATCATTCTCGAGATTGCACATGGGAATGTTTCAAAAGCTGACCGTACGGAAGCCAACTCACAGATGTTTATTGCTGAAGGGAACATGGTGCAGCGCCATTGCTATAACAAGCGGATATCAAAGCCAGAATCTCTTCCACATTGTTTTGCCACTCGTGATTCTGGCTCATCCACACCGTGACCCATTCCTGAAGAGTATTTGTTTTGTCGAGTAGAGCGCGGAGATTAGAATAATGTCCACACACAATGCTGATACTGACAGATGGTGAGAGTTACAGCCCCAAGAAGAAGGGCGAGAAGAAGTACTTGCCTGGAATGGATATGCTCCCTGCCAAGATCAGTAATCGTTCTTCGGTTAACTACATCTGGGTACACTGACGTGTTGACAATAGCCTTGTGCCTCAGTCGAGAAGAATTAATGAATTCCAAGCATTTTCTCACCCTTCGACTGCGTTTTCGACCGTTTGTACAGGTTCTGGAAATCTCCCCCGAATGTTGGTAAAAATTCTGGATACCTTGGCAAAGTCGATTAGCACTCCCATCATAGCGTACAACGCTACGCTTTGTCAAGACTCCGTAGCCTCTATGAGTACGGCCCGTAGAGATATTAGGATTATAGAGTTGGTAGCCAAATGGTATTGGAAAGCCTAAGTGGACATCTTGGTATCAGCGGCGTCATGTATGTCTCTAGTACTATGCTCAAATAGGAATGTTGTACAGGAACCTGGCATTTCGCGCCATTATCCACTGCTATCAATCACGTGGATGCCAAGTGCTTCGTAGCACTAGAGCGTATTTGCCAATGCTCAGTCCAGCCTAGTCAGATTGTAATCGGGGAAGACATATGCTCCTCTCCATATGCAGAGTCACTCTCGGAACAAACACTACGGCCCATCACACGCTACGTTGAATGACTAAAGGTAATAGTGGCGGGATTGATAGCACCACGCGACTCTGGACCAAGTGTTTTTAAGTAGGATCGCAAAGCTAGTGAGAACAATCGTTCTTAGGGCGTTGTGTGGATCCAAATTCTTCAGACACGGTAGTATCGAAGGAGAATGGGTAGCTTCAATCGGTTTTGGGTGGCTTTTCCCTTTCTGTGTAAGCAAAACAAGTAGTGGCAGCGGTTAGGATGATATGTCTAGCCGCATATTTAAATTCCTAGCCTCCAGACCACGAATCGAAGTCCCACATTCCGCATTGACATTACGGGGTCAGCTGTTGATCGGGAAAGACTCCGAAACGCTCTCCTGTGCGTCTATTGAAGAACCGTGCATGCATGCCTAATTGATATCATCCACACATCACTATAAGACAACGATTGGGCCTAGGTTTCCATGTTGCACGATACTTCTTCAGTGAACATATTCAAAGTAGTATGGCAGCTGTCAACATAGGACAATCATCAGAACTACGCTGACAATCTTACACAGACTAGCCAGTTCAAGTCGGAGCCATGTTGTTACTGTACACGCTTTCGATGCTCCTGGGGCTCGTAGCCGCCCAAACCTCCTCTACCATAACCAATTCGGCGGCAGCATCTTCAGCAGCAGCAGCATCGGCATCCGCGTCGTCGGCATCAGCATCAGCAGTCGCAGCGTCCTCAGCAGCTGCTTCATCGGCAGCAGCATCCTCCGCTGCAGCATCGTCGGCAGCAGCGTCTTCGGCAGCAGCTTCGTCTGCAGCAGCTTCATCGGTAGCCGCGTCCTCTGCAGCAGCGTCGTCGGCATCGGCATCATCGGCGGCAGCGTCTTCGGCAGCAGCATCGTCTGCAGCAGCATCGTCGGCGGCAGCATCGTCGCAAGCAGCATCCAGTACGGCACTGAGTAGTTCTTTGTCAATATCAACATCCTCTATCATTTCTAGCACGACGCTGAGCAGCTCGGCGACGACAACCTCGCAATCAAGCTCTTCTTCTGTGGTGTCATCGTCGAGCAGCTTGAGCTCCTCTTCTGTGGTATCATCGTCGAGCAGCTTGAGCTCCTCTACCCCAGTGTCATCGTCGAGCAGCTCAAGCTCCTCTTCTCTGGTGTCATCGTCGAGTAGGTTGAGCTCCTCTTCCCTGGTGTCATCTTCGAGCAGCGTGAGCTCCTCTTCTGTGGTGTCATCGTCAAGGAGCCTGAGCTCGTCGTCTGTGGTGTCATCGTCAAGCAGCCTGAGCTCGTCTTCCTTGGCATCGTCGAGTAGCTCAAGCTTCTCTTCCTTGGCATCGTCAAGCAGCTCAAGCTCCTCTTCCGTGGCATCGTCGAGCAGCTCAAGCTTCTCACCCTTGGCATCGTCGAGCAGTTTGAGCTCCTCTTCCTTGGCATCGTCGTCGAGCAGCTTAAGCTCCTCTTCCTTGGCATCGTCATCCAGCAGCTTAAGCACCTCTTCCGTGGTATCGTCATCCATTATCTTAAGCATTCTGACTTCCTCAACAGCCGACATCTCCTCTACCTCGACCAGCTCCCTCGTTATCATTCCAGTATTCACGTCTGTAGTAAGTTGCCTTCAACACCCAGTGTCTTGCAGGTCCTAGCACGGCAGCACGCTCACTGAGTTTATCTAACTTTTCAAAGTCTTCTTCGGCGATCGTCACGCCAGTCGTTGCTAGCACAGTAGTTGTTACGGACGTTGTTACTCAAGTACAGACAGCTACGCCAGGCGTTGTAACCACCGTCCAGACAGTGGTGGACGCTTCTACTGTTGTTGTTACGGCTGATCAATCTACCGTCGTTGTTACTGCCGATCAATCTACCGTCGTTGTTACGGCTGATCAATCTACCGTCGTTGTTACGGCCGATCAATCTACTGTCATCGTAACGACAACTGAAACGGCTGGCGCGACCACTGTAACGACCACTGAAACGGCTCCTCCGGTCACCGTGTGAGTATCATCGTTCAATGCCAATCAGATGAAGCTGATGAGATTTCAGAACGGAGGCGGTTAGCACCACTACCGCCACCGTCGTACAGCGGGTGGCCGTCCCCGTTACGGTGGCTTCACGCATCGCAATACGGGTGGCCGTTCCCGTAACCGTGATATCACGCGTCGCAGTGCGGGTGGCTGTACCCGTAACCGTTATTCAGCGTGTGACAGTTGCGGCGGCGGCGGCAAAGAGAGGTGTGATGGCTACGCCAGTACCAGTGAAGGCGTGAGTTCTTTGAAGGTCGGATTATCGGAGGTGCCTGGGGGCCCAAGAGACGAGAAGTGGGAAGGTTGCGTTGGCGATGCGTATGTTCTTGTGAGTTCAAAGAAAGGGGAAGGCTGTAATGCCAGAATTTGCATTGCCGTTTTGCAACTTGTACCATCTCATGTGAGGATTTCTTGGAGACTTGACTTGAAAGGCGGTTACCGAGTAGTGGGTGGGTTTACTCGGCTCCGTAGTCTTGGTGCATTATTGTTTGCCCGTACAGTCTCTTTACATCCACTTCTCCACACCTGTTGGATGGCTTGACACCGCAGCATTAGATAATGCTACTTTAATAGTCCCATCAAATCAACTTTTACCTACCAAATTGAGCTCAAGGGTCTACTTCGAATTCATGAAAGCAGCACATACTCGGCTCGTGATGATTGTCTGGCTAGACTGCCCCTCGTGGAAACCCGTGCAGGTGCTAATAGATCTGTCGGAGGTTCCAACGATGCTCTTGGGTCGACTATGAAAGCAACGCAATCGCCGTTCAAGGCGCTTGGCGACCTACCAGTAGACCTTGTGTTCAAGTTTCAAGAGCGCGAGGTCAACCTTTTCCTCCTGGCCAATGTGCGGGAAGGCGATCCATGATAAAGCTTTCGAACTGCTCGCACGAACAATTAGCGCAGACCAGGTGTGCGCGTCTTGGGGTTGATCACGTACTCTTTACAATCCTCTATTTCGATACATAGACCGAGTACGTCCAAAGGATGTCTACCTCTAGTTAAAGAAAGTCATAGGTCACAGCAAATCTAGAGTCTTGCCGTGACGCAAAAAGAACAAAAACCTAATTCCAGTATTCGCATCCAGTGTACGTTTTAGTTCAGTAGATTCGGGAGCAAGTCAATGAGATCAAGAGACATTGGCTGGATGAAATCAACTTCTATGCAGATATGAGAAAGCAGCGGAGGTGCAGAATGCAAATCTAGCGTGAAGGACGATCCAAAACATTGAGTAAACTTCGCTTCGGCCACCCGATCGTGCCGCTCTCCGCAGCCCTGCTAGCCCAACTCCGCACCTTACCGCACCTTAATCCAACCTCAAACCACCGCATCACGCACGCGTTCATCGCCGCGTCCGCCACACAGCGTCCGATGCATCTAATCTTGACCTGAAATCAACATAAAAACACTCTGCGACACCGATTACCGACCCAAACTCCAGCCGGAGCGTCTCCGCAAGCACCTCTCGGCCTGCGCAACGTCGCGGCCGCGGCTGCTCCTCACGCGCGTCCATCCCCTCCGACCCTACACTAAGCACTCCGGCCGGCCAACATGGCAGGCACCAACTTGCTACACGACATGGACATGTCGACGACGCCCGTCCTCCCCGACCTCTCGCTCCCCCTCAAGTCGGCCTCCAAGCCCAGCGCCCCGCGCGCTCCCCGCATCGACATCGAGCCGCTCTACACAGCCGTCAAGTCGGCCATCAGCGACGCCGACTGGACTACCTACAAGACGTCTTTATCGTCGTTCCTACTAGGCAATCTCAATCAGGAGGAGCTGAGCGCACGGCTAGATGCGATATTCGCGCGGGCGGAGGGCGAGTCGGGGAAGGGAGCTGGGCTAGGCCGCGGCGGCCTGGAAAGAGCGCACAATGCGCTGATCATGGGGGTGTATGCGAACGTCTTCCGGGATGCGCCTGAAGCGGGCATCGCGAGCTGGGTCTCTAGCTCGGATAAGGTTGCGAGCAGTGTGCCCAAGGGGACGGGCGATGAGAGCGAGAAGCGGCTGAAGCAGGAGGTGATGCAGATTTCGCGGCGGGAGCGCAAGCGCTTGAAGACGATACATCAGGGTGGGGGCGGGCCGTTTGATTTTGCGCCTGTGGATCCGGTGGGCGGGATGATGATGGAGTATCATGAGGCGAGGAGAGTCAAGCTGCCGGAAGCGGGGCCTGCGGCGCAGGCGGGTGGGTACGGGAAGACAAGTATGTTCAATCACCCCCTCCTTTCTTTTATGGTTAAATATACTGACAAGATTGCTAGACTGGGACCTCGAAATCCGCAACGCTACACCGCACCCCTCTTCACCGAAACCCACGAATTCCCCACCGCACCCACAATCTCCCTGCGCTTGCTCCCCATCTGCTACGAATCCGGCCTGCCGCAGGGCCACTCCCCCGACTGCGCCGAGCTGCTCAACATCGCGACGGAAAACTACATTAAAGAAGCCCTGACCAATTTCTTCGCCTTGGTCAACGCGAACGGGCCCGGCTACGTACGCACGGCCGAGTACAAGAAGCGCGTGGAGCGCGAAGAGGCAAAAGTTGCGCGGGGAGAAATGGCGCGCGTCGGCGGAGGCGAATTACCCGTGGAAGTGGAAGAGAGGCGAAAGAGGAAGTTATTGTGTATGGAGGATTTGAGGCTAGCCTTAGAAATCGGCGACAGCTACCTCGGCCAAGTACCCATTCTCGCAGGGGAGATTACGCATTCGAGGTTTTTGGATACGCCGGGGATGGAAGAGGTGTATTTGCCTGCTTCTGGCGCGAAAAAGAGTTTGACAAATGGGGTTAATGGCGTGGGGAAGAGCGGCGCTCCGTACGGTGGACTGAGCCTCGATCGTGGAGACCCAATGGACATTGATGAGGAGTCGACGTGGCAGGGTGGCAGCGTTAAGGATATTGATGACTTGAATGGGGTCTTGGACGATGTGCTCGAGCTGGGCGACCTCTGATTTTCGATGTTGTTGCGAAGGTTGTCTACGACGGCCTGGCTTCGGCTGTACTTGCATTTCCGGCGTTGGGACTATGATGGCATTTGCGTTCGGGTAGGCTGGCGCCTTGGGATGATACCCGGAACTTGTTTTCTTATTTACGCAATGGCGTCTCTGTTCATCTTGACGTTTGACTGATTCAATCATTGCTGCTATCACTCTAATGTGGGAAGATAGTTGGTTATGGATTTTGTAAGATAGGCAGAGTGAATGCAGATGCACATCATGCCTATTAAACCTACACACGCACCAAGATCGCCGACGACGATGCCTAAAAGCTAAACTCAACCGCAACCAAAGGTATCTCTGAATACCCCCCTCTGGCACTTTACTTCCCTTTCGCTCCGCTCCTCTCCCTAATCCTCTCCTCTCTCTCCCACCTTTCTTCAAATACCCTAAAAAACAACCCTAACCAGTCCTTCTCTCTCGCACTCAAACCTCGGCTAGGGTTCTTCCACGCACCCTGCAACACCTCCTTCACGCGCCGTCTAAGCACCTTAAGCGCAACCGCGGCCCGCCACTCCCTCACCGCAAACCTCAGCGTATTCCCAGGCATCGCAACCACACCAGCGTGTAGCTTGAACTCGACATCCGCCGCCGCCATCAGGATGAGCGGAAGCGGGTAGACGATGCTGGTGGAGTGTGCATTGTAAAATTTGTTGCTGGACTGCATGATGTGGTAGTAGCTCAGATACTTTGCAGTTGACGGGTTGACGGGCGAGGCTTTATTGACGGAGGTGGGGGCCAGCGAGACGGATTGCGCGTTGGAGATGTTGCGCCAGCCTTTGCCGTCGCGCGTGAGGATCTTGGGGTAAAATGCCATGCCCACGACGGCGTTGACGAGGATGTCATTCGCGGAATGGATGTCGTAGGTAGGTGGGACGACGACGAAGGTGCGGTGGCGAGAGGTGCTACGGTAGCGGGAAAGAGCCCTGCGCTCCTCCGCTGTCATGGAGATGAAGCCGGCCTCTACGAGGGAAGAGAGTAATTGCGCTTTTAGGTCTTCGATGTTGGATAAGTTTGGTGCGCTGAGGAAATTCTTGTGACAGAACTGCGCTTCTGAACGGCTGGCTGTCGTGCATACGTTTTTCCAGGCGTTGTAGGCATTGTATGTAGTTAGGAGGTCGGAGTCGCCCTTTTTGAAGGCCATGCGTGCGGCGTCGGCGCGTTGCTTTGCGCCGAACGGGGTTAAGAAGGGTGATTTGGAGGAGAGGATGGCTGCGATAGTGATAGCGGCGTCAACGCAGCTGAATATCGCTGATAGCAGCACTAGTTTGCCGAGATGAGCATCTAGCGGCAATTTCGCGATTTGGCTACCAAGAGGTGTAAGGTCCTCGCTAGGTGTAAGAGCATCGACTTCGATGAGCGCATCGATCGCGCGGCGAATATTTCGTGATGAAGGGGGATCAAGAGCTTCGGAAAGAGTCTTCTCTATGTCACCGAGCTTACAGATCTTGGTACGCATAACCAGGTCCTGCAATGACAGTCGAAGCATTTCAGGTGTCTGCTGGTCCACCATGAGGGTGTCGTGTCGGTACTTGGTGAACAGGTGGAAACACAAGCCTTCTTGCACACGACCTGCGCGACCTCGCCGCTGCTTTGCGTTTGCGCGTGAAATGAAGGATTGTGTCAGACGAGAGAGCTGTCTGCGCTCGTCGAAGCGCATCTCCTTGTGCTTGCCAGTATCGATGACACACGTAATATCTGGTATGGTCACACCTGTCTCCGCGATGTTCGTAGCAATCACAATCTTCCTCATGCCTGAAGGTGGGATCACAAAGGCTGCTTGCTGCTCTTCGCTGGAGATGGTGGAATGAAGAGGGTATATGAGCCAGCTGTTATCAAAGGAAGGATGAGCGACCAGTAGGTCGTTCAGTTGACGAATCTCAGCAATACCTGGCAAAAAGCACAAGATTGCACTGCTGTACCGGGCGAGCTGTGGATCATATGCGACCACCTCCATGAGTCGTATGATCAGCTCATAGTCGATCGCATACTCGTCGTACTCGGCCAGTACATTTCGAGTGGCGACACTATAGCCCGACAGGGTGCTCGAGATAGATGACTTTTCGGAGGGTTTCTGGTCGTCATCATCACTGTCAGAACCGTTGACGATCTTGTTGTTTGGGATTGCAGCGTAGTGTGTTAGCTCAACTGCATCCTCAAGGTACTTTGTCTGAACAGGGAACGTCCTTCCAGGCACGTTAAGTACTGGCGCCCCATTGAGGTAGTGCGAAAAGCGATTCGCGTCAACAGTAGCACTCATAAGAATGACTTTTAGCTCTGGGCGAGTGAGCATGAGCGAACGGAGGATGATGAGCAGAAAGTCGGTGTCGATGCTACACCTTGTTAGCTTCGCATGTCCATCAGATCCCAATATGCATACCTTCGCTCGTGCACCTCATCAATAATCAGGTGCGTGACTTCGTTCAAGTTGTTCGACGATTCCAACATACGCAAAACTACACCCACAGTGGCAAAGACGAGCCTGGTTTGAGGTGTTGTCTTCGACTCCAACCGTATCGCGTAACCGACCAAAGAGCGAATCGTTCCGAGGTCTTTGGATCCTTCTCCTAGCTCATCACTCACACGCTGAGCTAGAGAAATAGCCGAAATTCGTCTAGGTTCCGTACAAAATATTTTACAAGGCTTTCCCTGAGACAGCTCGTGCTCAAGAAGAAAGGAGGGAATCTGAGTACTCTTTCCGCATCCTGGACTCGGTCAATAAACTTACAACTGCTCGTCAGCTCCAAGAATACGCACCCGTTTCACCGCACACTATGGTGACTTGGTGCTTATCAATCGTGGAAAGAATCATCTGCCGATAGGCGAATACAGGCAAAGTAGTCCGAGCGGCAAGCATGTACTGAAACGACTCCGTGGAGGCCTTTCTATACCACAAGTCTCTAAGGCTGTCGAATGTCTGTGGAGGCGTGATCTGCCCTGAGGCGGACGAGCTTGAGCTTGTTGCAGCCTGATTACGTGCTCGAAAGCGACTGGTAAGTACGACGCCTTCCGTCTCTTCCTCTTCCAATTGATCTTGCACAAGGGACCGAAAGTATTTAATTCTTTCTCGGTCGGAAGCATCAATGCGAGACCTGCGGCTATCGAGCAGGTCTCGATAAAAGTCTCTCCACGCAGGTGGCAGGCGTAGGTAAACCTTTTCTTCCTTAGCGGAAGCAGCGAATATGCTGAACAGCGCCACCGTTGATATAAAGCCTTCGCTCTGCTCCACAGAGACGGTGGCAATGTCGGTGGCCTCGAAAGTGGCTCTACGGCCAAATATGTTACAAGAAATGCCGACGATTTCAGTGTCATACACGAAGTCCTGATCTTTAGCCCAGAGCACAGTCATACCATGTCGACAAGAGTAGGTTGTAGGAGATATTTGCTTGTATGAAAGGCGAGCACCAGGGTCCCTACAGTCGTCAGCAAATTGGTCCCAAAGATATGCATTCGTGCATACCTTGCACGGATCGCTTCTTCCAGTACCCTCCGTGGGCTAATGCCGCTCTGCTTGCCGAAATCGCGTAAATTTACATGATAATTGGCATCGTTTGTCTTTATCTCGTCACCTTTCGGGGCTTCATCTGGCACAGCTGAAAACATATCGCCTAAGAAGACGTCCTCGTCTTCATTCGCATCTTCTGGACGTGTGCTCTGCTCGGGTTTTTTCCAAGATGGAATCTTAGGCCGAGCGGACACTCCATTCTCTTTTCCAACATGCTTGAGCGTTTTTGGAATCGTTGGTTGCAGATGTCTCTCTGCGGCCATCTTTTGGGCAATCTCAGCCCGCTTGTTAGGCCATTGCGCTTCTGCTTCAATCTCGTCGAAAAGCGCATCGGACTCCAATTGCTGCAACTGGGCTAGTAACTTTTGCACCGCGGGTGGCTGTGCTACACTTGCTGGTTTCGCATTTCCGGATTTTCTACCCTTGCCCTGCTTTCGCGACTTGGCTTCAACAGTATCAGGGTCGATTTCGAACAGCTTCCCTTTTATCTTAATATACGTTGGAACCAGCTGGTCCGGCTCCAGGTCACTGTCCAAGTCGCTAACAGCTACGTCAACTACTTCGGGTTCCGGCGGTGGTGCTCGAGCTTCTCCTCCGCGTAACCCTGGACTTGGGGCTCGTGATGATTCATTTTCAGAAGCAACACTACTCCCTGTAGTGATCGGAGGGGTCTCCGGCACAGGAGTTTCTGAGAGATCGGATCGTTAGCTTGGCACTCGAACCGAAGGAAACAACAGCTACTATGCAGCATAGAGAATGCAAAAAAGACGCCGTCATTATGAGCCATAATGATTCATCTCGGCGTGCACGAGCATGACTTACCCGGTCGTGATGAAGTTGGGGAAGCACCAGCTGCTGGACGTGTCCTCTTTGGCTCGTCGTAAGAGAGCGAATGATCGTCACAGTGATCCAAAGTGAGCCACTCGAGAGCTTCCTGTAGACCCCACACGCTAGCTGTACTGTCCAAAGAAGCAACGTTGGTACAAAGCCAACGGAGAACAGGCTCTATATGAGCGGGCAGGAAACCCATGTCGCGCAGTGTCAGATCAAGCATCCATAGTCTAGATGTGGCATCTTCCTCGGACAGAACCTTGAGCAAGGACTGCTGTCCTTGTCTGCGATTAGAGTCTTTCGACTCGGTTTGAGCCAGCGAAATGATGATGTCTGTGATGTCCTTGGACAGCCAATCATGCGTAGTGAGAGACTCAGCAGCAGCGCGAAGTACTCTGCGGTCTGTTTGGAGCTTCGCGGCCTGTCTACGAGACTCTCGTCGGACCTTGGGTGCATGCTTCTCAACCAGCAGCTGAAGCTCGTCGCGTTCTAGCTGAGCTTCTAGTTCCTCTGGGGTCTGTTCGACCTTCTGAGCAACAGACGCCAGAATAGGAGTAGAAGTAGCAGAGACCTGGGAACTCGGCTCGACTACTGGACCCTCTTCCTTATTAGGTAGACTGGGCTCATTTTCGGTGGCGGCGGGCTTTTCCTGCTTGGGCTTGCTCGCTATGGATGTAGTAGCAAATCCACGAGCAGGGTTACCGGCAGGCTTCTTCTTTTTCTTGTTTGGGGCCATTGGTCACGAGACCAGTCCTCTGATAGTGGCGGAAAAGACACACACTAGCAGGCGGAGGCAGGATGTGCAATCAGGTCGGGTTTCGTATAGAGAACCAGGGTGCTTGATCTCTGGCTAGATCGAGGTTGGCGGATCCGGGTCTGCGGGTGAAACGCATTAGGGCGTGCACAAGAGACAGAGAGGGTGGATAGGCCCGGGACGAAAAGGGCGTCGATGGGTCGTCGAGGGCGCCGCCGTGTGTTGTCGTTGGTGCGCTAGTGACTCGGCAAAAGTTTCCTCCGCCGGACGTTTACGTCGTGCGGCCAGGAACCTCAAATTTGAAGCTCCAATTCACCCCGCCAAACCCCGCCGTCGCATGGAGTAACACGATGGCCGTCGATGGGGCGAGTGCGCAACAACTGGACCGCGACGAGCTGCGCCGCGGGCTCGTGACCAGCTCCACCAAGCGCCGTATCCACGAGCTGACAGGCCTGCAACACCAGGTAGAAGGCGATTGTGCGTAACACGCTGCGTGACGATGCGAGTGCTGATTGTTCTGCAGCTCTCGTGCCTCCGGACCTTAAAATCCTCCTCGATCTCCTGTTCGAAACGTATCCCCTTTATGACGATCGCGATTCGAGACGAGCCGTCGATCAAGTCCTCCGATCCCTCATCAGCAGCACACATGGCAATTTGGTGCTCTCCGCAGGGGTAGAATTCCTGAAGAAAGAATCGCAGAAAAAGAGCCTGGCATTGAGCAATGTTACTGTATTGATAGATTGGTGTTCGGTACTCTTGCAACATTTCGCAAACGCGCCGGATCAATGGGCGAAACATGGGTTAGACGTCGCGCTTGCCCTCGCAAGAGTGCTGGAGCTATGCATGGGCGTTGAATACAAGAAACGAGGGGAGCGCATCCACCATTCCGCCCTTGTTTCGACACGACGAGCATTGCGTCCTCTGTTCCGCGCGAAGGACGTTGGAGAAGATGCGCTTGGCAAGTTGGTCACTACTCTTACAGCCAAGGGTGCATCGTCCGCGGCTGGAAATGCCGTCCTCCTCGGTGCCATTGCCGGTGTTTCGTCCCGTCTACCGACCGTTAAGCCTCTGTTGGAAGCCCGCAAACAGGAATACTACACTTTCTACGTGCGAGAGATTGTCGGATCACGAACCCAATTGCCCGACCATATATCGCATGCGTTCCACGACTTCTTCGAGAGCTTCACCACACTAGAAGAGCTGCGGAAGGAGGTCATTCCTCCGATCGAGAAGGCACTGCTCCGCGCACCAGAGGTGGTGTTGAACGATATAGTTGCGCCCATGGTATTGGCCCTACCCAAAGATATGGACCTCTCAGACGTGCTTCTCGGCAACCTGCTTAAACCGCTTCTTTCGAACGTCAAGTCAACAAATCCTAGCATTCGCGCGGGGGCGCTCCGCACATTCCAAGCACTCGCTGCGCGGTCCCATAACGAATCAGCCACAGGCAAAGTTACGGATGAAATTCTAAACCCGCTGAAACAGGGTAAAATCAGTGGAGTCGATCAAAAGGTGCTTCATGCTCAAATGTTGAGCGCACTCCCACAGTCGGCCGCATCCTCACAGAAGATTCCTGTTGCGATTGCGCCAGCAGCTCTCAAGGAACCAAACGAAGCCGCCGTGGTAGCTGAAGTGGCTGCCCTAACACAGCACCTCAAATTCGGCCTGGCAAATGGTGTTATGGAGAAATCCATATCAGATGCCTTTATCAAAGGAATGACTGACAAGCGCGTTCCGATTCGGCGGCTTTGGGCCCTTCGCACCGCAGACCTATTGTGGGATCTAACCCCTCAGCAACTAGAACAAAAGGATATTATCTCTTTTTACCAAGCTTCGCTCCCAAAGTTGGTTGAAATCTGGCAAGAGGTTCACGCCAATCCTGTCCCAGCTACTCAAACCGGATTAGTAACGGTGGGACACTATGTGACCGCTCTCTTAGCAAGCAGAGTCCAGTCTTCTGGTGATGCTACACTCAGCGGGATTTACAAGAAGTCTGATGTTGTTGCACAGTCTCTCGCAATAAAACCTAAACCTTCGTTTCTGCTGAATCCACGCGTCTACTCCAAACTCAATACTGAAGACGACGTCGAGATCGCCTTGCGTGCTCTGACTGCTGTCTCGCCTTGGCTCCTTGAAGACCGTACGCCGATTGAGGCACGTGAAGCGTGGGCACACGTCTTCATCTTCTTTATCGTCGCACAAGGTGTTTCGACCAAGGCCAAAGCAATTGCTAAAGTGGCCCTGGAGAAGGCTTACGTACAGGCACCCAGCAATATCGGTAGCGTCATTGTAGCCGGACTGTGGTCATGGTACAAATCCAATGAGTCAGGCGACAAAGAGAGTGCAGCGGTCGCTTCGAAATCCGGGGTCAGCGAGTTGTACAACGTCCTTGGTTCCATCTGTCTTTCCGAAGAATTTGTGAAGAAGCGCGGCGCAAGTATAGACGCTGAAAATCTTCGAGAACAAAGTGTCAGCCTTCTCCTACTTGCGAGGCCCGAACTCATGCCCCGAGTCTCCTGGATCGATCTTTCCCTACGAATGGGTGTCGATCCGGGTCGATTAGTCCAAGACAAGTTGCAAGAGTGTGTCGAGCTCATCAACAACGCCACGATGGTAGGTGACACGAATGGCTCTTTCATTGCGGAACTGACTAGGTTCTAGGACCAGGAGAACAATTCATACCCGTCCATCGTTCAAGCTGCGTATAGCGCATATACTGATCTAGCGTTTGTTGCTCCAGACGTTGCACTACCAGTCATCGTGAAACAGTTCAGTGGAGACCTCGACTCACGACAGCTTGAGTCCATTGGTCCTACAGAAGCTGCCATCTTCCGGACACCAGAAGGCACCGCATACATCGATGTCCTTTCAAAAAAGGCTCCCGTTACAATCGATAAGAACACCAAAGATTATGACACCTTGAAATGGGAAGAGGAGCTGAGGGCGCAACTGGCGCAGAAAACCGGTCAAACCAAGAAACTCACTGCTGACGAGCAGGCCAAAGTCAAGGCCCAGTTGGCTAAAGAAGCTACCATCAGGAAAGAAGTCGCAGCTGTTGAGCGGAAAATGAGACGTGGTGTTGGCATAATCCGAAGTTTGGCAACCGGTCCGCCTACTGAAGCAGAGCAGTGGATGGGTCCCGCGGTCAATTTTCTCATCCAAGCTATTCGCGCTGGCGCTGGCCTGTTACTCGGGGATCTGCCCGCGACTGCATACATCAAGCTTTCCGAGCAAGCTTCCTCCCGCCTAGGCCCATTTAGACCATTCGTCGGAATTGCTACGTTGAGGACCATTGGCTCGATCCAGCTACCGGCGGAATATGAAGCGGAAAACCTAGGAGGTAAATCACACGATCCTGTTATATAACCAGGGCTCACCCATTACAGATATGATCACTCGAGTGCTTTATCGCCTTCGATTCCTGAGCGACCAACGACCTCTGGACGCCGTGTCCCTTGCCTACTGCTTCCCTCTTGTCTTCCTCGTCCTCGAAAAGGGAGGGATAGGCCGAGTAGACCCTGAAGAAGCTGACGAACAGTTAATATTAGCTATCGAGTTTATATCATTCCACACGAACTCTTGTACGTCAGTCGCACCATTTATGTTGTTTAGCTAACCTTTCTAGGTACCGACAACCGACTTCCGCGTAAGCAGCTTATCGAAACCTTGATAGCTTCTATGCAACATTACAACCAGCACTACAAATTGATCAAAGACTGTATCATGGACTTAGCTCGTGGTTTAGCTTCGAATATTACAGACGACGAACTGGGAGCACTGCTAAAGGGTATTATAGTGCCAGAGGTTGCTGTACGGACTACAGTGTTGCAAGCAATCGATGCGGAACTAGACATGAACGAACAACCCTTCAGCGAAGAGGTCTGGCTAGCCTGCCATGATGATGTCGAGGAGAATGTTGAGTTGGCCCGCACAATATGGGAGGACAACGAGTTGCAACTGAATGCGGACGTTGCAGCCAGAACCATACCATATCTAGATTCGACGGACAAGCAACTACGACGGGCAGCAGCACGCTCTATTGGGGAGACTGTGTCGAGTCATCCGGCTATATTTCAAGAAACCCTCAAGACCCTACAAGAGTCGTACAAGGAGAAAGCTAAGCCGCGGGTACCCGAGCGTGACGAGTACGGCATGCCGCGCAAGGTTGACCTGCGCGACCCATGGGAATCACGAGATGGTATCGCACTTGCATATAAGGAGATGAAGTCTTCTTTCAAGGATGAGGATCTTGTCGACTTCTTACAATTCATGGTTTACGATGGTCCTCTCGGCGACAGAAGTGCTACGGTTCGCGACGAAATGGTCGAAGCTGCCACATCCGTCATTACCGAAAAAGCTCAATATAAAGTAGAGCAGTTGATGGGATTGTTTGAATCTGCATTGGAGGACCCGGACCGAAAATCGGAAATGTACGACCAAGTCAATGAGGCCGTTATCATTCTTTACGGTGCTTTGGGGAGACATTTGAAGAAGGGCGACAAGCGTGTTCCCAAAGTCGTTCAGCGCTTGTTAACAACCTTGAGTACACCATCTGAGTCAGTGCAATACGCTGTCGCACAATGTTTGCCACCATTAGTGCGGACGTCTGAGCAGGAACTACAGACGTACGTTGAACAGATGTTGGAGCAGCTCCTGCAGTCTAAGAAGTACCCCGCTCAGCGTGGTGCCGCCTATGGTCTCGCCGGGATTGTTAGCGGGAAGGGCATAAGCATCATCAAGGAGTATCGCATAATGTCGACACTACGCAGTGCCACAGAGAACAAGAAGGAGGTCCATCAGCGGCAAGGTGCCTTCCTCGCTTTCGAGCTGTTCTCCCTCATCTTGGGTCGTGTATTTGAGCCCTATGTCATTCAGCTGGTTCCGCAATTGCTGGCTGGATTCGGCGACTCGAGTGCGGATGTGCGAGAGGCGTGTCTGGATGCCGCGAAGACTTGCTTCTCGACACTTAGCTCCTTCGGTGTCAAGCAAGTCTTGCCGACCCTTTTAGATGGCCTTGACGATGATCAATGGCGAAGCAAGAAGGGTGCTTGCGACTCCCTAGGAGCCATGGCTTATCTCGATCCGCAGCAGCTCGCCTTGAGTCTGCCTGACATCATCCCGCCACTTACCACAGTGTTGACTGACAGTCACAAAGAAGTCCGCAATTCTGCTAACCGCAGTTTGCAACGGTTCGGTGAAGTCATCAGTAACCCTGAAGTCAAGAGTGTTGTTAGCATCTTGCTAAAAGCGCTCAGCGATCCGACCAAACATACAGATACCGCTCTTGACGCTCTCATCAAAATTCAATTCGCCCATTACTTGGATGCCCCGTCTCTTGCGCTTGTTGTGCGCATTCTCGAGCGAGGTTTGGGCGACCGATCCGCAACCAAGCGCAAAGCAGCGCAAATCATCGGCAGTCTTGCTCATCTCACAGAGCGCAAAGACCTCATCGCGCATCTCCCGATCTTGGTCGCCGGGCTGCGTGTTGCCATCGTCGACCCTGTGCCAACCACTCGCGCAACGGCATCGAAAGCCTTGGGTTCCCTCATGGAAAAGCTTGGAGAGGATGCGCTGCCCGACCTCATTCCCAGCCTTATGGCAACCCTCAAGTCCGACACCGGAGCAGGCGACCGCCTGGGATCCGCTCAGGCGTTATCCGAAGTGCTTGCCGGATTGGGGACAGGCCGCTTGGAAGAAACTCTTCCAAGCATTCTGCAGAATGTCTCAAGCAGCAAGCCATCGGTGCGGGAAGGTTTCATGTCACTGTTCATCTTCTTGCCCGCTTGCTTTGGCAACAGCTTCGCAAACTATCTTAGCAAGATCATTCCGCCTATCCTTGGAGGACTTGCGGATGATGTGGAGTCCATCCGAGAAACGGCGTTGCGCGCTGGTCGACTGCTGGTCAAGAACTTTGCTACCAAGGCAATTGACCTGCTACTGCCCGAACTCGAGCGTGGTCTTGCGGATGACAGCCACCGCATCCGTCTCAGTTCCGTCGAGCTCGTCGGAGACTTGCTCTTCAACCTCACTGGTATCAGTGGTAAGGCAGAAGATGACGAGGTTGAAGAAGGTGCCAAAGAAGCAGGGCAATCGTTGTTGGACGTTCTTGGAGAGGAGAAGCGGGACAAGGTCCTGTCGGCTCTGTACATTTGCCGCAACGATATCTCCGGACTTGTACGATCCGCTGCCATCAACGTCTGGAAGGCACTTGTCGCCACTCCACGCACCCTACGCGAGATAATCCCGACCCTTACCCAGCTCATCATCCGCCGTCTGGCCAGCTCAAACATGGACCAAAAGGTCATTGCTGGCAACGCGCTTGGAGAGCTTATCCGCAAGGCTGGAGACGGTGTACTCGCGACTTTGTTGCCTACATTGGAAGAAGGCTTGCAAACTACTGATACGGATGCCAAGCAGGGTATTTGCATGGCGCTGAGGGAGTTGATCGCAGCCGCGTCCCCGGAGCAACTTGAAGACTACGAGAAGACACTTATTCAAGTTGTACGATCCGCCCTCGTCGATCCGAACGCCGAGGTTCGTGAAGCAGCTGCTGAAGCTTTCGATGCTTTGCAAGAGATTCTCGGCAAGAGGGCCATTGATCAAGTTCTCCCTCACCTATTGTCTCTCCTTCGTAGCGACGATGATGCGCAAAATGCTCTCTCTGCGCTTCTCACTTTGCTCACAGACAATGCGCGATCCAACGTCATCCTGCCAAATCTCTTGCCAACATTGCTCAAATCACCGATGTCCGGATTCAATGCCCGGGCTATCGCATCTCTTGCCGAGGTCGCTAGCAGCGCCATGGCTCGACGGTTGCCCAACGTTCTCAACACCATCATGGACAATGTTATCAGGTGCAAGGATGATGATCTTCGGCAAGAGCTGGAAGATGCTTTCGACGCTGTACTGCTCTCAGTTGACGAGTTTGATGGTCTTAACACGGCCATGAGCGTCATGTTGGCGTTGATGAAGCACGACGATGAGCACAGGCGCGCAAAGGCCGACTACCACCTTGCCAAATTTTTCGAAGAAACCGAGGTTGATTTCTCTCGTTACTATCCCGACCTCATTCGCGTCCTACTCGTCTCCTTCGATGACAGCGACAAGGAAGTCGTCAAGGCAGCCTGGACTGCGCTCAGTGCTCTCACCAAGCAGTTACGGAAAGAGGAAATGGAGTCTCTCGTCATCTCCACGCGGCAATCATTGCAGCAAGCTGGCGTTGCAGGCCACAATCTTCCTGGGTTCTCCCTGCCCAAAGGTATCAGTGCCATACTGCCGATCTTCTTGCAAGGTCTCATGAACGGATCTACCGACCAGCGAACTCAAGCCGCCCTTGCAATTTCAGACATCATCGACCGCACCGACGCGAAGGCCCTCCAGCCTTTCGTTACGCAGATTACCGGCCCCCTTATTCGTGTGGTCACCGAACGCTCCACAGAAGTCAAGGCCGCCATCTTGCTCACTCTCAACAATTTGCTCGAAAAGATCCCCACGTTCCTCAAGCCGTTCTTGCCGCAGCTGCAACGAACTTTCGCCAAGTCTCTGGCAGATACCTCTTCCGATGTTCTTCGGGCACGTGCGGCTAAGGCGCTCGGCACGTTGATCAAGCTCACACCCAGGGTGGATCCCCTGATTGCGGAGTTGGTTACGGGTTCCAAGACCGCCGACCAAGCAGTCAAGGCCGCTATGTTGAAGGCGCTCTTCGAGGTGGTCAGCAAAGCCGGCAAGTCTATGAACGAGACGAGCAGGAACGCTATTCTGGGTTTGATTGACACAGACGTCGGCGACGAGGGCGATGCAATGGCCATCACCAACGCTCGTCTCCTTGGTGCGCTCATCGGTGTCCTACCAGCGGAGACTGCTGCGGGATTGATCAAGACCCGTATCTTGACTACGCACTTCAGCAAAGCATCGATCCTCGCCCTCAATGCAGTCTTGCTCGACTCGCCCGACGCACTGATCGACAACTTCTCCGACGAGACCGTAGATATAATCTCCAAGGGCATCGCTTCTTCGCAAGACATCGTGCGCGACAATGCCGTCCTGGCATCAGGCAAATACCTGTACGTCCTCCCTTACCCTCTCTACACCCTTCCCTTACCAACCCACTGACCCTACAACCAGACTCCTCGAGCGCGCCTCCAAATCCTACGACCATACCAAACCTCTCTTCGAGGCTCTCGCTCCTGTAGTAGCACCCGGCAACCCAAGCGACACCCGCGCCTTTCCCTCGTGGTCCTGCGCACCATAGCGCGCACCCACAACGACCTGATACGCCCCCACATCCCGCTGCTCACACCACCCATCTTCGCCTCCGTGCGCGATCCGGTCATCCCCGTTAAGCTAGCCGCCGAAGCAGCCTTCCTAGCGCTCTTCAGCGTCGTCGACGAAGACTCTGCCGTCTTCGACAAGTACATACAGGCGCATGGGAAGGACTTAGGCGCGGGTCCGCAACGCTCCATAGGCGACTATTTCAAGAGGGTTGCGCTGAGACTAGCTGGCCAGGCGCGGGAGAGGAGAGAGGCGGAAGGCGGGGAGGGTGGATTGGGACTTAGTAGTGATGAGGTGGAGGATGAGAGGGAGGTGTGGAGTGTAGGGATGGTGGAGTTGGGGGATGTTTTTGCGCAGTAGAGCGTGGGATGGGATGGGACGTATATGAAGGAAAAGACAGGTGGCGGGAAAACGGATGGGCATTTAGCGGGCGTATAGGGTGTACATTGCTAAATTCATCGTGTATTAAAAGTGGATGCATGTGTTTTGAGGTGTATGGTCGGCGTGTGCAGAAGAGTGTGAACAGGCCAGCGATTTGGATTTATGAGGTCATAACAAAAAGTAGATTTTCTCATTGTAACAGACGCCATAAAAAAGCGAAAAAACATACAACAGCGGGTATTCGCTGCTGGTCACCCACGCAACTACTAATCCGCCGGTACACTGCTTATATATGGCTGAGCGGACGGGAAGCCTAGTTTTCAGTGTCCTATGGTCGTATGTATCAATAAAGCTGTGGATCATAATATATGATAGCATAACATTTACATGCAGCGCCATTAAACCAAGTCTTAGTGAACAATCGTAGTGTTTACCGGCGTCAAAAGCCTAGCAAATTACGCTTCTAGTCTAACTACTGACTTAGTCGCAAGTAATGCTGTTACACTTCGATCTGATAATGTTATGATCATTTAACGCATAGCAGGACACTACGGTGCAAGCTTATGGCCAAGTCGTATTAGTAGCTGTATTGGAAATGACATGGATCAAACGGTTCCTCATAGCGGTGGGCATGCCCGCAAACTTTCTGTGAGGATGTGGTCATTAGATGGCTGTTGTGTGCCGAGAATAAGAAGAGTTTCGGCTCGTCTCTACGTCTATGCGATTTCGATAATAGGTACATTTGAAGGGTTGGAGCGGAATATTGATCAAGGATGATGCGGGCGTGGCTGTCTGCGCGGTCAGCAAAAGGATAATTGCGATTGCTACCACGATTAGAAGGGCGTTGGTGATCTCTGTCATGTTCAAGGTCTGTTGAATAAACTTTAGCACAGTCCAACTCGCACACTAGTGACTATTTTGACCAAACGGAGTTGTAGAGTTGTAGTTTTGTAGCAGTAGAGCAGCAAAGTATCTTTGACTGTGTTGCATTCGTTCACTGATCGCCTCATCCTAGTACTTCACAAGTCTAACAAGAACTTCCTACAGCGGTGACTGAAATATTCTTGCAATGGCTGCTTGTCTACGCGCCGTGCAATGACAGCGCAAATATGTTCATTGGTTATAGCGAGTTCCAGAGGTACGGTCTGACGTAACACAACATGTCTGAAACCTTCATGAGGCAAAGACTAGATAACAAAGACCTCACCGGAAAGTGCTGCGCCGGGTGGCTGATGCTGTTGCCTAGTGTCTCTACAAGATCTATTGTGCCGGACCCATAGTCTCGATTAACTGAAAACCATTGATACGTAGCCCTTTAGCTTGATCCCCATGCATCTCTTCTTCTACAGTACTAGCACATCAGTCTCGTGTTCCAAAACACATCAACATGCCAGCCTCAACACATGATAACTCACCAATATGGAAGCCCATGGTACAAGAATGAGCGAAAGTCGCAAGGCAGGTGGCGAGCTTTCCCTTGCAGCGCGAACGTCGATTGTTTCGAGGGCCGAGCCTGGTGCATCAAAGGCGGATCTGGCTCGCGAGTTTGACTGCGACGAGAAATGTATACGCGACGCCATCAGGAGATATAACAAAACTGGTACCAATCAGTCGAAACATCGCTCTGGACAGCCTCCAAAGCTTAATCATGAGAAGAAGCTATACCTGTGCCGTATAGTACAGAATTCAACGAAAATCACCTACGAGGAGCTCCAGCTCCTTTGCAACTCCTACTTTGGGAAGGACGTCTCTGAAGATACATTGTACAGAGCACTCAAAGCAGAAGGAATCAGCATCTCTGGAGCCAAGGGGGTGCCAAAAACCGATGGGGCAACAGCACCAAGAACTCCAACGATCCTACGAGAAATTCCTACTCCACGCCCACAACCCCAGAAGCGAAGGACTCAAGGATCGACACATACCTTAGACACGCTGACCACGTTACCCATAAAGAGAGCGCATACTGCACAGCAATGCAAATCACCAAAGCGCACAAGAGTCTCATCTCAAAATAGTCCAACAAGACTCTGTGATCCGTGTCAGCAGATAGACTTTTTGGCGGTCTTAGACCTATCATGGAAGGATCTACAGTCACCAGGTTGGAGAGGGAGAGGTCGCTTGATCACTAAATTAGGCACAGAAGATTACACAGTGTTACCGCATCGTGCGAACTCTGTTTGGCCTTTCAATGGATGATGCTAGTTACTCCTCTTGCTGACAATCCGCACCTCCAACTTCGTGCATATTCGACTTTTAGCCAGGCAAGGAATAAGAAGAGGAGAACCCTCGAGCAAGTTCCTGAAGAATTGAAAGCGAGGGATCTACCCCATCTTGCCATCGTCGACTCGAGTCGCACAGACCTCAATCTAGATGTGCCAAAACGATATGCCTTTTGTCTGTCAACTTCGGCGAAAGTCGGAGGGATTTTCACTCCTCGAGTACCGACGCCGAAAGTCAACTTTGAGGAGATAAAGTCGTGGCTTGCATGTTGTAAGAGAATTCATTCGTCATTGTGCAATGAAAACGTGGACGAAATCCGGCCCTCTAGACTAATTGATTGTAAAAGCATTCCGTTCGACGTCGTGAAAGCTTCGCAATCAATGATTTACCTCGCCTTAAGTTACGTTTGGGGTGATGGAAGCCAAAAATCCAACACGCCACAAAATACACCACCATCGCAATTTTCAAATCTTCCTAAACTAATACAGGATGCTATCCATGTAACTCGAGGGCTTGGATACCGATATTCATGGGTTGAAGAATGTTGTATTGATCAGAAAAGCGATAAAGACAAAAGTTCGCAGATTCAAATCATGGATTCCATATACCGTGGAGCTGAGCTCACTATCGTTGCCGCTGCAGGTGAAGATAAACACTTTGGACTAGCAGGTGTTTCTAGTAGACCGCGAACGCAGTCGAGATCACCACTCTGTGCAGGCAACTTTCAGATCATATGCACCGAGCGCCATCCTCGACATCTGATACAATCGTCCACGTGGGCAGGAAGAGCCTGGACATTTCAAGAAGCTGTGCTTGCACGACGTCTACTATATTTCACTGAGCATGAGACATACTTCGAATGTCACGCAATGCAAATCCGCGAATCACTGCAGGCAATCGGGAAGACCTTCACTCTACCCTTAAAAGATTCTGGACCAATCTCCACTCGGGCCTTTTCCTTGGTCGTTTAACATGCGGTAATTCAAACGTTCGAAGCCCTCGACAGTACTTATTCGGATTCTATGAGCTTGTCCAACAATACACTCGGCGACACATGCGGGAAGAGACAGATTCTCTAAGTGCATTTCAAGGCATTATGCAACACCTGCAGAAAGGATCTCGGCCGATATATCAGATTGCTGGAGTGCCATTTGTCTTTCACGAGTCCCCAATGGAAACTCACAAGTCGTTCTTGGTAGGCTTACTCTGGGTGCACGCAAGCCTCTCCCGGACGAATACCTCCCCAATCCAATCATGCCCAAAACTAGCCACGCCCGTCCGGAGGCATTTCCTACCTTCTTGGTCGTAGGCCGGATGGAAAGGAAGTGTCGACTTAGCGCTTCGCACCAATTGCCAGACAGAGTATGCTAAGCTAAGAGTGGAAGCGGAAATTACCCAAATCAAGGTGAAAGGAGAGACAAATCCTATATCTTGACCTCTAATGATTCACGACGGTCTAGAAAAGGCACTGGAGAAGTTACCCTACGCTCTTATAATCAAAACTCGCCTCCTTCGATCCGACACATACACTATAGCCTTCAATAAAAAGAGACCATTGTGTAGGATCACCAGTAAATCGAAGCAGTCCGAGCCACACCCGGATTCGCGCAAAGGCACGACATCACCTACTCTGAAACATTGTCGGCAAATCAAAGGGGAACTCAACATGCTCGAGGGCGCCGCGAAATACAATCTCGTCTGCCAATCTCTTGTTGATACCAGTCCCCAGGGCCATGTGATGGAAGGAGGTTATCACGGTATCGAGTGTGCTACCAGTCGAACGACTAATAACTTGGATCTTTGAGGGACACATTTGTCTTTCCCTTGGCTAGTGATTCGTTTCTAAGGGCATGCTCGGGTTTCGAGAGCGCTCAGCATATGATAGCTGAACGAACTCCGATCACAGGCTTCCCGTCCCCACAGCTCACTGTCTTGCAAAATCTGCTGTGCATCCCTTAGTATTGCTGCTTTAACAGCCCCTGAACCCTAGCGCTTAATACTCCTGTCCTGTCTATGCTAGTCTTAGACTAGAACCTGTGATTAGTACTGAAACTGGCCAATAATGTTAGAACCACGGCCGGAATTCTTATCAGCCCGAATCAAAAGGTTCTGCATCTGGAAACATGCGTGAAATTAACTTGGTCCGGTCAGCCGGGACACTCTATCGCAGCAGTCGCATTCGCTCGGAACGTAGACGGCCACGATCTCACCCCAATTGCGAATGGAGAATTAGCCACAGCGTTCAAAGAGAAGGGTGTGCTCCAAGGTATAGGATGGTCAAATTCGGGGGATATGGTGAAAGATCAGTTTTGATGTCTCATCACTCGGACTAGCTTAAATGAAATAGCTTCATGCTCTCAAAGCCGGGAGATAGAAAACTATTGATTAACCGCAGTATTGCTGATCTATATATATTAGACATACAGTACCTCTTTTTCAGTGTCTAAAGTTGGCTGTAGACGATTCAAACCATGTTGGTTGAGTTATTATATTATAAGAAAACACGCACATGTAGGCAAGCCCGCTTTCTTGTGTTTGGTTGGTTACTTACCATTGTAGATCTCAGCAGTACGATGGAACGTTTGCATTTTCCTATGAACGGTTGTATGCAGTTGGTCTGCAGGGGGTACATAGTGCTACAGTACGGATCTGACGTTGTTGAGTGATCTTGCCCCAGTCGGCCCTTAATAGTGGTAGGTCGCTGCTAGCATCTTTTGAGATGGCTAGATGTAAGGGAATGCCTACCGACATTATGTATTTCTAGATGTCACTTGTTTTAGATTATATTGTGTTAACAAGCTGCGGAGCTTATTTATGGTGGCTAACATCCGTATCAGCGCTCTCAGATTTGTTGGTCTTTACTAATGAGCACTTGAACAACTTCTCGGAATTGCAAGTTTTTTGATATTGGTTTATTCTAATACTCCTTTTCAGACTCTTCAGTTTTCTGTGTACTTTAGATTGAACACCAATAACATCAGTCGATGCCGAGCGACAGATTCTTAAGCGCCTGTTCCTTGCCTACCTATGCAATCATGGCCGATACAAACTCAACGGCGGTTTCGTCATTGAGCTCAACCTCATTGAAGGACAATGCGTTGGATTTCATCATCACTATCAGGACTGCAATGGGGCCTATACTCACTCTATTTGGTGAACAAGCCATGAAGCGATTCCTGTCCATGTCGATGCTCCCCCTCAAAACAGTATATCAACTTACCCCGTCCAAAGATGCTCTCTCTCTTGTATATAATCCTCAGCGTAGGATCGAGTCAGAATTATAAGCACAAGGACGAAGATAATACTGATAGCTTGCGACGTAAAATGCGCCGATTTTAGAAGGCGTGACAACGATAAAATAATCTAGCCTATGTACATACGGTCGCAAACCTCCCAAGCCTCCGTTAACGCGATATTAGTTGGGGGTAAGCTTCAAGAGCCGGCCGCCAGCACCGTCCTCGATGACCCAGATGGCACCGTCCTTGTCCTCTCGGATACCGCGCATGCGCTTGCCCATTGAGATGCGCTGAGCCTCCTTCGCCGTGTCGCCAGTGATGGTCGCGCGCACGATGGATTGTGAGCTCAGACCGGTGATGATAGCATTGCCCTTCCAGCTGGAAAACAAGTTCCCCTTGTAGATGATCAATCCTGCCGGAGAGATGACGGGGACCCAGAAGGCCTTGGGGGCAGCAAAATCAGGGCGCGTGCTGTGCTTGGGAATAGCCGTGCCGTTGTAATGAGTGCCCTCGCACACGAGAGGCCAGCCGTAGTTTGCGCCTGACTGGATCAGGTTGAGCTCGTCGCCGCCCATGGGCCCCATCTCGACTTCCCAGAGGCGCCCCTGGGCGTCCCAGTCGATGCCCAGCGGATTGCGGTGGCCCAGCGACCAGATTTGCGACTGGATGCTGCCTTGGCTAGCGAATGGGTTGCCCGCGAAGGCGGTGCCGTTGTCGTACAGCTTAATGATCTTGCCCAGGTTGCTGGTCATGGACTGGGCCGGCGTCATCTGATTGATCTCGCCGGAGGAGATCCACAGCGCGCCATCGGTGCCGAAGAGCAGGCGACACGCGAACTGCAGTCCGCCCCCGGCCTTCTGCGAGTGGCGCCAGATGACCTCGAGGCCGGACAGCGCGCCGCCGTTGGTATCCAGCGTCAGCTTGGCTCGTGAGACGGCGCATCCTGCCCCGCCAGAGCCGCTCTCGGCGTAGCTGATATACACCAGACTGTTCTCGGTGTATTGTGGGTGCAAGGCGACGTCATGGAGACCTCCCTGACCGCTATAGGCGACGGTGGGCACACCGGTGATGGTTCCCTTGGACTTGGTGGTCGGGTCCACAATACGCATGTTACCTCGTCTCTCGTTCACCAGGATGCGGTTGTCGGGCAGGAAGGCGAATGCCCACGGTTCGGCATGGTCGGTGATGACTGTCGACTTGAACGGCTGCTGGCGAGTGTCCAGATGTTGCCGTGAGGCGGCCAAAGCATTCGTCGCCAATGTCAGAGCGTAGCTGAAAGAAATACCGAGACGCATCATCTTTAGTATATTTTGTTCCTAGAAAATCGAGCGTTGAGTAGCTGATATCATAGCGAAACTCTTTAGCTGTCTGTTCCGCCTTCTATAAGGAACCTGAAGGACGTGAGCAACCCTAGTCCAATTTCAGGCTATTCCCGGCCTTTGATGACTTGATATAAATAAGGTTAATCATAACCCTGGTACCGGCAGAAACGAAGTTCGCTTCTATTCCGATCGCTTATCCCCTGTCAGTCTTCCTGGCTGGACAGATCTGGTAAAAGTCTGGGGTAAAATCCCTACCTCAATCTGGCATGACCATTTCTCTGTTACAATGGCCACCGATGCCAAGACCAGGTGGTGTGCCATAAGTTTCTAGGCATTAATATATAAGTTATCAGACCCCGCGACTTTCATCACCAAGGTAATGCTAAGGCTGGATCCGAAACGGCAATAGATTTCATTGGGTGTTATCCATACCCGCCAAGTTTCGATCAACAACACTTTCGGCGACATCAGTCCGACCCTACAACAGCTCATCATTCTTCGATCAAGTACACGCATACGAAAATCATTTATGTGGAAAGGGACCTGACCCGAAGCCAGAAGCTAGGCGAGCTTTCAAGAAAGACCATGTCTACGTCAAAGACAACGAGATCAGAACCGCACTAATATCTATCCGAGACAATGTTGGACGAAGAGACGCTTGGATCTTGACAGGACTGCTTACCGACCTGATACTCACCACCAGCAATCGAACATTGACACACATAGACCGAAAAATCTTAGCGCTCAAGCGGGGTATGAGTCTGTGGGTACATCCTTTGGAATGTAAAGCCAAAGTAATGAAATATCTCGATCTGGGTGGTTTAACTCTCAGATTAGTAGACAGCGTATCTTTGACTCTGGAAGCTTAGAGGAAAGCTTCGAATCTAGAGCTCTCGCTTGGTAAGAGGGCTTGTGTAGTTTCCCAAGTACGATGGAAGTTGGAGGTGTGAAGACTTCAACACTTATATATGAACAATCAAATTCGCCCAGAACGTTTCCAATTTTCGGGATGCGCTATTCTGAACCGATTCAGTAAGTCTTCGTAAGCAACAAAATGAAGCATAGCAGCTGCTACTGCCATGACCTAGGAAGTAAGCAAGAAGCTTGCACACTCAACAAGCAGAGGCAACATTGTCAAGAATTTTCACTGCCAACAAGGGAATCGAGTGCGCCCCTCGGGTCTTCTCAAGCTTCCTTGGGAGGAAATCTTCGGCGGCTCTGAGGTAAAGTCGATGAGGTAGCTGCGCGGCTCCAAGCGGAAGGTGCTTGACCTGCAGAGGACGGTCTTCTACCCCTGTTGGCACCCGAAGCCTCGGTGCTCACCATGTTGCTTATGCTTTGTGCGTAGTTTGCGATGAAGTGGAAGCTTCGGGGCTCTTGACTGTGCTGTATGGACACTTAGCAGGAAATCTCTTTCCCGCTTGCATGTATCGCATTTGTAACGTAGGCCCCAGTAATCTAGTGCGTTCATGTGTTGTTTGGAAGCTTACTGGCTACTAAACCCACGATCGCATGTCTCGCACTCTGTTTCATAGGGCATGGTGAGTTTTCCTTTTGAGACCGTGTTAGATAGACAAGGCTGCAACCTGGTTGATATAGATTGATGCGACACTGATGCTTAGAAGGATTCTTAAAAATTGACGTGAGAGCTGTGAGTGCAAAAATCAAGGAACAATACTGTATGCGTTGTTGCCTAGTCACTGTGCCACAAAAGGCGGAGTTCCCTGTCTATACTTGACACCAGCCTGATGGCATCGCACCAATATGTCCAGACTTCGCTTCATTGGTGGCCAGCCACAGGCTTATCGTGTAGCCCCACAACCGTTGCTCCCGGTTTGCAGCTGACGGCGTGCTCGTCACACACTGTTCGTGGGAGTACATTGCGGACTTCTGCATCACAACCTAATACGTGGCAATCGGTTATTCGAGCATTGCAGCTGGAATACGAGCGGAACGCGCTGAAGCTCGGTAGCGACGACCGGGCTTTTTAATACCAGAGTGGGGTAGATTCTACTCTCAGAAATGTTAGATAATTACGTATTAAGAAGTAAACTTATAAGACCTCCTTAGTCTAGAGGTATCTAAGGCTAGTCTACTTCAACTATTGATACAAATCTGTATTAGCTATTTTTAGTAAGCTAGGAAGTATACCTAGGTATGATAATCTTAATAAAGCTTAGCTGGTTTCTTATAAAGTTATCTTAGATAGTTACTAATAAGTATTATCAGTAGCTTTCCTACTCTGCAATACTAAGATATATTATCACCCTTAAGACAATAAAGCTTGATTTCTAGTACCTTGCCGCAGAATATAATGCACTGCTACTGCAAAATACTTCTATTTTCAACTTCCTGCGTCCTAATTCTTATTGTTCGCTTTCCCGTTTCTGGATACGGATTTGTGCATCCAGTTAAGCGAGTTTTCGCCAACTCCCGAAGACGGACATGAATCAAACCAGTCCCGACAGACTGTATACGATTCGACGCAGGCCGCTTTGATTTGACATAACCTGTAGACCACTGGCCCTTAACTTTATCTTATCTTGAGGAAGTCGCGGAATGGCAGTTGGGCATCCAAAAGGGAACGTTTCCATGAAATCTTTCTATTGGACATGCAGAAGGCGTACAAAGGATGTAATTGACAGCAGGCTCTTCAAAACAAGAATGAATTTACTACCCACAATGTTTCAAATATCTTTCCCTTAAACGTTTGGACAGGTCCCTCTGTGTAGAGGACTTTGACGTGTTACCAGAGGGGCGCCGCTATGAAAATATTACAGTAATGTTACGTACAGCGAGCCGTCATCATAATTCCGTGTTACATGACCAGCCTTCAGAGGCCAATTAACCGTGGCACGTGGGTACGTGACATCCCATGTCTTCTCATCTTTCCACGCGGCATGAATAAATCATTTCCATTGCTCACTCCACACAGTTTGCTAAGGGCTTTCTTAGCTACTAATTATACCAATGGCGCAGACCTTCGGAGAGTAAGAAGCATTGCATTTGATGTTGAACTGGCTGGGCTAAAGTATCCTAGCATTATGCAGTCCCACCTGTTCACTTTTTGCGTTGGGCAGGAGGGAAACTGTATTGTAGTGCATGCAGCTGCGATTGCTGCTATAAGTTAACAGTTGAATGCCCTTATGAATAATGGAATGGAGGAATCTGCTATGCGATGTGCAACTCTCGACAATATTGAAGTTGACGACTTCAGTCGATTCTGCAAGTACGCTTATCGTGGCGACTACACAGTGCCGCCTTGGAGGGAATCCGTACCAGAACCAGAGCCGCCTTGGAGGGAGTCCCTACCAGAACCAGAGCCGACATCCGACAAGAATCAAGAGAATGGGGACGATGATGGCTGGGGATTTGCACCTACTAGTTCCAAAAAGAAGAAAGGTAAGAAGGGGTAAGTTACATTGTGCGCTCCTCCTGTGAGAATACTGAACCTTAGTAAGCTTGGCCTACAATGAAGCCGTACCTGACGTGCCTCGTAAGCCTCAGAGTGAACTACAAGGTAGCTTAAGGACCAAATTTCGGGCTCTTTTCAACGGTTGATATTACCCTGTTGATGGCGATCCTATAACTGCCATTCTGCAGTCTTTGAACCCAAAGCAAACAGTTTTGCATGGGAGGATTTCACGCCAGTTTTCCTTGCTTATGCACGGCTGTATTGTTTTGCGCACATGCGTCTGATAGCGCCACTTAAAGCGCTAACACTTAAGAAGTTGCATAAGACACTCTTAAAATTTAAGTTATACGGAAATTGCGTTGGAGACATCATCGAGCTTGCGAGGTACGCTTACTCAAATTAAGATCTGCTAAGCCGGAGCAAAGATGGAACTTTAGATGACCTGAAGAAATTAGTGGTAGAGTATATTGTATGTGAGATCGACGTTATTGGAAAACATGATGCATTTGTCGAGTATATGGAGGAGGGCGGCGACTTTGTGGGAGACTTCTGGAAGGTGGCAAGAGATTTCATAAAGTAATGTAGGGAGACGTGTTAATTGTCTCGACTACGTAAATTACTACGCTAAACCGCCTTGGATAATCCTAACAACAATACTCCAAGGGGTTGTCCATAGTACTTTGCACGCTTTTGGAACTTCTCTGCAAAAAATTCGTCCTGCGGTCTCGTGGGGGCGACGCAATAGGCCGAGACGCTCAAAGTTGGGTCGCGTAAATGTGACCTCAAACACTACTATAGATGAAGCATTCAATGTTGTGCCGCTATTGACCATTTCGTGCTTCAATGAACAGCCACGCAATAAGAGATTAGCACGGTATCTACTGGTGACGTCATTCGCGACTCGTGTGCGTATGGAAACATTGTTGCCACGCGTACAGTGCCATCTTTACCAAACGTTGGTCGCGCAAACGGCCTCACTGATGTGAAGACAGCGATCCTCCTGATTGAGCGTTCATTCGGTCTTTGATCACTATACGCTTACTGATTCTATATCACAATTTTAAGGGGTGTCTGCCTCGATCTTTGCTCCTCCTATCCCACCCTGTCCATCTCGCCGGCACCTCAACCTAACTGTCTTGCTCGACTGTCTTATAAATTCCTCAGTAGTTACTTCCCCATTAACATCTCTAAGCAATGGCGCATCAAATATCCTCGCAACATCTATGGGATTGAACGTCTCCGCCAAGAGCGACCCTTCGCTAAAATCCCAATACAATACCGCTAATACCACAACCGATAATAGACTCGCGATGATGGCGCATACTAGATATGGGAGGCTGATTTTGAAAGCGACAACGCTCCGTTCACCAGAAAGTGCGACTGCCTGCGTCCAATTTTGGGTATTGGGGAGACCGTCCTCGATGAGGTCACTCTGGCCAAAGAGCATGGTCATGTCAGTGATGTTGGCGGCTGCGACACTAGTTCGAAAGACCATATCTCGGATGCGGTCTAGCATGTACTGCGCAACGTTAGAACAAGTATGTGGCGACGTCTTGGTGAAGTGCTACTTGCCTGCGTTGGGTTGCTCCATGTGGAGGTACAATTCAGCTATATGCTGTTATCAGTCTGTTGCTCGTTCAAAAAGCGCTTGATGAGCCGAAGTCGTGGCCCGCTGCTCCCTCCAGCGCCTCCAAGTCTTCCTGCGGGATATTCAACAGAAGGAGGGCGGATGGTGATTTCTTGATTGAACTGCTCGCTCACCCATGAAGCCCAATGAGTTGTGGGTGTCCATTCGAAATCTTGCCTGGGCATTTGCCATGTCGGTCTGTCATGGTTAGTCTTTTTTCTGAGCTTTCAAGTATGACAAGATCCTTACTGGACGATTGTGGACGGGTGCTTACGTTTGGAAAAGGACTTTATCGTTCTGCCAATGGTCATGCACCAAGCTCATCGTTCTATTTCTAATTTTAACTTCGTATTCCACCACGGCCGCATGGAGTGAGCAATTCACTACTGTGACATTGCCTCCGCATCGTGGTTCCGTCTTATACAGATTGACAATATCGAACCAGCCTTTGCGGTCCGCATCTAGAGATGCATCACTTCCGGCATCATAACTATCAGGTACGCCATGCAAGTGTGCCGACGCATTGAAAGCCGGTACGCCACCCTGATTATCGGACAGAGGATCGTGGTAAATCCTCATGATCGTACTGTTCTCAGATGAATCCCAGGGTACTTTTAGAGGCTCCAAGCATTTGATATCGTATCCGTAACCCTAATTCTGCGTTGGGAAGTCTCTACAAAGTCGCGGAATGTTACGTACCTTGACCTTGCCTGTACATACGTCACCGCACTGTGCCTTGTCGACATCGACGTTAATATCAGATTGTTCGAGGTAAGAATCCAATATCGTATCCCAAGCAGGCGCACTCGTTGCATTTTGATATATGAGACCCGGCGGAATCAGCTGTGCTACACGCAAGTTCTGAGTGCCGGACACTTCTTGTCTGAAATCGCTGGCAACGATTGTTGCACGTTGGAATAGAGGGCCTCGAAGCGCAGATACTAGGCAAAGTACTGTTGCAACAGCGAGCTTATTAGAGCGCAGTCGAGCAATGTTTTTGGCGGCACCCAAGACGGAATACGACTCGTAGAGATCGAACATACTCCTCAAATTTGTTCCTCGGGCGGCAGCTCTCCAGTATACGATAGTCGCGACATCCGCTAAAGCGAAAGCGGTCAGTCCGTCCATGATCGTAGTCAGGACTGAAAGCCACACTTGAGGCTGGATGTTAACGTTGTCGATTTTCCATCGTTCTATCGGGGAATTGTTACTGGCGAAAAGAATCCCAACTGCGGCAGCAGTGAGCAAGACAATTGATAGTAGTGCTGCAGGACCGGACCAAGATAATGTTCCTCGCGGAGCGGTCCGTAAGTGCCGTGTCTGAGTCTCATCCTTGCCTTCGTTATTGTCTGGTCCCAATGAGCGCATCTCCATCGCAGCACTAGTCTCGCCTTCTACGGCACTCGACAAGTCGACAGGGCTATAAGCCGTTTTAGACCTCATCGTCGCGGCTATTTGCGATCAGCGACTGCATTAACCTTCGTGCTCAGATGGATATCAGCGACGTACATCAAGAAAACCCAAGGCAGTTATCGTTCGCTCGAATAAATGAAGTGGGCGCAAGGACGATTAGGTGTCACCGTCTAAGCTGCTAGCGCATGGGCTAGAACGTGCCATATGGAGAGTTTCAGAATGAAACGTTTCCTTCGTCTATTCCTGCTACGCCTTGTACGCAAGACCAGCCCCCAACCTACCACAAATAGAAGGGGATCCTTGTGAGGTCCGTGAGAGAACTAAAACTCGTCCTTTAAAATCTATGAAGAAATTCAAAGTGTTAGACAGACTGACGATGATTGGCTAAATTTGAGGAAGCGTCAGGTCTCGTACGTAAAAGTCGCCCGCGGGCCAACTTAGACTGCTATTGACTGGACTTGACAAGACCGCAGGATCATCAGCGTTGTCGACGATTATTAGCCAGCGGCCAAAGCTGTCTGCGCTTAGCGTCTGCTTGACAATCTTATCAATGTCAGTGTTGGGTTAGCATATCATATCCAGGTAGCCGCAGGCGGCTTGCAATCTCCCAATAAGCCAACTCAAAGCTCTCTCGGCTAAGCACCCAGACGGCAAGGTCCTTGGCCCGCTCTGCTAGCGCACGATATGCGAACTCAAGAACAAGCGCTGATTTCCTACATCCCCCCAGTCCGTATACTGTCATACGTCGATGGGAGTTTGGTGCGAGTAGGGTCTGTTTGATCAACTGGAGCTGGCTTTGTCGCCCGGCGGATAGCTCGTTGCGTGGTAAAGGCAGTAATGAAGAGGCTGTGTTCATATTTAGCAGAGTAAAGCTTGTGGAGGAGGACGTTGTTTCTCTCAGGGAGAGACGTACTAGGCAGGTCCTACGGTTCTGTTGGCTGCCTCTGCTGGCGCTCCTGTATCTCCTCTTTGAGCCGCAGTCGCATAATCCTCCCCCTCCCCGTAGATAAGCGACAAGAACACCCTAAGGATCCCCGGCAGGCAGTGTACTTTGCCTTCCTTCAGCGTCGTGGTGCATCCCGCTGCCCAGCCCATGCGTTCCTGAACGCTAAACTCAGTAAGCTTCTAACCTCTCAGTGCCTCAGTAGGGACTCTAGTAACCTCGTGTGAGCAAAGAGGTTGGAGAGAGACAAGGCGGGAGACTTGATGATAGATAGACGCTATACAGCGAATCCTATACATATGAACAGGTCGACTTATAAGATGTCACCCATGTTTGAGTATGTATTCTCGGAAATGCCGCTAAAGATACATACGGAACCAAGTATAGACCGAGAACGTTACGGCCAATCACCAAGAAGCTATCCCTTTACACCAGCTTCCCTTCGTAGCCTTGCCGCCCGTGGCCTTGCCCCCCTTCACCCCAAGGTTTTCAATGCACGTTTCATAGAACTCAGCCGATCCAGGCTCTCGCTCAACCGTCTTGACGTAGTTGTACTTGGCGTCGAGAGGCGTCGAGAACAATGTAGTTGACCTCGGTCATCATACCAGCTGAGTTCGGATCAGCGTTAGGGTTATGGTGAAAGGAGATGAGGGGGAACTCACGCTTCCAAACGCCCTTCGTGAGGAAGGGAACATACTGGGCCATCTGTAACTTATGGTCTTGTATTAACAACGTACGTGAACCCCCTTCACGTTCGCCAGCTTCGTTCACACGTCTTCCCACGGCTTCTCGTCCATCGCCTTGATAATCCTATATCTCACATTCGTTCCCTCAAAGATTTGCTTAATCGATTCGCAACTCTTTTCCTCAAACTCGGAAGCATTGCGATCAAGATAATAGCACACCTCTTTGAGCCGTGGCGTCCTTGTCGATGCAGTCTCAAGGAGCCATACTCGGACGAAGTCCAATTCCTCATATTCGTCGTATGCGTAGTAATCTGACATGAACGCATCCGTGACAGTCACTACCTCAACGTTACGAGGCAAGCTGTCTTCCAGTCGTCTGGTCGGATCTGCCCCCGCATACCAGTCCCAGTCAGGGAGCAATACCCCGAGAGGGGCCTGGAAACGCCTGATGTTGGCGAAGCCCTCGAGACCGTGCAAATTTCCCAAGGCTTTCATCATCCCCGGTTCAATACCACCCCAAGACATGTCATCGAACTCAAAACCAATGGTGAGGTCCTCGAGAGTGTCCCGAATGGGTTGCACCGCTTCGACAAATCTATTGAGATCGATCGTATCGGTGTTCAAGGGATGAGTATCCTGTATCCATTTCCAGTTCCAGCATAGGGTTTTCAGAGCGCGAGTCCTTGCTAAGATCTGTGCTAAGAAGTCGACATGGATATATGAAAGAGTCAGTGATGTGAGGTGAACTGGAGCTGGCAGTTCTGTAGGCCAAGCTGACGAGCTGGGGTTCCAACACCAGCCCCGGATATTGCGTATTGATGGAAGACTAAGAAGAGCCACCATATCAGAGGGATTACAAAAGTCGGGATTTCTGCCAGGATCAACGCTTATTGGTCCAGGGAATGATATCTCTTCCAATTTTTGGAACTGAGAGAGTCCATGCTCGAGGCCAGATGTATTGAAGACAGCGGAGTGGAACAGTTTACCAAGAAACTGGTTCTCGCCTGCGATATTTGGGCGGTTCCTTTTACCTGACCTCTCAACATAGGGTACGATTGCTGCGTATCCAATGCGGAAGCTCTTAAGGTCAGGCAACCGTGACAGCAGTAGTGCGACAAAAGCGTTTAAGTCGGCTATACGCAATTTATCTATCCAGAGATCGGCATACAATAGACCGGTCTTCTTGATGAATTTAGTAAATTCTGGCATGCCTAAATGCGCAGGTACGAAGTCAGTTAATTCAAAAAAGTGGGGATAGTACGAAGTGTTTTGTCTACGACATATCGACTTCGTAGCCAGGGAATACTTGCCATCCTCGTCTGTCGGTCGCGGGGAAGAAACCTCAGGGACACTTTTGTCGTAACAGTATCCTCTGTAAAGTTTTTGAATCTCCTCATCGCCATCGCGCAAACGCACGGATTTAACATACTTCGCAAGCTCAGGGTTGTTAAAAATGCTCCGAGTAAGGTGAATTATAGGGCGCGGGTACCCTCGATGGATGCTGAGGTCAATGTATGAGTAAAGCTGCGGCGTTGCGAATTCATGCAGCTTCTTGCTCGCGAGGCTCAGAGCGGTAAGATCACGGAACGACACTTGCTCGAGGATGGTGTCTATGAGTTCGGTAGGACAATTAAGAAAACCCGCCATACCGTTATTGAGGTTAGTGGTGAAGCTAATGGAATGGAGACGATGTTATAACGCGCCAGGGGTGGTGCTCTTTCTTGAATGGTTAGTGTAGGCGAGGACGTTAACTGGAGATCTGCTGCCACATGTGCACTTTCGGGGATCTCAGGGTGGCCGCAGCCCCCAAATCCACCTCCTTTTAAGTCTGCACGTGCGAAGGTCCGGCGCTATACCGCTTTGGGTTAACCTGTAGAAACCCCAAAGATAACGTAGACGTCCACCAGCTACGAGTACTCCTGTGTCGCTGAAAGCTGCCTCGCACAATAGGTATATAGGTGAACATACTCCTAGCCCACGAGCCTATCCAGGAAGCCCCCAACGTCGAGCTTCTACACGCTACCCCTACTGCATAGGCATAAGCACACAAACAAAGCCTTAAATAGCATGCATCAAAACCGCCGCCTCCCAGCGTGAAAAGTCGTAATATTACAATAATACTATCATCTCTACCATCATTCCCACAACGCCATTCACACAACGCCCACCCAATGCAAACCCGCTCCCAATATATGTATCCCACCTACTGCGTAACCCCCTTCAACGCCTGAAGCATCAGCCCAAAAATAACACCCCTCGCCACCCGCGCATCCTGCAGCGCATCGAACACCCTCCCCAGCGCCTCCCCGCTAGCTGCCTGTCCCATAACGCTTGTCAACGCCTGCGGCATCCCCTTCTCCACGAGCGCCTTCCTCGCCTTCACCCTCAGCCTTTCTTTCTCTTCATCACCCATCTCTCCGTTAACCCAGCCTTTCTTCTCACACTCCTTGTTCCACTTGTCTAGCTCTGCCTCCGTGGGAAGCGCGTTCTCGCGTATCTTGCGGATGTGGTATGCGAGGCCTTCGTCGGAAGTGTTTGCGTCGAGCATGGTGGATTGCATCAGCGTCTGGATCGAGGTTAATTGTGGGTTTCCGGGGCGCAAGAGGAAGGTCTTCGCGGCGTTGAGAAGTGTGCGGCGGAGGGACCAGGCGGAGGAGAGGGTGTAGAGTTCATTGATGGTAGCAAAGAAGAGTTCGATGAGGACATTAGTTTCGGGCTCGGAGAGGGGGGCGTGGGTGGCGCGTTGTTTCCGTTTGGCTTCGGGCGACGAGGCGGTGGGTGCTCCTGTTGGGGGGGGTTGGAGGAGGCGAGAGATATGGCCGAGGGGCGACGGGGGAGAGGAGGTACGGGTGGTGGGGTGTCGGCGGTGAATGGTATAGAGGTAGTAGATGCGCGCGATGGGTGTCGACTGTGGACCGGATCGGTGTAGTCGTCTGATATTTCGGACGGCATAGGAGGGAGGTCTGCTTGACGTTAGTTTACGATACATTATGCGTGTACATAGGAAAACTTACTCATGAGCTGGTCGCCGCCCATCGTCGGCGACAGGTCCATGCTCTCCCTCACGCTTGGCGCTCGACTTGCACTTCTCGACCCACCAAACAAACTACTCGGGCCCGAGCGCTTCCCATCGCCATCGGGGTTGTAGCTTGGACGCCGCTCCATAGGCGCTTCTCTTTGTGGCTGTTGGTCTATGATTGGCGAATTTGCGGTGCGAAGAGATTCCGTAGATGTACGCTTCGCAGCAAAAGACATCGTGCTCTCAGATCGGATGTGAGTCGGAAGCTCGGATACCGTGCTCTCAGCGCGACCGTGTCGATTGGTGATTGGCGTAGTTTGGGATATGGAGGTCGACGTGCGGGACACGCTTGGGCTGTTCGATGTCGAGTCCGCGCGTTTCTTCACATTCTTTGCGCCAAAGGGGGTAGCAACACTGCCCAGCACGCCCGTTACACCGCCGAAGAGCGCTTTGCCGCCTCCCGCGACTTCTTTTGGCGCTTGAGTGAGGACATTCATCATGCCTTTGCCCATCGTCTCGAATGCTTGGCCGGGCCATATGCCGCCTGCGCCGGGGGATTTGCCGTTTCCGATTTCTTTGTCGAGAAATCGCTTCATACCTTCGCTTTCAGCGAGGGGTCTGTACTGCACAGCATCGTTCAAATACCGCTCCAATTCACCACGAAGCGATGCCTTGGTATGGTTCTTCCAAGTCGGCAAATCCTTGTGTGCTTCCACGAAACCGTCCGCGCCTGTAATAGGCGCTATTCGGCGAAGCACTTCGTGCAAGGTCTCAAAATCGGTGTACCTTTTGGCAGACATCCAACCCTTGTAGTAGTCTAATGAAGGTTCGATTTGGATCAAGTACTCCACGATGGGTTTGTTCCTGATTATTCCCTTTTCGCCCGGCATGGAGTCATCGAAGATGGTCATCTTGCAATTGTGGAGCGTCAGTGGTGGAGGTGCAGGTGGTGGGTCATCACTCAACGCTGTAGGAGGAGCATTTGGGAGGAGCTGATCGAAGCTGGTGAATGCTTGTTTCTGCGGCTGCGCATTTTCGTTGGTCGGGGAAGGTGTGTTAGGCTCTTGTGAGCTTTGGACAGGCATATTCGTGATACCGAAGGCTGACATATCGTTCTCTGCGACGGTCTCACTTTGTGATGAAGTCGGGGTGACGATGCCCTGTGTGGTGCTTTCGGACTGATCGTCGGTTAAGGAAGAGTGTGATGTATTACGTTGCTCTTTCAGTCGCTTAGCATCCTAACAATGCATTAGCAAAATCCAACATTTTGGGGGTTGATCTTAGGGGCCAATCGTAACACGGAATCTCTGAGGCAACGCTGACCGTTTAATTGACTTGTAACTTACCTCGTCGGCAATCATCTGGTTTAGACGCTGCGCTTCCTGCATAGCTTCATCCATCGCTTGCTGTGCCCGACTTACAACTCGCTTATGCTTCTTTACCTCCTCACTAATCTGCCGCCTCTCAACACCATCCTTAGCGGTCCCTAGCGGCGACGCCTCGACGCCAGCGTCGATAGCCTCCATAAGCTCCGGCTCGCCATCTTCAAGCAGGTACATGATCCAGCCGTTGATCCACTCGGGCTTCGAACAAGTTGTAACGATCATCTCCAGCACCACCTTGGATAAAATTTGGTGCAAGAATTCCCGCGCGGGCTTGCAGTTGTACGTCTTCGGCTCCAAATAATTCTGAAGTATATCTTCCGCCACGCCGCCTAGTTGCTTTGTCTGAAACTCCGTGTCCAGAATCGTAGCCAGCGTGCTGTCGCGCTTCATCTTTAGGTACAAGTCTACAGCTCCAGGCGCAGTCTCGCCCGGGTTCGCCAAGATAGCATTCGAGAGTTCAGAGAAGAAGATGATCATGAATGACGAAGACTTGGTCACAAAATCGACAAATGTATCTGCCGGTCGCTTGCGGGACAGGTGTGTGGACATGGAGATCAGAAAAGCGGTCAATGTCTGTCGAGAAGCATTGGGAAAAAGTGTTTCGTTGGGAATGATGGGGTTGTACCACCACCTGTATTGCATTAGACATATACACGTGTACGAGCGGAAGGCGAGTCTGAGCATACTTGACATAGTCGCGTATCACCGCGTCCGTCAGTTCCGTTAGCGCAGCAGCCGTCTCCGGGCGGAAGTCTGAGAAATCCAACTCCTGGCCTGAGTACAACTTGACGCTGAGATCAACATCATCGTCGTCTTGAGTGCTGCCCTTGTCGCGCTGTTCCCGCCATGAGAGGACCCTATGCGCGATGTCTACACCTAATTCCCTCCGCCGTAGCTCCTGGCTCTTCTCGGTGCCATGGTCGCCATGCGCATGACTTTCCCACGTCGCATGGAGGGCAACACCACCCACCACGCCTATGAGAAGTAGTCCGACTCTTCCTAATATCAAGTAGGTCCCTGCGCCTAGACCAACCAAGCATGCGCCCAGCGTCTCATTGCTCGCATTTGACAGGAACACAAGAGCGCGGTCTAACAGCGCTTTCCAGTCTATCGGCGGCGCATTTGCACCTTCCTTGGAGACGTCTTCGCGTAGAGGTGTCTTCTCGGCGGGAATGGGTGCATCTGGCACGGGCGCAAGCGGGTCGGCGGGTGCGTCGGTCGGAGACGCGCGGAGATTCGGCATGGGCTCAATAGGGTCGCTCATGGTGTCGCTAGGGCGCGCGCGCACATTGAGGTATAGAAGGACACCAGCAGTCCAGCGTGTAGCAATGTTGTGCGTTTCTCCTGTGGGGCAAGCGATCTGGCAACAAGTGCGGGATATGCTGGCTCAGAAACGTTTCACGCCGCCCGCTGGCGCAGGCTTATTCGGGGACGCGAGGGTCAGGGTCGCGCCTGCTCCCGCGCATCGGCGAAACCAATGTTCCGGGTGCTTTCTTTCTTCTCTTGGGCCGATCTCGCGTCGGACGCCGTTCATCCTCGACAATTTCTAATTCTAGTCCTGTCCCCCGACCTGACAATGGCCTCACCCGCCAACGATCCCGAACTCCTGTCCTTCGTCGAGGAATTCTGGGCAGGCCGCCTCCCGCACAGTGCCATCTACCAGCTTGTCCTCTCAGATGTCAAGTTCACGCATGCGTCAAAGGGCGTTGTGAGAGCGCGTCTGACTCTGACCAAAAACCATGTCAATTCTCACGGAGGCATACATGGCTCGACGTCAGCGACAATCATCGATTGGGTAGGCGGCATCGCCATTGCAGCATGGGACAAGCGCTCCAAGATCGGCGTCAGCACTGATATCCACGTCACGTACCAGAGCTCGGCGCGGGAAGGCGATGAGATTGAGATCGAGGGCGTAGCCACCAAGGTTGGCGGCACCTTGGCCTTCACGCGGTGCAGCATCTATAAGGTTGTGGATGGGGAGCGGGGCGCGGTGATTGCGGAGGGCAGTCACACCAAGTTTGTCAAGGTCTAACGGCGCAGATCCTATCTCATGCCTGTCTACGAGTACTCGATGCATAGCGAGCCTCACAGAACTCGACACCAGACACGCCATCTTCTTTGGGCTATCATTCTGCGCTCCATGAATGACGGATTCCACTCGGATGGCGGAGAGAAATACACCTTATGCTTTAGAACTCGTACTGAGCCTCGTGGCTACGACCGTATGAGAATTTAGAGGGTGGACATACACATACACGCATTATGCATAGACGAAGATAACGAACAATGTCATTTCCACTACCCGCCGCAAATGGTATCTGTTGACAGAGCACTAAACACTGGTTGAAGTGCTGTAGATTTCTGCATCATCAGTTTGCAGTAATGATGTCCATTCTTCGAACTCGTGTCAGAGTAGAATAATGACTGGACACGACTCGCCGCATACACACGCTTGGGACAGACTTTTAGTTCGTACTCCCGCCGAAGCCCCTTCCGCTCCATCGTGTGCGGCTTGTTGACATTTTTAGTGCCTCGGGCTTGCCCATATAGATGCCGACACCTGCTCTTCATCCACTTCCCATCACGACCCCTCTCCACTCCTTTTAGTGCAGAACAAGGAAGTGTAAGGAGCGGAAGTACAGCAACACCAGGTGGCTTTTATAGCTAAATCATCACTCCATCATAACTCAATTTGCTGATCAGACAATGATGAATCTCATCCCAGTATGGTGGCGATACTCATCATCGCTTCACGGCAAAGAGCATCCGGGTCCATGCTGTTGTACTGATCCTTTTTGGACACTTCCAGCTCCGAACACACGCCCATATGATCTGTGAGACGTGTGTTTTAGTCCACCTCCCATGCCGTATCTTGTACCATGTTTTGATGCGGGGCAACAATGTGTAAAGAATACTAAGACGCAGACGAAAGCGGTATGTATAGGTGGATTCTCGCACCATGTTTAGTCCTGTGACTAGCTCAAGCAGTGCTAATCATCCTCAGGAGTTGATAGTGATTTCCACCATAACCACTATAGGCTAACGACTGGGTTGCTCCATGGAATGATTCCGAATGCTTTTGAGTCACTCCAGCAGCGCGCTCACATCAAGCAGAATTGTTGATGCTTTTAGTCCACTCATATCTATCTAGATTGCACTCTTTTATTACAGAGCAACGAAGTGTAAAGAACAAGAAGACCGATAGTAGGCCAGTATTTATGCTTCTCTGTGAATGCCGTCATCCGCCCGCACAGTGATGATTGCGAAATAGTGATGATGATTTTAGCTCATCATGTGCCAAAAGACCGTTCCTCCCCATCGCAGTTTGGCTCTATCATTTCAATCTCCCAGACACACGCCCACATGTTTTGGTAATACCTGGTCTCTTAATCCACCACCCATAGATATCCGAGATAAGGTTTTTGGTGCAAGCGTAGCGACAAAGTGTGTGGAAAAAGACCGTGGGCTAAGCGTGGTATATATGGTATACCTAGATCTCGGCAGTGAAGCTTCAATAAACGAGCCGTGGCGATGACCCTCGTCAAAGAACAATGATGCGGATCAGAAGTCTGGTCGAAAAACTTTTCGCGCCATGCATTTCGCACCGGGCCATTTGAGTGCCTCCTAAGCGAGCAAATTATGAGTGAGAGAAGCGCGTTGCGTGGAAAGCCCGCGAGCGAGTGTTGATCCAGAAAAACGTTAGCTTTGTCTGGCAGAGCTACGTAGTCCTAAATTCTGATTATCTGGGTACATGGGAAACTTAATAGAGTACTTTACAATTCTATGTAGCTTCGTGCTGATATCTCCCCAGGTGACTTTATACCATACCAAGCCCGCTATCCATTATTGTAGATTCAAAGGCAAATTCATTGAGGTCTACGTCACAACGGTCCACTCGGCCTGTTAAAACACGGGTACCAGACTGGCCTAACTGATAGGGTGAATGTGTTATACTGAATCGCTCAAATTGCGAATAGAAGAAGGCCTAGAGCTAAGAAGAAAACGGGGGAACCGTTTTTGCTAACGACAATACCTGTTCAGCTGAATGCAGCATATCATAATGGCGTCGGATGGTACGCCTTATACACTTGTAGGGCCCCTTCGATGCTTTGCACCAAGCCAAAGAAGATGGTGAGTAACAAAACCAGTATAGCCACCCAAAACGTGTACCACTGTACGCCGTTTCGCCGATCGTTCCACCATTGAGAGAGTGTACTCGGGCGCGACTCGTCGAAGACCTGCTTCAATATGAGCAGTCTATCGCGCCAATACATGAAACGTTCGAATTGTCTATCGTCTGCTCGAAGGCATCCGCACTGGAGGACACAAGGGTCCAATGTTTCGACGCTCGCGATCTTGCGATCCCATGTTTCTGTGAACTTGTGTCCTTTGGGAAAGAGGAGCATGAGTGATCGGATTGTTTCATCAATCAGTCCCTTCGGAAAGATGGAACTATAAGAGATATCTATCAGCATTATGCGCTACCCCAAACTGTGCAATCATCTCAATAATAGGTCTAGCGATATAGCGTCCACATTGCAGGAATTCTGGACTATCACATAGCCAGCGATATAGGAAGATATGAACAAACAACACTTACTGTTGCTGATGCTGCAGGAAGGAAGCATGATGGAAGATGAAGAGTTTCTTGTCTTCATCGATCATGCGGAGATGGTCCGCTAAGTTCGTAGTCCACACAATCTTGACCCCGGCGATGCGTTCGAGATTGCATGCAAGAAATATGCTACCTAGTTTAACGCCTTGGGCGCTCAGAACTGGATTGCTCGGAAAGGCTCGGTGGAGAAAATCCTGTACGGTACCGCGCTCCCAAAAGATTAGCCTTCGACCGCAGAATCCGTTCTGCAGTTCTCCAATGTCGATCATTAAAAGTGCTCGAACAGCTAGATCAATAGAACCCTCGCAGAGATGGTCCGCGATGTCGGGCCTTGGTCCGTGGTACTGAGAGGCCAGTCTTTGCTTGATGACATCTTTTGAAACGCCGTCTTTGAAGTGCCGCCCGATGCTGAGGATGTCCTGGTGGCGATCTGCAGAAATGTGCTGCGCATCATTGTGCAGAGCCTGGCAAATTTGCTTCGCGTAATACTGAAAATATAGCCCAAGATCGGTGCAAGAATTGGGACTCGGGGCTGGGTATGTGTCCAAGAACCATCCAACTACCTGCTGCTGAACTTTCGGAGGCACACCCACTTCGGTAAGGAAGAGATCCATCATGGTGGCCTTAATAGACATCCGAAGCCCGTCACAAAGTGTATCATCCCTGTACTAGGCGTTAAGTCAGTGCGAGTTTTACCAGAAGTGACTGCATCGCTCTTAAAGTAATTCTTAACTCCCAGAGCGGATATAGCTGATCTGTATGCAGGGGTGGACGAGGGTGGCGGTGGATGCGGGGCAAATGCTCCAGGCGATGCAACGCGCCTTTCAGCTCATTCGGGTTGAGCGGTTTGCTCAGCCTGCTCGACGCTTCAAGTCCCGCCTTCATCAATCATCCCCATCCTTCCTTCTTTAGTATATTCATACTTCATTTGCACTCTCTGATACCGCCGATATAGCGCTATACCCCATATCTCATCATTCTGGGGCTTCCTATCATGCCCATGCTATCGTGAGTTCCCAGCAACTCTGGAGTTCGCTTAAGAAAAAGCCACGCTGGCCAAACCCTGAGGAGTCAATTGGGCAGTTTTACGGAGAGAAGCAAGGCAGGCTCTGCTGGAGAGCTCAAGGCGCGGCGCGCGAGGCCTTTTCACAGATAGCTCCAGCGATAAAGGATTACCTCAACAGCTGTAGCGACGCTGTACCAGGCGCTGATTGGGTCACATGGTCCATCTATATGATTGGCAAATCGAAATCCAACGCTGTGCCGACAATCATGTTTGAATGCTTCCAAAGAGGACCAAGAAAGGAGGCTATGGACATGGTAAGAAAGAGTGGCATTCTCAACGAACACCCAGGCATAGAAACCGGCCACTGGTCTTTTCCACCGAACATAGTATTCCCACAGCAGCTCGCTCTGACGTCATTACAAAGTGACGCCACATCGTCAGACGTGGGCCGTGCAGTAGGACCTCAGATCACGGTGCAAACCTCCTCGAATGAAACGGTTGAATACCGAAAGGCTACGGTTGGTGGGCTTCTCCGGGCGAATGGCAAGAACTATTACTTCACGGTCAATCACCCATTCTCAAGTGGACATCGCATTGTACCTTGGCCTTCCTCTCTTACCGATTTCGATGATGAATGCGAGTTCGGAGGCCAGAGCGATGCTGAGGACGATGACGACGATGAAGCGCTCGCGGACGTTACAAGTAAAGGGAGCAGGACCCCAGAATCATCTTCTGATTGTGATTCGGATGATGATGCGGCGAATAGCGGCAGTCTTCAAAGCTCAGGATCGGAAGGTGTCAGTATACCTGTCCAAGGAAAGCTGCGCACCACAAAACGTCAGACAGTCAGCGATGGTAGAGGCGTCCAGTCTTTGCTTGCAGAGGAATCAGGCGACGTTGAACCCGGAGATGAAGGACTCTCGCGTAAAGAGAAAGCACCCCCGGTTGTGGTCTCTACCCAGGATCTGTGCATCGCGTCGCCCGTCCTGGATTATGCCTTAATTCTCTCCGACGATGATAATGGGACGATGTCGGTCTCTGATCATGTTTCTGTACCTTTCTCCAAAGAGGGGATCCCGTTCATATCTCTAAAGAATGTTGCCGAGAAAATCCCCAAGATTGCGTCCATTGTTACCATGACTGGCTCGAGTGGCTTAATCACGGGGGCGCTATCTGGACTGCCTTCATATACTCGCCTGCCTGGCACTGGAGCCTATCAAGAGGTCTTCACTGTGAAGCTCGATGGAGCCCTGTATCCCGGAGATTGCGGATCGTGCGTCTTTAGCGCCGAGACCGGCGCTCTCTACGGTCATATTGTTGCGGGAAGTACAGTCACTCAAGTCGCATACGTTTTACCGGCAGCCGTTGTGTTCAAGGATATATTCCTTCAAATTGAGAGGCTTGACCAAAAGGCCACCAGCCTTTCGACCTATCCAAGCTATTGCTTCGAATTTGGGGAGCTAGCAAAGCACCTTACTCGAATCGATTCGCTTCCCGGGCCCGCCATTCAGTTTGACTCGATACCGATGCTGTACAATGACCTTGTCATAAACGATCCAGAAGTTGAATTTACTTCTCAAAATGCCACGTCATTACCACGAAGCTCACAGCCGAGGGATTCCGATTCGGTATCTGATCCTTTAGTCGAGTGCCCGAGGCCTTTTCTCTTCTACAAACAAAAAGATCATCCCCCGAGTGAAACTCATTCCAGGCGTGGGCAGAGCCTCATACCTTTACCTACCCGCCTCCAGTATGCAGGGCCCCCAAATTCGCCACAAATTCCATCTTTGCGGGATCTGTCTTGGTCGCTGGCACCTGGCCAGAAGAACAGGCGGACAATTCTCTCGAGCAATGTTCTTCCCACGATTAGAACACGCGTGCCCACCTCTGCATCCGAGGCAGGCCAAAAGGTTAGCTCCTTAAAAGAACATGTCAACAAGAGGTCGCGGCCCATAAATACCGAAGAGAGTTGGGCGCTTTATCACTTCGAAACACATGCACAGAAATGTGCATACTGCTGCGACCCCTACGAAGTCCACCGCAACCACGAGCAGCTTTGCGATATTGGTCAGCGCCTAGCTCAGGACATTGCGGCATTCATGTATTATCGGGATGATGAAGTCCACAGTACGGTCGACATGGATGGCAAACCTATTCGCCTTGAACTTCCAGAGGGTTATGTGCAAAGCAAAGGCCTCCTTAAAGCGGTTGAACGGTCATTACGCCATCGCTTCCGAACGCCATTCGTATCTATGGACCGTACATACCATGTTCCCCGTACCCCCGTGCGATCACGATCAATTAAGCTGATCGAACAGCCATCTAAAGAGAGATCGCGGCCCAGATCTGGCGAGATTGTGGATTGGCCGAGCAGATCACCGTTGGTAGGAAAGGGTCCAGCGGGCCAATCAAAGCAGAGTACCACCATCGAGATCAATAACAGGAGACGTCCATCAAAACGTGGCTCGCTGTACGAGCAGGATCTTGCGACCCCTCGAGGCAACTCGCAGCCGTATACCGTAGAAGTCCGAGAGCCCTCTTCACGCGACGTTAGAGAGCACCGCTTGTCCGGGTACTATAGATGAAGAATCTGAGCCTCTTCTTTCTCCTTATCCGTCATCTCTCTGCGACACAAATGTGTTTGTACCTACGTGGGTTGTGTCTCATTCCTTCTGTTCGATCTAGTAGAATTATAGCTGTGGTACTTATATCTACTTTCGAGTTGGGTTCAGAAAGATGTGCTACGAGGCTGGTCATTATCAGCGAATCAATCCCCTTTGCAGTGACCTGCATGCCTCAGTTCTCTAAAAATTGCGCGACTCAGCGTTTGGTGGAGGACAGACAGCCACTGGCAATTCGCCATGCGGCAGTTGCTTGATGCTTCTTATCTTCGCACTCTACGGCGTGGATGATCATCATAATGCAGTCTGCAGGAGTCTAGCAGTGAACTAGAGGGACGAGGTTTGGCCAAAAGCGAAAACTTCTCGATCATGTGACTGGGAAGCAATACTTTTTGTCTCTCCAACCAGACGCGCACATACTATCCTCGCCCTAGTGTTTTCAGCGCACCTCACAGTCTCACAAGTGCGCCTACCATCAGCGTAGAGCGCCTGAATGTACAGATCCTGGAGACAGTAATCGGAGTAGCTATATATGCCCAAACCCTTATGAGGTAGCTTCGTGAACCGAAGAGTTGATGATGGACAGCATCGAAGAGCGATAACGAGCTGCTATGTGGTCGACCACTTCATAATGATCTTCTATATAAGTACGACTGGCGTTGCTTCACAGAAGGGCACGGTAAAACTTTTTAATCCAAACCCACTTCCAACAAGATACTCATAGGCCTTTGTCTCTCTTGTTTGTAGTCCGGCCCCCTGGCCTTGAGGTCGTTCACATTTTGTTGCAAGGTCGCGAAATATGAAGAAACAAAAGGTGGGAATCTTAGCGGCAGTTATATACGACGTTTCAACATCAATGCCTCATGATACTAAGACTAATGGGATCATATATGAAGTAGTGATAGTGTGCTTCTGCAGCCGTTCAGGCGATGCTGGACAATCGCCCATGTGCGTCGCAGGTTATAAGTCATGTAATTGGTCCCGATTCACCTTCTACAGATCCATATGAATTTGGCGATTTTGCAATCTAAGTCCCATCCATCCCGCTTACATCGCATAACCTTTGATCTTGTTTTATCGAACTCCTATAATACCTTGCATCTTTATTTCTTGGTGCATATAACTGAGATATAGAGAGCAAGAAAGTAGAGCGGGAAGAATTATCTATACCGCCACGGCTACAACAAATTTTTGGGACATATGGATGGGCAATCACCTGCAAGAAGAGCTGATGGTGAACCTCTGCATCAGTCCTACAAGTATAGTCGATCACAGCATCCGAACCGAACAACCTTACGGTGTGTAAGGCCTCCCTCTTTTGCTCCATCAGTCATCGCTGCATATCCTTTTAGCTCCCTCCAGCGTTCGGGCTCACCCCATGTCCTCAACCTGCTTCTCTTTCAGTTCTCACCACATGGTATCAAGAACAGCTGTTTTTGGGTGCAGAGCAGCAAATGCAAAGAGTTAGTAGAGGAAAATGAACTGTATTCAAACCGCTTTCTACCAGATGATCGGGGTACGAGCAGAAAGTATTTCTCGATGAAGAGTAACGATGAGTCTTTGCATCAGTGGACTGATGATGATTATCACTTCCTGTGTGGAGCACTCTAAATCCCACAGAGTACAAAAGTACGCCTCCCTTTACGCATACAGCCGATCCCGGTTTTATTTAATGATCTCGGACTCAATCACGGTCACATCTTAAGCTTCCCTTTCTATTTTAGTCCACACTGTAAATCAGACTCCTACTCGTTCGTGCAGAGCCAAGAAGTGTGGGGACAGAAGATAGCTATAGTGGTTAGCTTTCATGCACGAATTCCGTAAGCCTAACTCTCACCCTGAACACTGATGATCTCGCTCGAAGCTTGGTAATCATCGCCATCTCTTGCCGATGCTCGAAGGCATTCCATTGTTCGGATCGAGCTGATCCGTTTCCTTTTTCCAAATTCCTTAAAGCACCTCAGTTTGCTTCAAGGCCTATACTAAACATTTCCTTCTATTCCAAGCTTGGGGGAAGGGCATAACAACAGTTACTCGTCGGCTCCAGTCTACCTCTCCATGAGGTGATAGGTGCGGAACTTTGGTGAAAGGTATTAATGCGTGAGGAGTGAGTTACAACCACAGCAAACAACATATTCATCCGCCTTTCTGCACCCCATCACCATCATCTCTTTACATGTTGAATTTGACGCGCCTCGGGAAATGGTGATGAGTAACATCAGACGCCCGAGCCATATTGAGATCCACATCGATGGCTAATGATCCAAGTGGAACGCTTCTGATGCATCTTTGGACTTTCAAAGTGGGTTTGAACCCTTTGAGAAGGTTCAACCGTGCACCCTTCATATTTGAATCGGCGCTATGATTTTAGAGACCGTCCCAGAATCTCGACCTAAACTATATGCATATTTGGTGTAAGTCCGCTCCCATGAACCGATAGTATCACTTATTTTCCGAGAAAATAACCCGGGTGTGGACAGAAAGAGCTTGAATTAAGAAAGAGGGAGTATATATAGTGTTTACGATCACAATGATGAGACTCACCATTCGGCATTCACGCTCAAACAGCTCATATCGCGTCAAAGCACGCACGCTGTCCTCATTTCATGTGATGAAAGTCTTGAGTGTTTTGGACCCTCCAAAAGGGTCGACATGTGAGGCAGGCTCTTCTCTTTTTAGTACCCTCCCTGACCTTCCTAGGCTGGATACTTTTGCACATTTGCCTTTGATTGTAGAGGGCAAAGGCCGCGGGAACGAATAGGAATTTTTGTGGACTGGAGTTTCATACTGGATGAATAATGCTTCAAATCTATTGACTTTAAGTATCTACATCGGATACATATGGCGTATGTACATAAGTCATAGCTCCTTTCCCTTTCGGTCGGAAGTAACCAACCAAGCTCCTCGATCTTTCTAATAGGGCGTCACCGTGACCTCAGGCGATGACGAGGTGCTCGTCGGTATTCCATCGTTACACACTTCGCTCGAACTTACTGTCTCCACGGACTGCTGCAGGTGCATGTCGATATCATCGTAGAAGAAATATGACCAGCCTGTACTTGTTACCATTGAGGCCGGGCAAGAGTACTCCAAACTTAAGCGACCAGTTGATGCTGTAGGTTTAATATCAGTGACTGTGTATTGTGTGTAGCTAGTCGAAGTGCTTAATCGGCCGTAGGTTTGAGTCTTTAAAATGGAATCGTCAAGCTTGACGGTCATGGTGCAGACATCTGTCGTGGAACTTGCTGTGTAGATGTAGTACGGGCGCACATAGAAGGAAAGTGTGTAAAGACCGTTGGTGTTGAGATCGGTCAGGTCTTGATATGCGCCGCCGGATGGCACGGTCCGAGACACTCGGATGATCAAAAAGTTTGGTGAGGAGTGGGCGTAGGATATCGTGCTATCTTTGTAGTACCAAGAGAGGCTGTTCAATACGGTCCATGGGGCGTCTACTGTATTACTCACCCAGCCGACGTCGAAATTGCCGTTAGCGACGACGTTGACGCCGGGAATATTAGTGGCCGTGGATGTTGTCAGGATGGTCGTGCAGGTTGTAACAGGGGGACTGGATGTGGGACTTGGTGATTCCGTTGTAGAAAGAGCAGAATCAGAGCTTGCTACCTCCGATGACGATACGACATCCGTCGGAGATACTGGGACCTCCGTTGAGGACATAGTAGAGGTTTCCGAAGTCGTCACTACTTCGGTCGAGGAAACAGTGGACACGTCCGCCGACGAGGATATATCGGTTGAGGTAGCCTGGACCGCCTCAGTAGACGAAGCGCTGGCCACATCGGAAGAAGTCGGCACGGCCTCAGACGAAGTAGCCGCTTCAGTAGAAGAGACGATCGTCTCGGGAGGTGTCACCGACACTTGAGACGAAGAGGAAGGCGCGCTCGGGCAAGTATCAGTATCCACCGGCGAGATGACTCGGAGGTAGAAGTCATCGATATTAAACTGCAATCCAGCAGGTCCTGATCGGCTCATGATCTGAAGATAAAGAGTGTGCGTACCAGCAGGGATGGTCAGCTGGCCAGACGAGTGCTGTACCCACCCTTGTGAGAATTGCACGCTCGTCATGGCATTTCCGAACCCACTGTTGTCTAGATACCAGTTAAGAGAGACGTATTCATACGTATTGGGAGTACCGCTAACGCGTGCGTATACCGTTGCTTCTACAAGTGTGTCTACTGCGAATGTTACAGATTGTGTGAGACCGAGCGAGAGTCCTACGCTACCCAGCGTTCTCACTGCTGCAAAAGAGTAGGTTCCGCTGTGAGGAGTGTCAGATGTTACGCTTGTCGTCCAGTACCTAGTAGAGCCGGCCGTGCCCCAGGAAGACATATCGCCAGCCTCGAATCCAGCATTCTGAAAGTGGTTCGGGTCAGTGCATGACGTCGGTGAAGCACTGCTACTCGAAACTAAATCGGAAGACGATGTTTGAACGTCTGTAGAGGTTGGCACATCAGTTGAGGTCGGTGCATCGGTTGAGGTTTGAGCGTCGGTCGAGGTGGGAACGTCGGTCGAGGTAGGTGAATCAGTTGAAGTAGAAACGTCGGTTGAAACAGGAACGTTGGTTGATGTAGGGACGTCTGTTGAGTACGCATCGGTTGAGTACGCATCAGTCGAAGTTGGTGCATCGGTCGAGGTTGGTGCATCCGTCGAAGTTGGTGCATCAGTTGAAGTTGGTACGTCGGTTGAGTACGTGTCGGTTGAAGTTGGCACATCGGTGGAGGTTGAGACATCAGTTGAAGTTGAGATGTCAGAGGTAGAAATGTCAGATGGGATAGACACATCAGTCGAGGTTACGACGTCAGTCGAGGTTGTGATATCAGAGGTCGAAACCTTCGTTGAAGTTACAATTTCAGAATTAGAAACGTCAGTTGAGGTGGGGACATCAATCGAGGTCGAGGCATCGCTGGTAGTCGTGGTCAACGAAAAGGGGGACGAAGAAGCCGGCGTAGAGCTTGAGGTGTCTGCCACTGCATAGGCCGAGGAGCCTAGACGTGAGCTAGGTGTACCACTGGAAGAAGGGACTGAAAACGAGTGAATAGAGCTTGATAAGAGCAGAGTAGAGCTTGTGACCGACGAACACGGCGTCGACTTCGCCGTCGAAGATGAAGATATTATCGGAGAGTGGATGGAGCTTGACGTGACTCGAATGGAGCTAACGACTGACAAACACGGCGTTGACTTAGTCGTGAAAGACGAATGGATCGAAGACCAATAAACAGAGCTTGACTCGGTTCGGGTAGAGCTAACGGTTGACGAACATGGCGTCGGCTTCGCCTTTGAAGACGAATGGACCGGAGATGAATGGGCCGAAGACGAATGGGCCGGAGACGAGTAGACGGGGGCCGCTTTCTTGCACGTGCCGAAACCAGACTGACAACCATCGCCACAGTGTGCGTTAGTCGAGCCGCAGTGAGAGTACTGACTGCAACCTATAGAGCACGTTTTAGTATTCATACCTTCTATGAACACTTCACGGGCAAACTCACAATTTCCCCACTTGGATCCCTGGCAGGTGAAACCAAATCCTTTGCCACACCTTGCGTTCGGAGTCTTCGGGACCTTTCCAGTAGATGAATACGACGCTACAGATGGTTTCGATGTCTTGTAGGAAGCTTCCGTCGAAGGCTTGTGCGTTGATGGAACGACCGGCTTGGGTCTGGGAGGCGACTTCTTACAGGAGCCGAAGCCTTTTTGACAACCATTTCCACAGTAAGAGTCGGACGTTCCACAGTAGCCATAGCGGGAGCAGCAGTTGCCAAACTTGGAGCCCTGACAAGTAAGGTGGAATGAGGGACCGCAATGCGCAGACTTGCTAACCTTCACCGCATCAGTAAGTGAGAAGGTCAGGGCCGCGAAGACACAGAAGAGGATGTAGTGCATTGCTTTCAATCCAAAAAAAGAAAACGACAAAATTAGGAATTAATATTAATGAGTGTATAGCAGATGGCTCACGACCGAATGAGTGAAGGCCGACAAGTCCAACCAGGAATTGATGCGCGCTGTCCATCCTAGCTGCCTCGTTATGTACTCAACCCACGACAGCGGACGCTGCCAATCTCGTCAATTCGCTCCTGAACGGTACATGCACGAGCCGTGGTGGGCGGGTATGTTCCTGACTAAAATATTCCTCAGCTGCTTGTTGTTGGTCTCTAGGGACGCCACCGCTAGCGACGCTAATAAGCTCTCAGCCTCGCGAATCTTTCCCGCTGCCGCCTATTCTTTATTGGGCGCAGACCCTGAGATCTAGACCTGTCACCCAAGCGCACTACCCCACAAGTAGCCATGCGCTCGGTGCGAGAACCCTAGAATGATCATTGCGAAATGATCGGATGCAGGCACTTAGTGTGTCGGCCCAATTAGAGATTTCTTGGCTTTGGGTCCTTGAGAGCGAGAGTTTGTATCCGCAAATACGAGATGCTACGGGATGGCCGATACACGAATCGTACGATGTTTGCTATTTCCTGCAAAGTTGTGTTTTCATAGATCCTTCGCGACTGCACAAAAGCTCTCATAAATGTCGCCGGCGAATTATGACCTTCTGACGCTGGATACCCACAAATTTTCTCGAGTGTGGTTACTGTTAATCTGGACTCCAGATTTCCTAACGACTTCAGGCCTCCCTTCATCATCACCAGTAGAGAAATGTAGTGATGACGGTCACCTTCTCCAGTGCATGTATCATGGGTTCGGTGCTTTTGCATAGGTCCAGTTGGTCGAGGATGAATGTCCCCTCGTGCACAAACAAACACATCGACAATCTCGGCGATGATTCTATTTCTAGATCACCCCACGACACTTGGGCGCAGATGACTTTAGTACCCCACACAGTGAAGTGGGAAGTCAAAGGCGCGCAGCAAAGAAGGCACATTTGTATTATGCCAGGCCAAAGACAGCCTGGTCGATAAACTTGCTTGCCGTGGTCCACAATGAAGATCTTGAGTTTGGAATGATGATGGTGGGCGTCATAAAAAGACATCTGTGGGGAGATGGTCGTTGCCATGGAGGGATGTGCTCAGGAGTGACACGACTCTTCACACACGAACACAAATCGCCACGATGGTAGTCCTTGTCAGAACCCACCCATGCGATTGTTTCAATTTGTTTTGGTAGTCCGGAGGGCAGTGAAGCGTGAAAAGAAGAACTGCACCTAGAGAGACGTATATTAATACTGTATCCACATCATCTTGATCTGTCTCTTTATCGACTTGGCTTCAAAGATCATGATAACCATTAAGGCAGCACAACTGTTGTCTTCAGTATAAGCGTGGCAAAACTTGAGCTCGGGCTATGTCAATAAGTACCCCAAGCTTTGAGCCTCTCTCCAGCACGAAGCAGCACATTGGTCACGTATTTGATGATTCCCGCTTCCATATACGTGAATACTGCCGCTTTTAGTGCAGAAAAATCAAGCGTAGAGAGGAAGAGGCAAGGTAGGTGAGTGTACTCAGAAGTTTTCTCAAGGACTTCTTCACCAGTTATATTGATGATGCTTGGCATGGGAAGATGATAACGAACAACGACCTCGATGGACGTAGTGCAAATTCGAAGGACCCAGTGAGATAAGATGTCCAGAGACCTGAGTCTCCCCGCACAGATCCGCTAATGAGCTCAATTAGTCCGCTTTTTGAGACAAGCCCAAGGCCTATCAGCGCGAAAATTCGACGTGCTCGGTACATCGACTGGGCCCGAAATTTCGGACGCCCTCCGGACAGAGAGCCACATGTTCGCTGTTTCCTCCCTATTTCTAGTCCGCTCTTCGTAACTTCTACTCCAACTCCTCCTCATGAAACGGTACTGAACAGCAGAAGATGAAGTGCTTGATATACTCTACAGGTTTCACGTTGTCGTGGTGAGTAACGCTTAACATGGACACTATTAAGAATCCATAGACTGTTCGTCTAGATTTTCATTTCCTCAACAAGCGCACACGCACATGTCGACCTTTGATTCGAAATTTAGTAACAACCTTAAGACATGTCAATGATGGCTCCTAATCCGGGCTCATGCATTGTTCCTGCATGACTTTATTTATCTCCGCACGCAGGATATTCTGAGGCTCATCGGCAAATTCTAGTCGACACCACATGGAGCTTCTCTTCCATCTATTCGGTAGAGGTTTGATAGACGTGAAGAACAGTGGATTTGGCAGACTTTGCTTCTTCTTATACTGTTCAAACTGTGCATCTTGACGGTGAGCAGCTTCTGCGGTGAGTGATGTGACATGCTCATCAGATCATGCTTGGGTGCATTGTGATTACATTTGGGCACGTGTGCACACGCGCGCAAACATGGCTCGCTCCGAGCATCCCTTTTAGTCTGAACCCTATGTGTAGGTCTTTCAATCATTCGAAACTTCTTCAACTTCTCTTCCCAACATGACTTTGGCATGGGTGTATCACTGAGGTTTCGGCCAATGCTTAGGGGATGCTGAATGGCCATCTAGCGAAACCAATCGGGCACAAATGTTCGTATCCGTGATGTGTCCGTTGAACCGGTTGGAATGGAAATTCCCGCGTGTTGAAGTGCTTAGCTGATCATTTGGGCGCCCAAAACCTTGGCCCAAGTTGCCAATACGAGGCATACAGGGCACCAAAGTCTGTCGCTTCTTCTTCACCCCTGTCTATATCTTTTTTTCAAAGCTTTTCCAGAAACAGGCTAGAAATTGCAGGCTAAATCGAATCGATGCAGTTACATGTGGGTGCTCGTTTGCGTGCGACAGGGACAAACCCGTTGATCAACATTGCATGAAGAAGTTGCAAGACCCCAAGGGTTTACTCAACTCGCCCTCCAGAAAGTCCATTGAAAGTTCTCATGCTTTGGTTCGTAGCGGAAGATGTGAAATTGTGCTGTACTTGGGTGTTGAATTTTGTTGGGTTGGTGGTGGTGGACCACCGCAGAGTACCGAAAGCTCGTTTGAGCTGGGCCACCTGGCGAGGTGCGGGGACTCTCGAATCAAGTGTCCGCAAGCTGAAGCGATAAGGCGATAGAAGTAGGCAAATCAGCCCATAATGTCAAGACGTGGATCATATATCCTCATACACAGTGCGGGGAGATGACAGCATGTGTAAAGGGGCTATTGACTACTACAGCAACGATCGACCAAGATCACGAATCCTTCCAGCCAATCACGCAGTTCTCTTCCCCCTCAAAGCACAAGGTGATCAAGATCAAACCCACTATACGAACTGAGTAAAGAACTTTGTTAAGCTATTCTGCTGCACGCAAAAGAACGAGGGTGTGGGTACGAGAAATATAGCGGCCGTAAAATTGTTCTTCCTCAACACATAGTAATGAAAGCATATATGTGCCCGAATATCCAGGACATAGTCTCACTAAAGCCCGAATCAGGACTTAACGTCGTTATCATATCAATGGCATGATGTTAAACACTACGCTGATGAATTGAGTTTGGTATCCAAATGTTCATAACAACTTTTCAAGGGCGTCTTACACTTGATAAGGGCGGATCAGAGTGTAGAAGTGCCTGGCACAACTACTTATTGGAGTCCTGGATCCGAACCTGGCCTTTGCCCCAGCACGAAGGACACTGCGATTTCCCATCCTTGCTGTACACGACTCCCTCACCGTTGCAGGTGTTGCAGCCGATCCAACTGTAACTAGGCATGTTCGATGATGAAGGTTTCTGTCGAAACGTGATATGTACGGTATAGCTTGGCTCTCGGGTAGAAAGAAGGCTAGAATCTGGATAGAAATCGGAGGATGGGAAACGTAGAGACGGCATATGCAAGCACCTTCGACTTATGTAGAGAAAGTGATACTCTCTCAACTATCGCGTGATGACGCAGTGGCGCACGCCTGCACCCATGATGGCGATAAGGCAACTGCGATGATGTGGTCTAGCACACACTTGAGAGCCAACCACGATCATGCTGCCTCTTCGAGAACGGATTGAATCACCCCGGACACCGCTTTGCTCCCGTATAGGTTGACCTAGCTGGCCAAATGGAGTGCTTCAGTGCGTCGCCATTCTAGCTTCTGCCTAGCTGGTCCACCGATATTGTTTGCCTGAATCTCTGCGCAGTGTCATGCATTTCGCCTCACGCGGTCATAATAGAAAATGAAGTCTGATATGGCCTGATAATTCTCAGGCACCTAGCTTCTTCAGGGTCTGAGATATAAGCCCAACGCGATCTGCCACGATGAGGTCAATGTCAGCCTTGACTTGAAGCTAACATATTTCATCAGCCCCAGGAACCTGTTTCGGATCACATACGACGACAGACGTACCTCCACATTATCCGGCTCGTTATTCAAGCCATTGTAACTCCCGCATATGAGCCCCTGGCTCTTGACGAAGCCGATAAGGTGCGGACACATCACCAAAGAATCTGCCGCAGACACGATCCCAGCTAGGTCCCACTGTTTCGCAAACCGCACCGCAGCTTGTAGACTAACGGCACGTTCTTCTTTATCAGACAAAGGGCGCTTACTTGCGTTGGTGATGAAGAGCACTGGGCACGATTTCTGTTTGATTGCGAGCAGGATACAAATCTCGGGGGTGAAAGACGATAGGATAATGTTGCGACCTCCGCCGAAACGAGCCAATTCATCCAGGATGGTGTCAACGAAAATGTTGATCTCGATCGACACCGGAGCAATGCCTGCGTCGATAGCTTCATGAAGACGTGGGTACTCTAGAAAGTATCAATTTCAAATGGGTTGGTAGAAGTTATCAAGACATACTGATTTCCTTGTCAAATCCTATGTGCTCCGGAACTTTGCATAGAGCATCTTTCAGCGTAGAGAATGTATCTTGAACGAAGTCTCCTCGTGTATTTGGTTTGAAGCCTTTGTTAAAGTAGTCTACTGTGTGCTTCATTCTGTTCTTCACCTCCTCCGCCCCCTTTTCGTGAGCCATTGTAAGCGATCTTGAGCGCGGCCTGCGAAATTGGACATCATAATGAGCTGTATGATTTCCCGAACCTCCATCTATAGCGGGAGAATTGCCTCGCGGTGACTGGATACCACTGGCATGCATAAACTGAGTAGATCAGCGAAGCACTGTCCACGGTGAATTCCATACCAACCTGGTCGAGGGTCACATCATGAATTGGAACATCGGTACCTGATTCGCTCAACGAGTAGTCGTGGGAGAGTACAGGCACAAAATCTTTCGTAAGTTGAACATCTGGTCTGAATGAGTAGTTGCCGCATGCGTAGCACAAGTAGGTATGTTACCAAACTAGACAGAGTCAGAATATAAGAGTTGCTAGCGGTTGCGCGAAGCAAGAGCCATTGTCATTGCTTCAAAGGACTGACATACCTCCACAAAAGTTGCACCTTGTTTTCCAGCTGCGAGGAATGACTGAGGAAGACGTCAGATAGCCGCTGCCTGGTTAGATCGTAAGTTCCCACCTCAACTGTGTTTTCTCCAAGCTGAAGGAAGCGCTCGGGAGAATTTTGGCCAAGCCCTTAAGCAAAGTCAGCAGGTGAGTAAATAGTATATCTGAGGCAAGCACCTCAATGTTCTACTAGCTGGACAGAGCTTGAAGTCCAGAGACAAGTGGTACTAGGCGATGGAGATCCAAGTTGGTGGTACAGTCCCATGATCAGGAATGAGAGAGCTATGGTCCCTAGCAGCTCAGAGTGTCTTTGCACAGAATCGGAACGGTTTGTTCCCTCAACAAAGTGCCGTGTTGGGCACCCAAACAGGTACTTTGGGTGTATAGCAATGCGACGCCAGTACCGATAAGGGAATCATGGTCATTTCGCTCAGCATGCCTTTTGCGGATGTTAAACACGATTGCTGCTTCTGCTGGATTCTTCACGGGGAAAATCAACGTATCGTCCACTGGGTCGTCGAGAAGAGGGCCCATGCGCTCAATTGATGCAGGAGACTCTGAAGTCGAGATGCTCAGCACGAGTCCATGACAGAGAGTGCCAACAAGATTCAAGGTTGAAGATTTCGGCGGACCTCTCTCTTGCATGCTGACCAGGTTAAGAGCACCGTGCGCCAGCCCTGGGGTAACCTCAAACCGCGAAGCGCTACTGTGCTGTGGAATATTCCTGGATAGGGAACAGCTGACTTGCGGAGTTGCATTCATAGTTGTAAACATTTCAGCCACTGCCACATGGCCCCTGAATGCTGCGTGCTCGTGCGCGGTCCATCCGAGGTAATCAAGCCGACTTGCGTCGGCGCCAGCATCCAAGAGTAGTCGGACAGTCGATGCGTGCCCTTCCACACAACCAATGAAGGGCGGTGTCCACCGGCATACAAAATCGGCGGCACCAACGAAGTCAGAATCGAACATAGGCAACAGAAGGCGGAGGTAATCTTCGCGTCCAAGTTGAGCTGCGATATAAAGCCAGCTTTCTCCGGAACTGGACTTGTGCTTCAGGCCCACCGAGCTGGAAACTAATAGTTTTACCATAGCATCTTCCTCACGCCGAAGCGCTATATGCAGCAGGTCGTCCGGTATCACCGTGGGTAGCTTGTCCATGGCTGACAAGAACAGTCGGGCAACTTCGACATGTCCACGAGCGACAGAGACATGCAATGGAGTAAATTTCGATCCATCTTGGAGAAGAATATATTTCTCAACCGGGCTGACTTTGGACAATACGTGCATGCAAAGCTTGATTATGCCGTACGTAGCACTTAAGTGAAGAAGGGTCTGGCTATGGCCACTTCGCATACTGGAGGTGTTGTCACTCTTGTGAAGGAGTGCAGAGACTACCCCGAAGTCCTGATCGAGGCTATACGGGTCGACCTGGCTAGCGGAATGTTCGCTGTGGTATATGGCCACCCGGGCTTGAAGTCTGTCGAGTTGGTCCACGCATTTGCTGTACGCCTGACTGTACTCTGCGCAGTGTCCATGAGCAATGGATCGATACCTTTCTAATTCCGGGCTGCAGGCTTGATCGAATCGAGCAAACTTCACGCAGATGCGGCTCATTGCTTCGTAGTTAACTCGGCAAAACCACAACAGCTCTTTCAAAGCCTCCTGCAGCGTCATCAAATTTAGGAAGATCAGATCTGTACGGTGCTCGGCGATTGCACCATCAACCCACTGCTCTTCAAGATGTTCTTCCTCATGGTGCAGTGCAGAGTGGCGCTGCAGACAAAATGTAGTACTGTTTACAGTGGCTTGTACAAAGCTCACGTAGAAATCTGTAGGGTGTCAAAAACTTTGGTCTCATACGAATGGATTAACGCACCTTCGGAAGGCTCTCTACCATTGCGCTGTGCTACTTTCAGTAAAGCTATCAGTTGCTGGTACGGTATATAGTGCGAGTTCCAGGGCACAACTACATGTCGAGATAAGTTGTTGCGAAATCTAATGATTCTCTTGAGGAGACGCCGTGGTTGACGATGAATATGTACTTTGGAATAATCATTCAAAGGCTTATGAGCAAAAGGAACGAGGTGTTTGAACGCAATCGCGAAAACAGAGCGGGGATGCGTGAAGGTGAGGGGACATGTTAAATAGGATTTTGTAACACCTGACAAACAGACCGCAAACAGGAACAGAAGGCGCGTCTCCGTAAGGGCCACCGTTTAGGTTCGTCAGCACAAGCGCGCCGACCTTCGGTTCTCAAAAGGTAGCCGAGCTTTCAGCCCCTATTGGCGACACACATCTGGATGGGTGCCCAATGCCGCCGCCCAAAGTCGTACAGCGTGTGTACGCTTGTTACTCAAGCAGACGCAAACCCAAACGCTTGCTACCTCTAAAGACCAAGAGGAGTCTACTTAATGTTGCCGCACGACGATCAATTGATGTCTCCCTCGTGAAAAGTCTTCTCGACTCTGGGGCTAATGTCGAATCTAGGAGGGTAGATGGGATTATGTCTCACGTACATGCGGCGCGGATCGATAACACAAGCTTCGCCAGGGTGTTACTTGAAGGCGGAGCTGACATCAACGCAACTTCAACAAAAGACTCCACTCGGCTCACAAAAGCTATTCTCACTCGCAGTAGCAATGATATTCTCCATCTAATCCTCCACTGATGGCACAAGTACACTAAGTGCCCACTTCTGAAAGGTCCATATCTCCTTCTGACTACAGCTTTACGCGATGATAGCAAAACGCGATGAGTAGATCAAGTAGATAAATATGAGGTACTGATACACTCTCGGGCTCGACGGAGAGCAAGGACATGGATGCAGATGAATTCGAACCTCGAGATTCCAGCAGCATGACAGCAAAGGTTCGTTGTGCTTTCAGTTTTGAAAGGGTGCAAGAATAGGCATAAGCGACATGATATGAGCTTTGGCTCAATGCGTAGTAAAGACATGCGAAGTCTCGAGAACATTTTGGTGAAAAGGCAGAAGTGTGACCGCAAAAGGCCATGGCAGGACTTGCATGCCGATTTTCTAGGCACTTTCTACGTAGAGAAAGGACATGAGTACTGCCCTAAGAGGCTTTTGATTTCTCAATGAAGAAGGGAAAGCGGAAGAAGCCATGCACCGAATGAGTCCGAATTTTAGAGAGCTCCCAGACGAGGAGCCATCGCGTCTCCCCATATGTTGTTTTAGTGATGTCCAATACGAAGATCGATCAATGTGCTGTGAAGAGAAGAAGGCGTAGAGTGTCAGGCTTTTATACATTTACCTGGACAAGAATCTGAGCACGTGACCTTCAACGTCCCGGGGTCACCCCCTATGTCAGCTCAGCTTGGCGAACCGTTCAGGCGGTGAATCAAAGAACCGTGCTCGTGAGCCTTCGACGACATGTTATTACTGAACGTAATCATGAGTAACGAGGACACGTCTTCTGTTGCTGAACAAGCACATGCGTCGCACACGCGACAGTCACACGGCTCTGCCAGCTGTACAATTCCGAATGCCCAAGGCAGCCTGAAGGGCGTCAGGCATGTGCACAAAACAGAATGACCTGCAGGTCATGTCAAGATGGACCCGGCACGCGGTACCAAAGTATGGGGGCGTCCTGCAAGAGTGCTATTTATGTAATGCGCCGAACCCCTGACACACGTCTCCTAGGGCTGAAAGCGGACAAGGGACGTGGGCGCGGCGCACTAGACCGAGCATCCCGATCCTTTCCTCTTTTCCTCGGCACCCTGTCCTCGACTGCAACTGTTATCAGAACCCGCTTCACCGCGACACCGCACCTCGCCCACTCGCCGTGACCACCGATTCCGCTTGCGCGCTTCACCCCGTATTGTTATTCGACGCATTGGATGGACCGCTTTATTACCTACGACAGTCCCGTACCCTCGCTCGCTCCGCTGCCACCGCACACTTACAGCTCGCGACAACACAAAGCAGACGACCGATGAGCGTGTCGTAGCGACGGGCGACCTCTCCTTCTTTTCGATCGGCGCGTAGGCTGGATTGTGTAGGCGGCGCGCGGCGTTGACGTTTTTGACAAAGGCTTGGCGCAGAGGGCGAAAATGACCACACCGACGAGTTCGGGGGCACCGACGCCTGTAAGTGCAGTGCAAGACTCACGGGAGTGCGAGGGGAACAATGTGCTCTCGTAGAGGTGGACATCACAGCTCTCGCTAACCCATCATCCGCAGCCGGTGATCGTCGACAAAGGTGCCGAGAACTTTCGTAAATTCTTCCAGCAGCCGGTCGTAGCTTCCTTCGTCGCTGGTGGCGTAGCTGGCGCCGTGTCCCGCACCGTCGTATCGCCGCTCGAACGTCTCAAGATTCTCTTCCAGGTTCAGAGCGTGGGTCGCAACGAATACAAGATGTCGGTCCCCAAGGCATTGGCGAAGATGTGGCGGGATGAGGGCTGGAGGGGCTTTATGGCTGGAAACGGGACCAATTGCATTCGGATCGTGCCTTATTCGGCAGTGCAATTCGGCGCATACAACGTCTACAAGAGGGTGAGTGATTGCTTTTTCTTCGGTGCGGATCTGCCTGGCGTTCTCTTTTACTTTTGTGGCGTTCATGGTCGGGAAGGAGCTGGGAAAAGGTGATGAGAAGGGCAAAGGTGAAGAACTGGGATGGTTCTGGGCATTGGGCGATCGGGAAGTGGTGTGATACGAGGGTGGGGCTGGTTTCGGGAGGATAGCAACGAAAGAAGGTTCCGACGCAACTTGAAGGTCTGTAACATTTTGGTATACTTGCTTACCATGACAGTTCTTCGAGAGCGAGCCGGGCGCGCCCCTAGACGCTTACCAACGACTCCTCTGCGGCGGTCTCGCCGGCATCACTTCCGTCACCTTCACCTACCCCCTCGACATCGTTCGCACCCGCCTGTCCATCCAATCCGCCTCATTTGAGACCCTAAAACGCGACGCAGGCCAGAAGCTCCCCGGCATGTGGGGCATCATGTCCAGCATGTACAAAAACGAAGGCGGCTTCTTCGCGCTCTACCGCGGCATCATCCCCACCGTTGCAGGCGTAGCGCCCTACGTCGGCCTCAACTTCATGGTCTACGAAATGGCGCGCACACAGTTCACTCCCGAAGGCCAGAAAGACCCTAGCGCACTAGGAAAGCTAGCCGCGGGAGCGGTCTCCGGCGCCGTCGCCCAGACGTGCACATACCCCTTCGACGTCCTCCGGCGCCGCTTCCAAGTCAACACCATGTCCGGCATGGGCTACCAGTACTCGGGCATCGGCGACGCGATCCGCAACATCGTGAAGACGGAGGGTGCGCGCGGCCTGTACAAGGGCATCGTGCCGAATCTGCTCAAGGTCGCGCCCAGCATGGCGAGCAGCTGGCTCAGCTTCGAGATGACGCGCGACTTCGTCATGGGCAAGCAGCGGGAAAACTTCTTGTAGATAGCTATCCGCATACCTACCCTTTTTCTCGGCGTGGGAGCATCATCGTCCCTGGAGTTTATACCGGGGGATTCATCATTGAGGATTTTTTCCTTATCAGCATTATGCATTGGGTATCATGGGTTTGGGAGTACCCTAGGATAGCGTGGGCGTTAGTCTAGCTGTCATTGCCACGGTCGGCATGGCGGAATGAAATTCTCTTCAAGACACCCTCGCATGTCTTTGCTGACAACTGTTTGTCACAAGCCAAATACACCAAACGCAAGTCTCAAGGCCTACGTTCTGCCACTACAAAGTGACTAATCGGTTGCTCTCTCATGAACTCGACGTCGTGGACAGATGTCCAGGAACGCTCGCTTGGGAGTGACGGTGTTCGGTGCAGGATCCGAAAACACATAAGCTCCTCGTTAAAAACTAGAGATGTTTCAGTAGCTGCATAACTTTGTCACACGGAGAGTACCTCCTACTCTATAAGACCTTTGGACGATCCCCGCTCACTCTACCAACATCAAAGTCTAGCAGCTGGGCTGCGAACGGCACCATATGTAAGTATCATATCAACGTGCATACAGCTCACGGTGGCTTGTGGCATATGCGTGGGGTTCCGTTGCGTTGCGTTGTAAGGCTGCTATCGGGGTTGTGATGGTGTGCGAGATACGAACGCGTCAAGAGACGAGTAGCTAGAGCGGTGCTACGTGTTGATAAGCGACAGATGAAAATACAACAGCGAGGGGGCGCGGCTGGTGCGGCGACAGCCAGAACGCAGTTCTTTTGCAAGCAAGGTTTGAACATGGATATAAAATCGCTTCGAGTAAGAAGGATCCACAATGAGAATCTGGGTTGTGGTGACACATGAGCGTGGGCCACAGCGCACGGGCGGTTCATTTTGTGGTCAAAAGTGAGGGTGAAATATGGGTAATCGACACTTGCCCTGGATTACCCGATTGGGAAGTTTGAGTAGACGGCTCAGCATCACTCCCGGAACGTTGTTGGTTAGCGAAGGTTGATGTTGTAAAGATGAGCTGAATGCGCCCAAGGTGTTGTGCGGATGGTACGTTAATGTTACGAGAACTAGATGTTGTGCGGATGGTAAGTGTATGTTTACAAGATCTAGACAGAAGAAAATATAGCTAATTATTGTATGATTGCGATGCCGTCTGCGAGATTGTTCTCACGCATCCTTCTCTTCACTGGTGGTAGTTTATCTTTCCTTTCACGGGTGGTAGTTTCCCGAGAAACCACTTCTGCTTACCCACCTGATCCCGAGAAGCTCAACAGTTAGTTCAGTCGATGCTCCATCCGCAAGGACAACAGATACAGTGTGCCCTGGAGGTTGCCCAACGACCGCCCTGCCTGGCCGATTGACGCACCATGCTCTCTTGAAGGTGCAAATATTCGACTAAAACCGGAATTTAACGTGTGTTCAAGGTTGTGAAAGGACTCGACTAGTCCGGTGTGACTATACAGTCAATTTAGTTACCCTTGCCGCTGTCACAGCCAACGGTACGGCCGCGAACCATCACTGCGGTGAGTGCCTTGCGGTGCTCCTACATGGCTTACATGCAAGCGCACGGGTGCTCTACTTCAGCAATCGGCCGTGAGGACCTTAGACCAGAGCCACAATCGTGGCTGATGGAGGCTCCCCGCGACTGTGTTGTCGCCTCTTGACTACCAGAGGAAATCCTTCAGGAAGGCGATGTTGATCCTGCTCTGAATGTGGCCGTGCATCTTGTGATAGTCTATTGAGATGCTTATCTCCAAAGAAGTCACATACATGCGTGCTGCAGACTGCAAGTAGTGAATCTGCCTCGGGCGTGGGTTGACAATCTCGGCAGCCGTTGACGGTAACTGATGTACAGGGCAGGGAGGAAACAGCAACAACGAACGCCAAGTTTACCTGGAATGCTGGGCCTGTAGCAGTCAGTCTTGAGCGTTTTTTCTACAAAGACACATATTCCCTCCTGTGCCGCACCGACAGCCAACGGCGCGGCAATAAAACATGTTCGCGGTAATGCGGCGAATGCGACAACGCCCTTATCTCTAAGCCATGCACTTTGCCCGTTTACCTCGCCGAGCTCTCACATGGCACGGTTCGGGCGTTAGTATGAGCCCTAGAGGCAGTGCACTAATCTGGTGCTGACGGGGGAATTTCGCGCACAGAGACTGTCACCGGTCAGAAGAATCCAGCAATCGAAGGCGCAGCACATGGAAAACTGTTGATGGAACCATCGAAGGAAATGAAGTGCAAGACCAGAGTATGGGCGTAGACCGCGCCCCTCTAGAGAGGAATGCGCTAGGCCATTTCGGGGCATAACGGTGAAGTGTGCATCCCCCTGCCCAGGCCACCTACTACGCCTCACGAAGGCTTGGCCCTTCTAGAAAATCTGTCATGTCCACTTAGACACTTCGTTCTGCCTCAGGGCATGGACCCTAACCCACCAGCCACTGTAGCGATCTTGCAGAGGATATTCGCCACACAAGGCATCTTCTCGTCGCCACGCCGTCAAATACCTCACTACACCAAGTGCCGCCAACAACGACAAGCGCATCGGTTCTTAGCCACGATCCGAGGTGCCGAGCGTTGACGGCTTGATAAGTGGCGCTACATCAAATACGAGGGCACATTCAGCCTTGGGGCCCTGTCGAGTGACAGAGTGGGGATGTCTATGATGTAGTGCCCATCACGCGACGGTTCACCGGTGGGGATTAGATAGTAGGCTAGGCCCGGTCGCGGTTATGCGGCCGTGCTAGCCGAGGACGCCTTGGGTCGCTGTCGATCGCACGTGGCGCATGGGGAGAGCGCATCATGCCATTGTGCGTCCATCTTGAAGTTGCGCGCTGGGTGCGGGAATATCGCCATTCGTGCAATCCACCACCTCACAGCGCAGTTTGATTCCTCTGCGCGAATTCCACAAACAACAGTAGATGGAGAGGGATAATGTGTCTGACCGGAGATGCACCAGTGTGTTTGCGACGTCTGAGGTGTAGACAGCGTGCACAGCCCCCTGCGGTGCACCCCAAGCGGCCGAGTCGTGCAGGGATGCTTGTCCTTCCCCGCTCTTGCCGTCCTAACCATCGATGCGTCTATAAAGAAACATGTACGCTGCCCTGCCAACGCAATGAGTGCATACTACGACCGCTACAGCACACACACCGCAGACTCCTCTGCTACCTCCACTCGTCCCATTGTTCCGCGCAACAACAGTAACTCTATCGCCGATAACGCCAACACACCCGCCATGAGCGACATCAACGGAAAAGCACCTGTCAACGGCGACGGCGCCGTGACGCCTAAGCGCAATCTCGGCGACGACCCGCTCGTCAAGATACAGCCGCCCAGGAGGGAAGACTTGCAGCCCAGCTATGCGCGCGCCATCAGGCCAGACGATGCGGACGCCGACGACCATGGCTGGTACGGCGCAATGGTCAACAGTCTAGGCTCCTGCATCGGCACCCTTGGAGCGATTCCCTGCTGCATCGTCTGCCCCAACCCCTACAAGCAAGTGCAGCAAGGAAACGTCGGCCTCATCACAAAGTTCGGACGCTTCTCGCGCGCCGTCGACCCAGGCCTCGTAAAGGTGAACCCACTCTCCGAGAGCGTCATCCAGGTCGATGTCAAGATCCAGATCGTCGGTGCGTATCCCACCATCACTCCTCACCATCTCAAGAAACAGACTAACAAAGCACAGAGGTCCCTAAGCAGGTCTGCATGACCAAAGACAACGTCTCCCTGCACCTCAACTCCGTCATCTACTACCGCATCACCTCCCCGCACAAAGCCGCCTTCGGCATCGCAAACATCCGCCAGGCCCTCATCGAGCGCACGCAGACCACGCTGCGCCACGTCATCGGCGCCCGCGTCCTGCAAGACGTCATCGAGCGCCGCGAGGAAATCGCCCAGTCCATCCGCGAAATCGTCGAGGAGACGGCCACCCGCTGGGGCGTCGACGTCGAATCCATGCTCATCAAAGACATCATCTTCTCGCAGGAGCTGCAGGACAGCTTGTCCATGGCCGCGCAGAGCAAGCGCACGGGTGAAGCCAAGGTCATCGCTGCAAGGGCAGAGGTCGAGAGCGCGAAGTTGATGCGCCAGGCTGCAAACGTCCTCAACAGCGCGCCGGCGATGCAAATCAGGTACCTTGAAGCTATGCAGGCTATGGCAAGGAGCTCCAATAGCAAAGTCATCTTTATGCCTGGCCCAACTAACTCTGGCGACTTTGGAGTCCAGCACTCGGGGGAGGGGGGCCAGGCGGAGGCGGGACAGAGTGCGCTGCCGGGGAGCAATATGCAGCAGACGATCAACGCGCGTGTATTTGATGAGATGTAGACAGGTATCTTGAGTGGCCTCGGGACAGAATTCTCTCTGCTGCATCCGAGGGCGACGGGGCGGGAGTAGCGATTCAGCTATCGTGTCTACCGGTTGAAGCTGGGTACGATGACGTGTCGGAACCATGCACACAAATTGGCAGACAGGAAACTCGAAGGGGCTCGTCTTTAGTCCGTTATGTTCTTTTCTTGGTTGGTTTGGTTTGGTTTGGCTATGATACCCTTTTGGCGTCCGTTATCTTATTGGGTCACTCGCTTTTTCAGTATAGTAATGACGCCAGTTTACAAAGGATGCTTCTTCACAACATGCCGTTCTCACATGTGGACTTGCGCAGCGAAAGAGGCAGGCTGTGGACGCTACGCTATTAGACCTGGAAACTAGATGTGTAAAATAGTCTGAGTTATGTCGGCAAGAAATATGGAACTTCTATGGTTCGAACGGTAGCCACGTACGTTAAAAGGCACTGACGCAGTCCTATTCCCCTGTTCCGGGGATTCGGCCTGACTGTGCAGATTAAAGCCTATGAAGAAGATTGTTACGGAAGCATCGATGATGCTACAAAACGGTGGCTCAACAAATGGACGGCTCAAGAAGATGGAAAAGAGTATCGTGAAGTTGCGAGGCATGTGGCTAACTGGATTGGCAATGGAATTGAAGTTGAGTCGAATTACGCCTCCCTGGCATTACTTGTTGTGGTACCGGAATTTTCAAAGAGAGAATTTAAGGATAAGGTATAGACTTCCGCATGCATTTGCACCGCCCCGGCGGGGTGATGTATGCTTTATGGAACCAAACCTTCTGTTCCCTGCTGATACTCCCTGAATCCCTGTAGATTCTTCTCATTCATCTCACGTATAAATGTCTCATCCTCCAGTTCCACATCATCTAGGTCTCCCTCTCTTCCCCCAAGTCCCTGTCGACAGGGCAGGCCACATATAGCTTCCACTCGCGCACCCATTTTCTTCTCCAAATATGCTGGCCAATTTTTCGCATAGTACCCCTTAATGGCTAGTTTCTCCAGCTTTTGGATCTTCCCTAAAGCACGCACAAAGTCCAAATTATCACCCAAACCCCCTCTCCACATTCCCTCAAGGTCCGCACCCCATCCAAGCTCAATACATCGTAGCCCACTTGCTTCCTCAGCTAATATATAGAGAAGTTGTAGCCACGGAGATAGTTCAGCCATCCATGGCACCCAGATGTGTAGTGTCTTTATCAACTTCAAGTTGACAAGACCAATTCGCACGATGAGTCGAAACATCTGTTCTGGTTCACTTATCGCAAATACGTTCTGCGAGTAAAGTATTGAGTTTGCTTCGTGGTATATCTGCTTGCACGTCTGCAGTATGCCTGGTTCTATCGTTCTATATTGCGGAGCTTGAATCATATGGAGCAGAACCAGCTTTTGATCCGTGTTCCCGACTGCCCACGAGGGGTTCTGCGTCCGGTCGAATCGGCTTACGAGAAGTTCGTCGTAGATTCGAAGTCGGATTTCGATGGGCAAGGTCAAGAAGGTGACTTTGTTGATTCCTTTGACCTCGTTGGTAGCGGGGGGCGGAGGGGCAACTAGGGGATTGCGATTGCGCGGCTTGGGTCTTTTTCTCGCGATTGAGGGTCCATTACCGGAAAGATCGATTTCGAAGAAGGCTTTAGCGATGTCTTTCGTTATAAAAGGCATCTCATCTTTTGACGGTGGCATTATTGCTTATCTAGTTCTCCCAGCCCGGAGCGACCGAGCTATACGGCGACAACTCCGTTGTTGAGTGATACGCTATCTTTGGATTAACGAAATGGTGTGGTAGAGTTGGTACGGGAGTGGGAATCCGTCAGATGCGAAGTTTTTCTGGTCGGTGGAGCGCTGTGGTATGGTAGTTATCGGAGACGGTCGCGAGGTCTGTGCCGCATCCCACTTCGCCAAGCCCTATGTTCTGGCATTGACTTGCAGATGCAGACACGTGGCAGCTCAATTGTGGCTTAATTAAAGCGTGGCTAATTCGCAGCCCAAGCCTTACATTACTCACACCAAGGGACAGGTCTCACATGATGTGAGATTGATAACGTGTGTAAATTACGAGAGTATCCCTGCAAAACGCTATTATCACCTCCATAAGTTTTCCGGCCACTACCTATGGGAGAAGAAAAGGCAAAGTAGGGGTTCCTTATATATCTAGTTAATTCTAATTGCTATATAATAGGCTCTATTAGCTATCTAACGTTAGGTAACCTATATCTAGTCCTATACTATATCTTCTATTCTTATATTAGCTCTACAGCCTCTACTAAAGCTATATAGTAAATTATATATATACTAATTATAATTAGTATTAACTAGATATGTAAATAGCTAAGAAATGTCTACTTTGCTCCCATGGGCGGTGGCCGGAGAACTTCTGGAGGGCACCGATAAGACGAAGTAGAAAGCTAGAACAGACTAGGAAGATCCCTTGCACTACCGGTACGGTCTGTGCCCTGAGAACAAACCAAAGCGCAAAACTGGAAATCAATTCTGCACGCCACTGTATAAGCCTATCTAAATCAAATTAGCCTAGGTGTTTACAAAGCAAGATTCCTAGTACTCGGCGGTTTACTAAGCTCTCGATATTGGCATTGCTCAGGTCCTCGTCATGTGCGTAATCAATCGATGGAACATCGGAGGGAACAGAGACTGCACACTACGGCTGGAACATCCTCACTGCACTATCGATTTTACTCCAGACCAACACAGTCTATCTTCGCACCTCATCCGCATTGACGGGACTGTTCGCCTTCCCCTTCTCAAAAAACGCCCTTATATTCTCGAAACACTCCCTCTCCGCCTTCTGGAACGCAACATCCGTCAGGCCGCCCAGATGTGGCTGCACAATCACGTTGTCCTGCTCGAGAAACCACGGATCCACATTCGGTTCGTTGCACAAGACGTCCAGCCCAGCTCTAGCGATCTTTCCACTCGTCAGCGCATCTTTGAGCGCAGCCTCATCGACGATAGCTCCTCGCGCAGTGTTGATGAAGAAAGCACCGTCTTTCATCGCAGCGAACTCAGCCGTCGAAATGAGATTTTCCGTCTCTGCGTTCAGCGGACAATTAACACTGACGACATCCGACTTAGCCAACAGCTCGTGCAGACCATCGTAGTAAGTTGCGTTGCACGCCTTTTCTTCCGCCTCCGGCAGCCTCTTCCGATTATGATACGCAACCCTCAACCCAAACACCTTCGCCTTCTTCGCAAGATACTGCCTCCCATCAGCACCAACCCCACTTCACGAATTGCGCCAAACTCACCTTCCCAATCGCCCCCATGCCTACAATCCCCAGCGTCAATCCCCCAGGATCCCTCACAGGTACAAGCCCACCCCTCCACTTTCCCGCTCGCGCGCTCCGCTCCGCGTTACTCGTATTCCGCAGCACGCTAAGGAGGAGCCAGACCGCCATATCCGCCGTCGCCTCCGCCACCGCATCGACGCTATTACAAAACACGATCCCACTCTTCGTCATCCACGGTACGTCAAACTCATTGTACCCCGCTGATGCGGACGCGATGATCTTGCACTCTGGGACGAGGGCGGAAAGAAGCTCTGCGTCGAAGGGCTCGTAGGGGGGTGTGCCCATGCGGATTATGAAGGCGTCTATGGGGCCTTTTTCTGCGATGAGGTCGGGGAGCTGGGCGATGGTTTCGGCGCGGGTGGAGGCAGGGAGGACGGAGAAAAGGAAGGTTTGCGAGAAGGTTGTGAGGTAGGGGGTGCCTGCGTATTTGGGGGCGCCGAGGGCGACGATGTGAGGGCGGCGTTCTGGCATGGAGCCCATGGCGAGGGGAAACTGGTAGATATGGTATAGTATACTTGGGATCGTGTGGTACGCCTGGATGAGCAATATGGGTTTAAGAGCCTGGGTGAGGACTACGTTTGTATGATGGAGCGATTGGGGTCGGTGCAGGACGGCCGTATGCGCTGATTCTCGCAAGATACGGCGGATAGTGAAAAGGCGGTGTCAATCGGGTGTGCTGCAAGATTGCAAGCGACGACTGGACCTACCGCAGCACTTTTTTCATCCCATTATCTGCTCTTCCGCATTCCGAACACATCGGAAACAATTGTGGAGTTGCGTTGAGGGGCGCTGGGTTCCTCCGAAATAGTAGCCCCACCCCGCTTATCGATGGAGCTAATTATACCAGGGACGCCGACGCCTCGGGAGAATCCGAGGGAGTATTGACCAATCAGGTCGGTTGCATGGTTATGCATGACTCGGTTAAGATGCTAACGTCCCCGATGCTAAGTTTCACCCAAGCATCTACGCGTCTTTGACAATGCTGGATTCGATAAGAATGCCGAACGGAAGACAGATGTAATCGTCTAGCCATTCATACGCCAAAGTACATGCGCTCAGAACGTCGAGCGCATTTCCCTCACAATACACTACTGCCTCGTTAGCAGGTACAGTATTGTTCATCCTGGGACACCAACGTGTATCCAGGTTTTGACAAAGTTCTATCGCAACTTCTACTTGGCTCTGCTCAACCCACATCAGCCACCCCCAACCCACCATGCTCCCCTCCCCCCTCCCACCCCTCGGCTTCCTCGCCGTCGAAGTCTCCATCTACCGCCCCCCAGGCGACCCTTTCACCCCATCAACCTGGCCCTTCCCCCTTCTCCACGCCCTCGTCCCCGGCTCATCCGAGTCCCAAATCGTCACTTCAACTATTTACCCTCCCACCTTCATCGACCGTATCGTTTCAGCCGCAAACCACCTCGCCGCGCAAGGCTGCATCGGCATCATCACCAGCTGCGGCTTCCTCGCGCTCGCACAGCGCGAGCTAGCGTCGAAGCTCCCGATTCCAATCGCTACCAGCGCGTTGGTGCAGATTCCGAGTATATGCGCGTTTCTAGATCGCGAGGCTGTTGTGGGTGTGCTTACGTACGATGAAGAGAGGTTGGGAGCTGGGCATTTGGAGGCGTTGGGAGTGGATGTGGGGCGTGTGAGGATTAAGGGTATGCCTAAGGGGGGGCATTTAAGGAGGGTTATCCAGGATGGGGAGAGGTATGATGGGGGGTTAATGGAGGGGGAGATGGTTGGTGCAGCGGGGGAATTGGTAGATGGGATAGCACGCGATGGCGAGAGGCTTGGGGCGATTGTGCTGGAGTGTACGCAGATGCCACCGTATGCGGAAGCGATTCAGAGAAGGGTGGGAGTGCCTGTGTACGATGTGTATACTATGGGGATGTGGTTTTACGAGGGGTTGGTGAGGAGGAAGCCAGCACGGTGGGAGAGGTAGTTGCGGTTGGAACACAATCGGCCGTTCTTTGATAATGGTGCTTGTATCATATGTTGAAGACGGTCGATTTGAGGTACATCACCACTGTAAAGTGCTACCCCTCGCTATCTCCGTGTTTGTTGTATCGAGTATCAGATCCATTCGCATCATAACCTACGTCTCCTATGCTAAATGTTTTCAGACGAGGCTCGACTCACGTATCGCTTACACAATGCACACAGACTGTCCTATCCCCTTCCAATCGCCCATTCAGACGATTTTGACATCCACTATCATATCACACATGGACGGAGGAATCAAGTGATATATCCTTTCGGCACATCAACGTTCATAGCTTAGAGAACTACCTAACCCAAGAAGTCACCGTTCGTCTCTTTCAAAATCAGGCGGTACTCAGGCTCAAACTGCATGTACATGACCTCTGGAGTGCCTGTCCCTTTCTTCGTATACACCGCTTCTTCCTCACTGACGATGCTCTTCTTCAGCCCGCTACTTTTGCCAATGTCGCCTCCAATTGCCGCTTCCGTAAGCAGTTGGCACTGACAAGCCCTCTCTAGTGCTATGAAGAAGGCCGCAGCCTCTGCTACCGTCTCACCACATGTGAGTAGACCATGGTTTTGCAAGATCATGTTCTTTTTGCTGGGTCCTAGAGCGTCGGCAAGACGACCACCTTCCTCCTTGGCGAATACAACGCCACCGAAGTTCGTATAAACTTCGAGGTCGTCGTAGAACATGCAGCTATCTTGGTTAAGCATGTCGATCGGACGACCGAAGTTTGACCATGCGCGACCATAGGGGCTGTGCATATGACACGCAGCGTTGATGTCTGGTCTCCGCTGATGTATGGCCGAGTGAATGATGAAGCCAGCAGTATTGATCAGTTTGTCTGCACCGCCAATGCGGTTTCCATCCTCGTCTACCTGAACCATGTCGGAGACGGTGAGTAGGGCGAAATGGACGCCATATGGGTTGATCCAGAAAGTGTTGGGCTGTATAGGATCTACGCCTATTAGCATCACTTGCAAAAGACCGATCGTACTGGACTGACCTCTCAGACTGATGTGTCCACTTCCTCCATCGGCAAAACCAAGCTTAGCGAAAACGCGGAAAGCACCAGCCATCTGTTCCAGTTGCCATTGTCGGTGCGCCTCTTTCGTGGCAGGCCATGGGATTTGATATCGGCTTCTGGGCTTGCTCCCTTCCGTTTTGTTAAGCACTGATGACTTCCCCGTGGCTTCGATCGACATTGTGGCAGATGTGATCGTTGTGGTTGATGACATGGCTATGGGCTGTCTCGTGATGCTTGTCTCTAGTACTTTGGGGCGAGCAACTTGTCCCAAAGTTCAGGTCTATTGCTACAGGTGACCAGCCCCCGCACTTGAGCGACCACTTTGGCGTGACGGAGGAAACCGAACAAGGAATAGAACTATTCCGTAATTTCTCCGACATGCATAGGCGGGGCTCATGCACGGCTCACGTGCTCGGTTTTGACCGCCGCGGAGTATTGGCAGGCTATTCCATATTCGGAGTACGTTCGGATACGGCCATGGTAGACACTTAGTCATGAATAGCAAGGCCAACGGAGTCAAGCTGGATAAGGTGGGAGTATGTCATTAAGCAGTGAAGGTCGAAACCGTCTGGATAACTCTGTTATAATTTCAAAAAAAAAATTCCACAACACGCACGTTTTCGATTTACTCTTACGTACCAAATGGCGCCTTCTGCAATCGACATTCGAAGCCCATTCCAGCAGGAATTTGTCGACCCTAATGATCTTCGAATGATGTTCTCACTGGCCATGTCAGCGATGTACAAGAAAGAAGTACCGCTATACGGAGATCTATTAAAGATCGTGCAAAGCGTCAATGATGAAACGCTTAAAAAGTCGACCGACCCGAAGATCACTGCCATGCGTAAAGGCGACCTTGCGTCAGAACGTCTTGAATTTGAGAGGCATGGGGCAATCCGTCTTGGGACACCGCACGAGCTTCAGACAGTGCGTCGGATCTTCGCTGTTATTGGGATGTATCCGGTGGGATATTACGACCTTTCACCCGCCGGGCTGCCGATGCACGCAACCTGCTTCCGACCGACAACGCCAGCCGCGCTAAGCCGTAATCCTTTCAGAGTTTTCACTACTTTGTTGCGACCCGATTTATTGAAGGACGCCCAATCGAAAGACTTGGCTCTTGAGTTGCTCTCTAAGCGAAACATCTTCAGTCCGGAGCTGGTAGAACTTCTCAATGTAGCAGAACGTCAGAACTATAGACTCAGGCCAATTGAGGCTTCTACTTTCGTACGAGAATCGATGAAGACATTTGGATGGAGGCCAATTGCGGCAGCATCGAAGGATGTATATCAGAAGTTGAAAGACGAGCACCCCATACTGGCGGACGTAGCATGCTTTCAAAGTGCACACATCAACCACCTCACACCACGAACGTTAGATATCGCAGCTGCCCAAGAGCGAATGAGGATGGAGGGGCTGCGAGTCAAGGAACGGATAGAAGGTCCGCCTCCTCGTATGTGCCCTGTACTTCTGCGACAGACGAGCTTCCTAGCTTTGGAGGAATCAACCCACTTTCCTGGCGAGGGAGGCCTCGAGGAAGGTTGTCACAAGGCTCGCTTTGGTGAGATTGAGGAACGAGGCGCGGCCGTTACCGATCGAGGACGCGTTTTGTATGATGAGCTGTTGAATGAGGCAATGAGGCAGATCTCAGCTTGTCCTCGTTCCGTCGATACGTCTCAGAAGGATAAGATCTTGTTTAACACGTTCGCGCGTTTTCCAGATGATTGGGATGAGCTTCGTCGCCAGGCTCTCGTTTATTTCGATTATTATTTGGGCGCGTCTGCAAAGGGAGCCACGATACCTCCCAGCCCGTCTGTAGAGGATCTAGTTGCTCGAGGCGTCCTAGCGGCAGTGCCGATAACGTACGAAGACTTTCTCCCGATGTCCGCGGCAGGTATCTTCCAGTCGAACTTGGGCAATGATACGAAGATCATTGATGGTGCAGCAACCAGCTTTCCAGATCACTTCGGATTCCAGCAAGCCTTAGGGTGCGCAGTGGCGGATCTGGATACGGTATACGCAATGGCACAGGGTGCGAGTTTGAGAAAATGTGCCCTAGAGCTTGGAATGGCTGAGGATGCGCTTCTCTAATGGGACCACCGGTGCAGTTGCAGATCCGCTCTATTCTCTGTTCATCTTCTTGTCCTTGTAGCGTTCCTCTACGTATCATAATTATAGCACACAGCATAATCGAAATGACGATTGCTCCCTCACCCTCGAAAGTGTCCACTGTCTCCGAAGGCAAAGTCCGGCTGCTCAAAGTCCCGCATGCCTTGGACTAACTCCTGAACGAACCATTCAGACTCCATAGGCATCGACAATTCGGTTAGGCCCATGATCCATTCTTGAGGTGCTGAAGGCTGAACGTTGATAGATGGATCCAAGTCACTATCAGCAGTTCGGGACGCATTGAGTAGTCCATTGGTATCATTGCATATCATCTTGATAGTCTTCTCTGACAGAGTCTCGAATGTATCGCGATAGGTTGAGGCTTGCTTGAACCGCTCTGCAATAATGACGAGTACAGTGTTGCAAGCCATGCACGTGTTAATGACATCGGACTGTCTGGCATTCTTTCGGACTCGGTCGGATCTCCATAAGCAGTACAGGTAAGTAATTCCTCCGACGAAAAGAATATGAAGCGAGCCCCAGGTAAATTGGATATTTGAGTTCTGATACAATCGTCGGTACAGAAGGCACATCTCACGAGATCGGTGCGCGCATTCCTCAAAGGCCCGCGTCACGCTCTCTTCTTCCCCTGACTGCGGAGGAAGCGTGATGTAGTGGCGGTATAGTAGAAGGATCGAGTGATCGTAGGCCAGCTGGAACCAAGCTCTGGATGCGAACACTGACAAAGCACTTGATGAAGGGTGATCGACCGGCTCTGGAACAGCAGCATACCATTCTTCCAATTCTTGACGCAAGTCACCGGCCAGTACTTGTCGTGTGGTAGCGTGAGGAAGTGTCTTTTTGGTGGTAGTAGGATACAACGTGTTTGCAAACTTGGACCAAAGTCTTCGGAGCTTGATCACGTGTATGGCGCCTGTCATATATGTCGAAGGCTCGTCTGCTGCTCTGGGTTGCTTTGTAAGGCCTCCCTTGGTGATGTGATCGTCTTGTAGATCCATTGGCATCTCTACGTCTATCGAATCGTCAGGTATGCCCATAGGTCGACCGAGAATGAAAGCAGCGACTCGATCGATATCATAGGCTACCCAAAAGCAGCGCCGGGACATCTCAGCCGTCAACGGGTCGGCATGCGCACGAAACTTAGTTACACTTCTATGATAACCAAGCTCAACGCAGTGACGGATAGCCATGCCAGAAATTTTCCAAAGACTGATACCAACGGGCGATCTGATCGAATAAACAGCACAGCATAGAATGCTTTGGATGGACTCAAGTCCATCAAGGTCAAGTACGCTCTCTTGGTGGTCGAGAGCCATGGCGTAGTACGCTTCGGCAGAATCGCGATGGTTTGGCCCGAGCGCAAGAGATCCAATGGCATAAACCATGAGCACGAAGAAGAGCGCAATGTCGCCAGCCGAATTCAGGTCGCCGATGGAATGAGCCCTGTAACATTCTTCTTCCCAGGCGGAGAAGGTGGGTTTGTGTAGGAACGGGTACTGAGAATGGATATTCTTGAAGTACGCTTGTGAGAGTGAAGCGGCCAGGCTCACTGATGGGAAGCCAACGGATACGGTTCGACGCACTTCTGGATTTTGTATTTCGGGTCCTGCAACACTATGCTGCGAACTCCCTTTTCGCTTTGGCAGGCCCATCGTTGCACTCACTATTCGAGAGAAAGAAATTGCACACGAAGGCCCAAAGTAATGCGGTTCGCGCCCTGCGGCACTCAGGCAAAGCAAGGCCACTTCGGATGAAAGGTCGTCTATATTCTCCTCTTCAACATTGCCTACTGGAGACGCGCTATCAAAAGCAAGGAAATCGATGCCTCCGTTCTGTGCATGTGACTGGTTGGTGCCGTCCATGGCATTGCTGGCCAGGTGGTTGCTTAGTCCATCTCGGCCACCCAGATGATCCAGTGCAACATCGGGTCTAGATTCTTGCAAAAGGCCTTCTAAGTAAGCAACGCGTGCTTCCAGAGATTGAAGGTAGTCCCTCGGTCGATGCAGGCCTGTGGCAGGATCTTCGACTAAGCAGTCTGCTTTCGCATCAGCTTAAAGTCTAAATAAAGCTAGCTATGATTCTCACCTCGTCCTGTACGAATACAGTTTTGGCATTGAGGTGTTTGTCCATCGCACTGATGCACAGTCAGGGCTTGCTTCAAACCAAACTTGCATCGGCCTGCGCACCTTCAGCTTCTTGCTCTTGCAGTGAATGCACGCGAGCATTGTGCGTTCACCCAAGCGAACGCGCTTTGGGCCAGGTCTGTCATTGCTCATATTGGTTCGCAGACGGTCGAGGTTCACACCCACTACATGTTGGTGACAGTTGGGGAAGGATTGATAAGGGAGCGAAAGGAGGAAGGGGAGTCTCGCTTATCGTCATCCTTAGCGCCGACATGACTAATACAGGCATTCCTTCAAGGTCACATGCACCGTTAAGCACATGAGCATCGTCGGGAAGACATGGGGTCTGCACGTTGCGTCGTGGTGATATTTGATTTATCTTTGACGTTGATTGTGTTCTACGAAGGAGGTGGCGTCGTTAATCGAGTGCTCTACGAGACATGACGTAACATGCAGAACAGCAACTCTGCTCTTACGGAACCCAAGCTTCCATACTGTTATCGTCTTCAGAGTAGCTGGAATCGTTCACACGACCTTTGCAGCATCCGCTTTATCACCCTTTGGAAACGCTTCGTCTACCTCTTCCACACTATCGATACCCGATGGGGATTCCAGGACCATGCCGGTCTCCCTCTGTTTCTTCGCCTGTCTCGACATCTGCCAGAAAGGGCCTTCAAACAATTTGTCAGTCGCTTCCATACTAAGCCCGGCTGTCTCAGGCACCGCCACATAAACATATAGCAGTGCGACGAAACACCAACCAGCGAAAAAAAGAAAGGTACCCCAGTTATGCATGCTTTTCAGCATTGATGGTGTCCCTTTATTGACCCCGAAGTAGAAGAGCCAGTGGAACATCTGTGAGAGCGCGCTACCGAAGGACCTGATATTGTTCGGCCACAGCTCAGCACCGAAGACGTACGGTAGGACAAGAAGACCTGGGATAACCTGTCAGTTTAATTTAGAGTATCGTTGGCTACCCACTTACCAACTGCGTAACCAAAGCCGTGAATGTAGATTGCTGCGATCGCACCCTCGGACGATCCTGGCGCCACCGAGCCAGCCTGTTTATACTTGAGAAAGGCGCCAATGTAGATATCGGAGATCATCTGAACAGTGATACCGACGAACAAAGACTTGCGGCGGCCGAGAGCGTCAATGAAGAAGAACGATGCGATAAGTGTGTAGAAGAACTTTGACATGGAATACATCCCTGTCAGGAACATAGACCGATCGGTAGACCCTCCGACACCTATCATAGTCAAGATAGGGACAAGGTAGCTTGTGACAGAATTGGCTCCGGATAGCTGAGCGAGGATGTAGGACAAGCAAGCTTGTTGAACCTAGAAGCGCAGATACGAAGTCAGTATAAGTCAAGAAAGGGGGATCGAGTCCGCTGCAGCTCTGAAACAATACTCCGTCAGAAGTTTGAGCACTGCATTACCCCTCCTGGAGTAACTTAGAGCACCAAAAGTTTCGACGATACTGTAAACAGAGCTACATCATACAACGTGCAACATACCCGGCGAAGATTGGCAGGAACCAGGAATGTCTCCCGCATGACGGTCTTGATACCTCCTCCAGCCGCATCGCCGTACTTGACATGCTCGCTCTCGATTTGGGTGCGAATCTCGGAGATCTCGCGTGCGACATACGGATGGTCGGCTGGAAGCCCACGGAGAGCGACCAGAGTCTCCACAGCCTCATTATCGCGCCCAACGAGCATCAGCCACCGAGGTGATTCGCTCATAGCGAAGAAGCTCAGTGCGATTATTATCGCGATTATGATGCAAGGCACGAACCAGACAACTTGGTATTGTAATCGACTCACGGCGATGTGCAGGAAACTGGCATACACGATAAAGCAACTGACGGTTAAGCTGAGAAGCATAGCCACAGAAAACCAGGTTGCTAGCTAAGTTGTATTAGCGTCGATACATTCACTGTTACTTCACAACTCCGTAGAGTCTTACCAGTCCTCGGATCTCATACGGCGCGATCTCAACGATTGACATAGGCCCAGTAACGGTCAAGGGTCCGATCCCTAGACCCGAGATGAACCGTGCCGTGTAAAGTACACCAAGTCGACCCGTGGAGAAAGTTGCAATCAGCTGCCCGACGATCCATATCAGCATGTACAGTCGAAGTGACCAGAGTCTTCCAATACGGTCATTAATGAAGAAGGAGAGACCAGCTCCGACGCCGGCAGTCAGATACACGAAGGATATGAAGTTCGATATCTGCGATGCGTTTGCGCCAGAGGTGATGCCGAAATCTCGCTGGAAGCCGGGAAGTGAAGGGATAATCGATGAAGAACCTTGATCCCATGCTGTAGAAGATCATTAGATGTTTGGAAAACGCTAGAGTTCGGTCATGACCTACTGATGGGAATACCAGCTGTCGCATATAACACCGCTGAGACTAATAACCGACGATTGAAGATGAGCTCGCGAGGTGAGTTCTTGATGGCGCGCACATATCGAGCTAATGTCGATTCGGAGAAAATGCCCATAGCTTTCCTTGATTGTTGCCTGTGCGTAGGTGAATTTAATTGGATATCCGGAATGTCGGACTTGACGTTGCCTATGGTCTCATGCAACGTAATGTTGTCCACGCATTTAATCATTGGGATCACAAACATATAGTGCTGCCCTTCCCCGCGTCAAGACGTCCTGGGGCATGCCGTGGATCTGGGATCTCCCTATCATGAAAACGACCTAACCGTGGCAAACATTCGCGCTGGTATCTGGCTGTTCGTTATCGCTTATCTGGGGAAAGGGCCGATTCGGATTCCTCCGAGAACTTTGCGCTCGCGATAGGAACCATCGGTAGTCGTTAGCGCCGTTCGGAAAACCCCAGCCATGTGGGACGACTCGTGACCTCTTTCTCTTCAGAGGTGGGTCGCCGTTTCGACGGAGTCATGCCGGAACAACGCGATATTAGGATACGGCTTCAACGTGTCATCCGATCCAATGCGCTACATAGTGGCGCCATCAGGCTGCGCTCATCTCCGATTCACGTCGCTACTATCCTAGCATTCCAAGAATTGATTTCTCGATTGATGACTACGACCACCCTGAATTTGTTCCCTTGGATCTGCAACAGGAGTTACAAGGCACTGGATTGTTACGCAGCTGTTCTCTGATTTCGAACCCATTGCAAAAATAATAAGATGCCGACACCGCCGCTATCCAAGAATGATCAAATCAATATTGTCGGCGCTGGAATCTTTGGTCTTTCCACTGCCTTACACCTGACCCGACGCGGCTACAAATATGTCACCGTTTTCGATAAGCAACCCTACGACACGACTCAATACTCCTACTTCAAGGGCTGCGATGGTGCTTCAGCAGATATCAACAAGATCATCCGGTCCGCATACGGGTCGCAGACAGAATACCAGCAACTATCCACGGAAGCAATTGCGTCCTGGAAACAGTGGAACTCCGACTTGGAGAATGGCATTGATGTGCCAGAGGGTATGTCACGCGCCGATAGGGTATTCATCCAGTGCGGTAGCCTGAATCTGACGGATGGGGATGAACTGCCCGAGTTTGAGAAAGCTACAATTAAGAACATGGAAGACGCTGGACACATAGATACTCAGCTGATTACTACGAACCGAGAGCACCATATGATTGCTCAATCAAGAGGAATGGGTCCGGCGATGGATCCATTCTTGCGAGAAAAGAGGGGTAAATCGAATGTTGGTGTCCTAGACTCTACTGGCGGGGTAGCAATAGCGGATAAAGCGTGCAGGCTGGCTTTGCAAAAGGCGCGAAAGTTCGGTGCCAGATTCGTATTAGATCCATCAGCTGGTGCATTTGACGGGTTCATGACCACTTTCGGCGGAGACATTATCGGCATCCAGACCAAGGACGGCATAAGACATCCTGCCAAACTTACGATCATGGCATGCGGCGGTTGGACACCTTCGCTCCTTCTAGAATTGGACGGCCTGTGCGAAGCTACCGCTGGCTCAGTCATCATCTACAAGATACCGCGCACTTCGTCTTTATGGGAAAGGCTCTCCCCTGAACAATTTCCAACGTGGCTTTGGAAAGTGCGAGACGGAGCTGAAGGTGGCTTATACGGCTTTCCAAGGGACGAGAATGGTTATCTTAAAATCGGATACCGTGGCACAAAGTACACCAATCCACAACGGCAGAATGACGGAATCGAGCGAAGTGTACCTATCACAAGATGGACCGACGACCGTCAACTAAGAAAAATTCCATCGCAGGCTATGAAGATGCTGCGTCGATTTGTCGCAGAGTACATACCCGAGCTTGCGGATGAGGGTCTCGAGATCCAAACAACGAGAGTTTGTTGGTACACAGATTCGTTCGACAACCACTTTGTCATCGATTATGTTCCTGGAAAAGCGGGGTTGTTCGTAGCGACAGGGGGAAGTGGCCATGCATTCAAGTATCTCCCCAATATTGGTAATTGGGTCGTTGATGCAATTGAAGGAATTGGTCAGGAACGTGCAGCCATCCAGGCATGGAGGTGGCGTGAACTTGGCGGCCAAAAAGCTTCAAATGTGCTCATGGAAGGCACCAAGGGCGCTAGGTCATTATTGAATGTCCCACTCACTGACGAGCAAGACACCCGTTCCAAATTATAGGTAGAATATACAGTACTAACTAGAGCAATCTGTGGATCTCGTCTGGAACTGCGTTGCATAGCCTTGTTCTTCCTTCCTTTTTTCTCAGAACGCACTATTTCAATTTTGTATATCGTTGGACCCGTGAATGACCCAAATCACAGCATTCAGGTTGCCCCACTTCTAGTGATCCATGGTCGACGAGCCCCACAACTAAAGCACACACCATGAAGTGGGAACGACATTATCGGATCGATACTTCATTTCTAGTCTTGTGTAAAACCTCCCATCATGAACGACTTGCTACTCGCAACCATATCGCTGATGGATGGACACAGGATTTGTAACGAAGTCGGGTTGTCATAATCCATGTGACCAATCTGCTCCAAGACCATCCCTCACTAAAGCAGTCCAATTACATGTGACTACAACAACTAACAAACGAGGGTAAACCCTACCAAGTCCCCGGATTCACATTCTCTTCCCCAAATATTTTCAAGCAAAGCGGAAAACAGACCAAAATCTCCACCAAGCCACATACGCAGTCGACAGTATCTATCCCACCGTCACTTGAGTTCTTCTCATAGTGTTTCCTATGCTTGGCGATCGGCTGCTTGACGTTGCGATTCTGGTTCCCGTAACGCGGGGTTTCTAAGGCAGCTGGCGACGAGTATCGCATGCTGAGTGGCTCCGGGGATTCGTACTGAGTTGTTTCGATATCGATCAGCTTTCTTGGGCTTTGAGAAGGCTCCAGGTCGATGAGATCCTCAGCTTTTTCAATGTTACACGTTCGTATATCTGTCTGAGTGCCCCGACTAACATTGCGGCGGCTGCGCTCTCGCGTTTCGTATGGAATGCAAATACAGTCCAGGACGGCTTTGAACTTTGGAGAAGTTGTCAACATTCTGAGAAGATGGACAGGATAACAGGCTTAGGAACGCAACGTTTTTTGAGAGTGTGCGTTGTCCGGATGCAGTGTGGCTTAAGGTTTTGAGCGGTCTTTTAAAACTTTGCCGGTTGGGATGGAGATTTGCCTGGTGTCAAGGCTCGACGCACGTCTTTATATGTGTGCGCAGCTGCGATCGTGGTTTTGTTGAGCTGCTCTCTGGCCAGACTACCAAGTGCGTCCATTTCATTTTTTTAAGGTACCATGGAACAAAGCACCAAGGACCAAAAGCTCAAAGAAAGTACAGCTATATTTGTTACCGGAGGTACAAACATTTGATCGGAAGCCGAGGTGTTCCTCACTACAACCGCAGTCCTCTGCTCAAGAAGCGCACGACGCAATCCTATCACCGCTTCCTGCGCCTGTGAGCCGACCGCCCTTAAGAACCACAACTTTCGCCGATCAGGTGGTCTCTGTCAACCCTAAACCTGGCCCGAAGACTTGCCCAATTGATCTCTCTACAAAACCAGCATCTTTGAAGTGCGTATCGAGGAGTAGTGTTGAAATGCTGGCAGTCTTAATTGTGAAGCCCCTTGACAGCTGTTCCTAGGTAGCAGTGTAGTCGATATTCTTCCGCGGAGGTTGTGCTTCCAGGAAATGCTGAACCCACAGAGCCGGTAGTATGCCTTCAAGAGAAGTGGTAAGGCAATGATTGCGAGTCCTTGCATTGTTCCTCAGCCAATTACGATCGAGGTGGATGCAAATAGCGAGCAACAGTGCTGCGATAAGACCATCGGCAGGGACATCTTTTGATGAACAGCATAAAGGCTCTCCACATGAGTTGCGTTGCCGATGTCAACAAGTGACTGTCAGAACTCCTGGCTGTAGTAGAGCTTCTGGTATTGCACTTGCTGCAGAAACCTGTCCGAACGGAACGGCGGAGTCCGAATCGAAACTTCTAGCGATCTTGCCTGTTGCGTCCAAAGGAACGAGCTGCTGGGATGAAAGTTGGAATGCCGACTGGATTGTGCGGTGTAACTTGTTTGCCTTCCCAAGCGATACGATGTCGCCTGTGAAAAAGGTGTGCGAGGGACCAGATACTCCGGCTCACCAGTTCGATTCGACAGGATGGGAATTGGGTGGATCGTATGAGCAAAGCAAATATGCGTAGGAGAGCGTTCAAAGATGCGGACCCGAACGGATTGCGATGCAGCGAAGAAGAACGAGGGGCGATCGAGATGGCTGTTTATAGTGACGAAAGGCAGCTAATCGGGACCCAGCTTGCAGAAAGAATTGAGCTTTGGAAGGGCTTTTGAGCCGACGTATGACTGTGCCATAATTTTGTGTCACAATAAGTTGCGATGGTGACTGTGCAGTGTTCAGCAAGATGCGCGTGAGATGAGCTCGACAGCGAGCGTACAAATAATCCCTCTCAGTAAAAAGCTCCAACACCACGTCAAGGTGAGGGATGATTCGGAGCTTCACTACAGCCTGGAGTTCATAAAGGCTGCTCTGATCCTCCGGGAGGGGCTGGTCTTCCTAGGTGGGCTGGTTCTCGTACCATTCGCGAACCTAGAAATGATGTGAATTAGTGAGGAATCCCCACCAACGTGAGTCAAAGGTCCAAATGGGTGATTCGAAGAAATATCAGCGATGTAAGACTCACATGCTTGACTACGAGCGACATCAGGTAGCCAAGGAGGAACTTGACAATGTCGCTGTAGCCAAAGTTGCCAAATGGTGCGAAACCGGTCCACCAAGGTTGACCAGCCACGAGGCACACCACCACCATCACCAAACAACAGAAAATGGCGCACACGGCCTCCTCAATTCCCCTCCAGAAGATGTTGGAAAAATGTTTATTAATGAAGCGAACGGTATTCATATTCGTGTAATGATCCGAAATAAGATATGTGAAGAGCAAAACAGCACGGAGCCGCAGTAGCTTATATCTGCGGGTTGTTTATTGCATCTTAGGAAAGCACAGATTTCTTCCTCCCCGATCAATAACTTGGGAAGCAGGAGGCGACGTTGACGTGAAGCGCGAACACAAATCCCGATAGAACCTGCGATGATAAGGCAAGAGCCTCTCTCCCAAAGAATGAGTTGTACAGCGGCTTGTTCAAAGTACCTTGGGTAATCCCAGGCTAAGCTATGCAGTAGACGCTTGGTCTCTAGTCTTACAATGTGCCCATTCACCATCGCTATCTCCGTTCAATCCAATACCGGTCAAGTGCCTCCTGCCTCACTTCATACGCCCAATGCAAGCAAGTCTGGCTCACGACCGGACTGACCTCTCCCGCAACCCCATCAGCGTCATCTCCATCATCAAACACACTCCTTATCCCTCGTTGGACATATTGCTTCAGCAATGTCCTCCTCCACCGTCCCGTCTCTCCTACGCATTTCTTCCACCTCGAGATCTGACGCTCATCATCCTCGCACCTCCGTCCGATCCAGAATCTGCAGTACCACTGGAACCAGCCACGCACGTCGTAGTCGTGTGCTATCCAGCCGTTTTCTTCCCATTGCTCGATGCTCTGGCCGCAGGCAACGCCGTGCTTGTTGATTTCGGGGTCGTAGTATGGGTTGATCATGTATTGATCGACGTCTAGCCCAGCTGTCCATTCAGCAGGGAGCTCCCGCCAGTCATCCTGAATCGTGGTTCCGAGTCGTTTTGAGTACAGTGGTCTCCAGTACGAGCCGCCGAAACAGCCCTCGCGGATAATGTCCGCAGGCGATTTGTTAGGGGTGAAGTCCGGATGGGAGTCAAAGTGATATGTTCCAAAAGAATCGCGTGTTGGAGGAGACGCGGAGATTTCCCAACTTGTCCAGCCGGCTTTGATACTCTCCAGGGCCGGATGTTCCGCTCTCGACTCTGGGGCTGCAGAGTTGACGGATAGGACAGCTTCTGATGTCTTCGCTCGTGGTTTCTTCGAAGAATCTCTGTGATGTGATAGGCGTTCAGAGTTTAAATTGGCGTCATTTTCAGTGTAGTCTGGACGAGAAAGAGTGCTGGCAATACGTGCTGAAGATCGCGACGGTTGTACGATATCAAGCTTGCGCCGCTTTTTTGCTAGAGGTCGTTTTGGTTGAAGGTCTTCCTTTATGTGCGCGAGCTCTAGCTCTCGCAGCAGGATCGCATTCCGCCTAATATTCTCTTGTCGGCGCTGCTCAAGAGTACTCATAGTGGTTGGTTGATGAATCAATGGTTCGCGTTGTTGATCGTGTAGACGCGTATGACTACGTCATGAGCGCAATGATGCACTAACCCCATACAAACCTAGCGCTAAACGATGAGCGCAGCGCGAAGTTCCAGGTCCATTTTCAGACCATGTTCGAGATTGAAACAAGATACGACGCCATGATGCGCAAAATCGGTGATAATTAGTATCGATATTGCGCGTACAATATTTGATGATGCACTGTACACCATACGCGGCGCCTAACGCCCATCTTCAGCACGTCTGCGAACTCCAAGTCAAGCACGCGGTAATCTTCAGGTAAGTGTACAACCGCTAAGCCACGCATGTTAAATCCCCTCTCGCTCACGAAACTTTGTCATCAAAGCGTCTCCCAACCCCCATTGTTGATATCCCCTTCCAACCTCCTCGCAATAAAGCTCTGCACGCCCCCCTCAAGCCATACCTTCCTCAGTAGCACATCATACCTCTTCTGATTCAAGAAAAGCTGATGATGCCTGCGCAGTGTCGGATCCGTCTCTCCATGCTTGTCCAGATACGGCGCTGTATACCACGTGCCGTGCTCCTCGTTCAAGAAAAGCACCATACACTTGCGTATATGAATGAACAATCCAATATTTCCGCCGCACTTGGCCTGGTGCTGGTTGCACCCGCCGCGCGAGTCGGACGTCATGCAACACACACCCTGGGAGCACATGATCTCGCCGCAGAAGAGGCAAAGGGCGGGGTCGGTGAGTTCTCGACCGGTGGCGGGGCAACGGCGACGGATGGCTTCGTCGGTAAGAGTGTCATAGTTCTTGGGGAGACCGACGAGCTCAAAGATGGAGGGGTGAGAAAGGGTGATGGGTGCGGGGCTGTAGTGGCCTTCGCGAGCCCAAAGAAAGTGGCGGAGCCAGCCTCCAACGACAGAGCGTGTTGTATGACCGGCGGGGGTGTTGCTCGACAAGGAGGCGAACATCTCGTGTAGCGTCGGGAGCTTCAAAAGCGATGATAGGCGGTCTAGTTCGGGATCGTCGACGCGGTCGAAAGCAACTGGAGGAAGTTCGACACCGTAACGCACATGCATAAGGATAGCAGCCTTGCGTACAAATGGTAGCGCATACGTCGATGCCAATGTGAAGATGCTATAGAGAAATTTCGGGTCCCGAAATTTGTCTGGAATTGGTACGTTGTTGAACTCTAGGGGAACTGGCGAGTTGCCAAGACGGGAGATGTTCAGAACGATACAGACGAACTTGAGAAGATCGTCGAGCTGATCTGGGGTAAAGGTGCCATGGTTGACCTTTTCGGGATTGATGAAGCGATCGGTTCCATAGTCATCAAGCAAATCGGGACGATCAACAGCGAAGGCAATGGCAACGCGCACTAGCTCAGCTAGATAACACAAGCGTAGAACGTGGTGGATGTCCTGGTCGAGTTCTGGTACTGCAAAAATAGAGACTTCGCAGAGCAAGGTAAATGGATCCTGGCTCAACAGCGACGGTATGTCTTTAAGATCGTAAGGCAAGCTATCGGAATCGAAGACGTTCGGATGGCCAATGAAAAGCTGATGGAGATGCTCGTATCGCTTACGTGCTACTTCTTTCAAGGTGTGATTGGCGTGGGAATGACGCAGGCCTCCGACTGAAATGTACGAAGACGCTGTTTCGGAGTAGATTCGAAGGTGCGTTAGTGACTGAGGGGATATCTTGTCGAGCAGAGTTCCTCGTATGGAATCTGACTGTACCCCACGCTGGGCAATCTCAACCGAAGAGATAGAATAGCCGAGGACCTGTACAACTCGTTAACATCTGACACAACCCAGCAAGGGGATCTGATTGGAAACAACATATGTATGTATAATTCCAGAATAATGTAATTTGACCTACCTCTGCTAAAGCGTCAGTATGAGAAAGCTCTTCTATGGCTACTGAGGGGTTTTTTGGGTAAGTAAAAGCCGAATAAGCCCCGTTGACGTTCAGTGATTCCTTAAGGCGCAGATAGACTTTGACAAGCTCGAGCATTGGGAATGAAGCGCTTGAAGCTCCCAAAACGGCCCCAGCAGCAGCACCGACGGGCTCCGGAGGAATTACAACAGGTTCTCGAGGGTCGTTGTTCTGTAGAAATGCTGGTACTTGGAATCGTGGTTGCGTAGAAGACTGAGGCACTGGTAATGAGCTAAAAGTCGGGCTGCTAACGTCAACAAGACGGTTCGCGATCGGTTGTATAAAAGTCTCCCTTCCGTACTCGTAGAACGACTTCTGGGTATGGGTCAGACTGCCACCATCAGCCTCTACAATAGGATAATTCCTGTCCGCCTCGGCAATGGCCTTGGGAAGCTGTGAAGTCATCCACTCGTCAAAGGAAGACTCGGGCTCCAGGGCTCCAGGGTAAGATATCTTCTTTCCTTTCCAGATAATTGGCAGAAAGACGTTGCCCATCGCCTTGCAAAGTGGACACATGAACTCTTTGTGCTCGGGCCGCTCCGGGTGATTCCTCGCGATCTGGCTAACATGCCTTCGTTGCGTTGCCTGCAAATAGACCTCGAAGCATGCATAATGCATGATATGACCACAGCCCGTAGATACCGGACCAGGTCGTGTGTACTCGCACGGAAAACCTTTTCCCAGGTCTTGCCGTTCTGTGGTAACCTTGTCACCCTTGGACGTAATCTTCTCGACAATACGTCGATTCTTTCCGGACACGCCAAATGGGCGTACAGCATCCGCCGAGCGATCAAGATTAGCCGGATTTTCTATGACTTCATCAACCCAGTCCACATCGGATGTCTTTGTCTGCCGCAGTATGTGACTGCGGGAAACATAGCCGAATGATCCATATAGGCGCTGCTCGTTCGTTTCCTCCTGGCACAGAATGCACGTTCCACTAGGGTATTTTTCGATCTTCTCTTGCTCCGCAGCCGGTTTATCAGCCTCTTCCTCTATATCGCTGAATTCCTCTCCCCAGTCAAAGTCCTGGTTTGCCATGAATTGGCCCTGCTGCTCCTTGAAAGACGCCATGACACGTGCTTGTCTCTCGAGGGCCTGCTTCTTCTTTAATTCTTTTTCTTGAAGAGTGACTGTGGCAGGGGAGGCGGTGTCCATACGCTCAGCAGCCATGTTCAGGGCAGCGGACGCGATGATGAACGTATTCGGCTGCCTTTGTTTCAAGCGGTGCATGATGAGTTTGATCTTAGGCTCACAGGCCTTGAAGTCTTCTTTCTCCGACAGGCTCTTCAAAATGGAAAAGATTGTCGAATGATCAGGTAATCCAAAATTGGCGCGCTTGGTCAAGACTGACGTGACGAAAGATTCGGGCGCATCCTGCGACCATTCATGCTGTGCTGATTTGTCTTCCAAGACAGCAACAAGTACGAGTTGGAGGGCAAACTGAATATAACTTTCAACGCGGGTACCAGGTATATTAGGAGTGCTAGTCGAAGCCATTAGTCCGTATCCTAGTAGGTAGTAAATGATCTGACTAAACAATGGCTGGCGGGTGAAATCGGAGAGATTCTGGAAAAGACCGGAAGAAATCGGTCGCAACTTTGGCTCGAAGACGATTTCGACTGCTTGTTTCCCAGTCTTCTTCCCCATGTAGTTTTTGTATATAGTCTCCGCCTCTTCGCGTTGGTTACGACTATATTGATGCATGTATGGATCGACAAGCTCGATATACTCTTCTTTCAGTTCAAAGGTTCCAGAGTCAGAGAGACCCTCTGGTGGCCTGAATTTTGTGATATCGGCAAGGACGTCATGGAATTCCTCGGCGTTCTGTACCCGTTCCGAGAGCCTAGTCGTCATGTCTGAGTATGAAAGTGGTTTGAAGCATAGGACATGCGCAATGTCCCTACGTATCAGTGCGATTTGGGGTTCTACTTCGTCTTCCAAAGGAATGAGCGACGATCGGTCGCTGAGCAGAATGATCAGAAGATGGACGAAATCTTCGACGACCTCTATGGCTTGTGTGTCTTCGAAACCGTGGTGGACAGCCTCGTACTTGCCGCTCATCCAACCAAGCACCCCAAACCGGTCTACCATGCTTGCCAGAAAGACAGATGGATTGCACAGGACAAGCGCTGCCTGTAATAGGAAGATGTCGCGCTGATAAGACACATCGCGCTGCGAGACGCTGCGGTACTGCGTCATCTGATGCCGCAAGGTTATGCCGTTCCTAACCCATATGCTGGCTCTCATCTGAGCAAGCCAAGCGCACACTCGCAACGGAAAGTCAAACAAGGCCAATAGATACTCTTCTGGTTGGTACTCGGGTATAGGAATTTCTACCGGATTGTTGCCCTCCTGCAACTCATCTTGAGAAAAGAGTAGAAGGCTTAGAAGGTGCTCCTTGGGCATACTTCGGGCGCGATCGACGAGCCATGATACTGTATAATGTAGCGCATGGTGGAAACTCATAGGTTCCTGTGCCACAACGCAGTCCACTATCCGGTAAGAAGGTCCCACCAAGCTTGATGGCTCTGCATCGAATTCGAGGCAGTCCAGAGTCTTGAAACGGGTCTCATTCTTGAGCTCGGCCTGGTCAAAGCGGTTTCGTTCAGCGCCAAGAGAATTGATAATAGCAACCTTTGCAGCGGCCCGAATAGCTCGACGGATGTCGCTGGGGTCGTCCTCGCGTTTCCACACGAACGATTCCGAGAATTGCCGGCAAAGCTTGTTGATCTCACGTGTAATCAGAGAAGCACTGATCCAGGCTTCCGTCTCGTACTCGAGATGCTCCCCAACAGCACGGATGTTCGGACAGATACCCTGGTGCAGTTTGACGAGATCCAGGAACTGCAACAGATAGCGTTCGTCCTCGCGAATCCTGCCCTGCACATGCTCTGAGCTAAGGAGGTACTTCATGTCTAGAAAGAAATGATACATCCGTCGGTTGGTCACAGCGCCTTGTTCAAAGGCTAGAGTCGCTTTAGGATCTACATTCCATGGATATCCTACCTGGCGAGTCGTGAGGAAGGTATACAAGATCGCCATGAGGTTTGTCAGAAAGTTTCCTCGCTCCACGATCTCCGCTGTTATTGAAGGTGTAGTGAGCATCTGTAGGGAAAGGTTGATGATCGAATGATCTGGCTCTCGGTCCGCGATGAGGTATAGTTGTGCCAGTGCAGTGTACACCCCAGCAAATCGTAGTCCCAAAAGACGCTTAAATTGCGGTATCGTCACAACCGTGCTGATGAAGACGTCCCGTACACCTATCCGTAACTGTTTCCACATGCGGAGATCGTACAGAATAAGATGGTCGAGACGTAGTCGCTGCCATAGATCCTCATGTGCAGGAGTTCCCGGCGTTCTGCCGTAACTGACCGGCTTTTCTAGCCAGTATTTAGGAGGCCGCATGGGTCTCAAAGGTAAAGACTTCGTCCGGGGGGTCTCTGGAACAGGCAACGATGGCTCAACATGGCTCAAGGCTGGAGCTCCTATCGTAGGTTCGCTGTCGGATTCCGCTGGCGTAAGGTCGCCACCTTGAGGAAGAGTGTTGCCGACAGGTAGCCGTACTAATAATGAGACTGGATCTTCAGGCTCCATGTTCACGTCCCCATCCCGGTCCGTCTCATCAATGTCCATACCATCATCTCCGTCGCCAGTATCAGCAGCACTCTCGGCTTCCTCTTCCTCATCAGCATCTGAAGCTTGAGTACCGTCATTAGTCGTAGCGCGTTGGCGATTCAGCTGTGCGATCTGCGCACGGCGCTGTGCGGTCAAGTAACGGATATAGAAGCCCTCCATCTCAGCCTCTTTATCCTCCATCTCATGATCGTCAAGACCATTCTTGCCAATGCTTTGGTTGGTAGCTTCGCTGCCAACTCGCCAAGGCTTTAGCATTTCCTCACATACAGTCCGACGCAAGACTTGATTGTCCTCGCCAACGCTGCATCCGGCGATGTCGGAGATCCAGTCAACGATAGCACCACCCATATGCTCTCGGAACGTGTCGCGAGCTGACCGGATCGTGACGGTTAACTTGATATCTTCGATGATCTTCGCCATCTTCAGGAGTTCTGGGATGCTCCCCCTTGTGACAACCGTAGCGCGGCCGATATCATTGACCTCATGGGCTTTGGCAAGCCCAAATGCCAGCTTCTGCTTGCATGCTCGGGCGACCTGGTCCCGCACATCATGTACCGTATGTTTCTCGTCATTCCATAACACGAGACAGAACTCCTGATTTTCCTCTGGTTGGTCGCCCGGACCGTACCACTTCGCCGTCAATCGCGACGAGCGCTCGTCCTCTAGGATCGACTCTTGCGTCTTGGGCAATCGTAATTGTTCTGGTGAACACGAGAATACATCGATAAGATAGTCGAGCGTCCGAGAGATGGTCATGCGTATGCTCTCGAGTAGGTCTTCAGGTAGCGCCGATCCTTCCTTCGCTTTTCCTGCTGACTCGGTTTCGGCTCCGGACGTTGACGAAGCAGTGTGGATGTTGCAGTGTACGGGCCGCACCCATGCTTCATCGTCTCCACAGTCGCAACAGCCTGAATTTCCCGGGGACACACTGACATATACCTGGTGACCCTCGTGGTCTGAAGCGTCGAAGCATCGCGCGCAAAGCACACAAGTGTCGTCCGCAGTGCACGTCTTGCACCGGTATGTAGCTTCCCCGCTCTTGAAAATGTGTCCACACGGCTTCCCCCGTGCTGCCTCAGTGTATTCGGCACCCTCTACGGCGCCTTGAGCATCGCGCAAGCTCCATGGCTTCTCTAGGTCGGCAGGCGGGCCGTTAGGGAAGAAGTGCGGGAGGTATTCATCCCGCCCAGCAAGGGAATGAAAGAGGATCTGCTGCAGCTCCCGGGTAGCATCCTCTGTATAACGGTAGTTGTGCCGTCGCGGCAATTCGCGCAGGTGTCGGCATAGCTCCTGCTCCTGCAGGGATACGAGCATCGTGGGCGGCGAGGTTCGCTGCAGGCGGAGGACTGGCGGGGAGCACAAAGGTAGAGTCGGCCGTAGCTCCAAAGGGCGGTGCGCGTTGATGTGCTGTGGGCCGGCCACTTTTTGCGACCTGATCTGTATGTGATTGAGAGTCTCCGAGCGTGGCGTTAATTATTCAAGCGGAGCGTTAGAGGTCTTGTTCTAGACGTGCGTCACTGCCAAGAAATGTACGCCAGGGCTGCGGCTGCGCTGTAAGACACGCGACATATGTAAAGGCCGCCCAATTCAGTCGAGACTGCTACAAAGGTGAAGTTACACAGGCTAAACATTGGAATGCTACAGACCAGACTCATTTACTTATTTGCGCGTAAGTCTACAAGCTCACGAGCTATAGCTGCCTAACAGGCAATGGCGTCTCACGTAAAATACAGCCTCGACACGGCTTCGCCCGGCCGCGCATAGAGAAGAGCACACAAAGTTGTCCACTTGGCAACGGGTTGAGCGCAGATGCACAGATATGCATGAAAGATGGACATGGGAAACTCTATTGGCGCTTGGGTGCTGATTTCGCGCTGTAACATACACATTTGTACAGTGTCTAGCCTCGGAAACTGCTGGAGAACTCTGGAAACCGCTCAAATATCCCTCATGGTTACTGATGCTGCACAACCCTACTCGTCGTCATCGCCATCGTCCTCGGCCTTCTGTACGTATCGGTACTTGATGTCTTTCCATTGCCGCTGTAGCCCCATTAGCTTTCATCATACTTTCTGCGTAATTGAAGAGTACGTACGCCGCGGTTAATGCTGTCCCAGATGCGGTCGGAGCCGGTGTCAAATGCCCTAATATCCCCCATCAGTATGCGGTCGGCGGTAAGGTGGTGGAATGTCTGTTTGTACGTACAGCTGCATGGCGAAAGCTGAGGCGAAGACTGTGGTGAGCATAGTGACATTGCTCCGGAAGATGGTGCTGCGGTCCAAGGTCAGTGGCGGCGCGGAGCGGATGATGCGAAAAGGGAGGCTTGCTTGTAGACGAAGGACGTGAGCTGCGCGGACTCGTTAGCATCGCAAAAGGGAGGGTACAAAGGGTCAATTGGCTTACACCGGCCATTGTGAAGGTGCTGCGAGCGCGTGGGAGCGACGGTCGGGGGTGTATCGTGGGGATCGTGGGAGTTGTCGAGGGAAGAAGCTCGGTCTCGTCGAGATTCTCGCCGGCGACAGCTATCACGGATGCGCTGATTGGCTAGGCTGTTAGCGGCTTGTTCAACCACCACCACCTGCCGATCTTTTACCTTTCACCACACCAAAGCCCCGCGCATTGTTGACGCTTCACAGTCGTTTCCTTTGATACGACTTCAACCTTGGGACACCATACTTCGGTGCACAGAACCTGGTTCACACCCTTGCGGGTACCCGCGCCATTCCGTGTGGGACATACCCCACTACAGCTATCGGCCGGCTCGCTGAACGTTATTACGTTGCGCAAAGATGCCTACAGTAGAGACGACGAAAGTCTCAAGGGCTGGAATCACCACATCCGAGACTGGCGAGCGCCATATTCCCTCGTCCACACGTGCCGATGGCTCCGTACGGAAAGAAATCAGAGTTCGCCCAGGCTACCGCCCGCCCGAAGACGTCGAAATTTATAAGAATCGTACCGCAGAAGGGTTCCGCAACCGTGGCAAGGGAGGCGTCCCTGGAGCTCAGGACGTAAAGGACGAGAGCGAGCCCGCCAAAGGAAGCCCTGCCGCGAACAAAAATGCTAAGCGTCGGGAAGCCAGGAGAAAGGCTGCGGCTGCTGCTGCGGACGCCGAAGATGCCGCAGAACAGACACTCACCGAGAGCAAGGCACCTGCCAACCCCACACCACCCGCCGACCCTGAGGCTGAAAAGGAGAAGGAAGCCAAGAAGCTGATGAAGAAGCTGCGCCAGGCAAAAGAGCTCAAAGATAAGAAGGAGAAGGGCGATGTTCTACTGCCAGAGCAGTTCGAAAAGGTGATTAAGATCAACGAGCTTATCCGGCAGTTAGAGAGTCTGGGTTTTGATGCACAAGGTGAGAAGAAAAATGGCTGAAACTCAGCCCCTAGGATAGAGAGAAGTTTCAAGCCGAACGCTACGCCGATCTCGTCTCGAGAGGAACAATTGTCGAAATCGAACAGTCTCCAAACGGAACAATCGTATACCAAACATGCCCGCCGATGTAGGAAGGACATAGGGTTTACGAAAACAACTTCCTTACGCATCGACTTTTCGAGTCATGCTTCACGCCGCAATACGCTCAACAGGTCGACCATTTGCAGTATCACTAAGTCTGAACGAACTTACTATGGGCATCCAGATTGGTGTGTGAACTGTGCCCATGGATGTCTTCGGTTACATTTCTGGAGCGGGCGCACAACGCATCTGAATACAGTTCTACTGAGTGGTTGAAACTTTCCAGCATTGTCAACGGCGGGGTTTTGAGTTGAACTTTGCGTTTCTGCTGTATGAATGCAAGATTGGCCACCACAGCATCGATCTCAGTACAGGACCCACCCGCGGCAGTGATTATGTGCTTGGCAGTATTGGATTGCCTCAAACCGCTCCCAGCGCCAGTACCGAGTACGTTCAAAACCAATTGTGCCCTCGAGGAGAACCAACCCCTGCGACCGATGCCAAGTTCAAATCAGCTCGCTGTTCCTCCACCCCTCAACACGCCGCATCCACCCTCACAACAACGCACTGTCTATTCATTGTATCATACAGCCCGAACTCATTCGTCGTTCGCAAAGATATTTCCTCCACCCTCACACGTACTGACACCTTATCCCCATCTCTCGCCATAATCTCCCTTCCACCCGCCTGCTCCTCCGTCTTTCCCTCCTTCCTCCGCCCAAAGCGGCCCCTCTTCTCCTTCTTCTTGGCCTCCTCCAACTGCTCCACTACCGGCATACCCCTCTCCCTCCCATCATTGAGCACATCTCTCAGTCCTCTCTCCAACTCTCCCACTACAACTGGTAGCCGCCAAAACGCACCCGTATTCCCCTCGCCCGACAACCTCACCACCTCCACCGCCTCTTCCCCACCGTCGCCAGCAATAACCTTCAATTGATCTTCAACCTTCTCCGCGCCCGCATACCCTGCAAACGAAAAATCATTCTTCTCTGGTGGCGGTGGAAGAGGGATGTCCGAGGGTAGGAGGGCGATGACGGTGGAAGGCAGGCCAATGGCAGCGCGCGAGGAGAGCAGCGGGAGAATGGAAGTGTGGATTACGGAGCGGACGGTAGTGGCACGTGTCAGCGTTAATGTGTCGAGGAGGGATTGTCCGCGGGGTGCTGATGATGATGCGGTTGTTTGCGGGCGGAGCGAGTCGGTGTAGGATGGAGGGAGAGTGGAGTCGTAGTCGTCTTTTTCGTTGGAGTCCGACATTGAGACGGGTTTCGTGATAAAACAACGTATGTAGCCGTGGTTGCTATTCACGATAATATCGCGACTTTTAGAGTACAACCAGTGCCGACGTTGTGGTTCTCGGTTGTTGGGGTCAGGAAGTGGGTCGGTGTTGAGCAGAGGATGTTTGCACGAAGTGCGTTCGCAGGGCCACGATACCGGTCACGTAGGAGTGCTAAGGCTACCGCAGAACATGCGCCCACAGGTTTGTTTGTCTAGCACAAATAGAGTGACCGATCTGCGTTGTGCCTAAGACCTCGCCTCCGTGAATGCCTTTCAGCCTAGGGCACAGCCTCGTATCCGACCCCGCGCACGCCACGCCTAATAACGCAACTTCAAAGCAGTAGCTTGCGAGCTCAAACCAATGTTAGAGCCGTGAAGGATTCAAGTACCTCAAATTATAAGTTACCATGTTCACGTGAGACTGCGAATACATGGAACTCGGGCCGCGCGGGCTTGGCTCAGAACGCTCGGCCGATGTACTGTGCTATGGGCAGAGCTGTGGCGAAAAGGATTATAGATGCGAGTATCTCGAGAATAGGCGTTCAGAGACCTGGTTGAGGCGAAGGTACCTTCTAATGTTGATGCCTGATCACCCGAAGCACTCCTTCTCCTCACCCCACCGCGCGCTGACCATAGGGCCGAAAGAATTCGTGAGCTATCTCTTTGCGGTCACCGCGCAGCTTGCCCCGGCCCCCTTCATGGGCGTGCGCTCGTAAAGTCACGAGGCCAAGCACCGTCCATGGGTGGCTGTGGGGCCTTAGGCTGAATCCGGCCATCCGTACGGAGTTTAGCTCCGGGCCGTGCATTCACAGCCCAATCACGGGCCTCCGTATTCGCCATACCTGGAATGCGCAGTATGTTCACCGGTCGCTTCGTAATGCCGCATGCCGAGATATGGCGCGCGATGTTGACAATACGAAGATGATGAGGCTGTATAAGTATAGGCGGATGCCTCAACTATGAATGTCATCAGGTTTGCTTTGAGTGATTGTCTTGGAGCACGGCCTTAACCGACGAACAAGAACCAGAGTATATAGTGAGCCAGTTTGCGCTTATACTCCTAACCGTGGTATTGAGACATCATTCGTGGGCGTCTACTTTGAAGGTCTTTTTTCTTCTGGTATTTTGACCACCAACTCTACAGTCAAATTCGATCTTCCATCTAACAGTGACTAGATCAGCTCGAGCTCTGCAAGTACTTTGACTTAGGTTGCAAGTATCATCTAAAGTATCCTTACCAAGAAAACTACTTCCTTCCTTTACCCTGCCAAAGCCGTTCAAGATGGTTTGGTACCATGTCGCAGAGCCGAACTCCTACCTCGTCATTACTGGCGCAGGTATCGACAAGGTCACAATTAGGAAAAAGGTACATTGCACCTTCTGACTCTCACATGCGCAATGCTAACCCAATCATACAGGCATTCGTTCTTCCCTTCCAAAAGGTTTCCAAGATCAGCATTACGCCTTTCGACTTCTCCATGAATCTAACGGCCATGACCGTTGAGAAGTTGAAATTCTCACTCCCAGCAGTCTTCACAATTGGCCCTGAGGACTCCCTTGAATCCCTGGAGAAGTACGCCGTACTGCTGACAGGCGAATCTGATGGCAGACCTACGGCATCCGCGTCACAAGGCGCCGTCGCTGTCGCTGCAGGAAGGAATCATGTTCAAGATATTGTGAAAGGTATCATCGAAGGTGAAACGAGAAGTATCGTGAGCACCATGACCATGGAAGAGCTCTTCCGTGAACGCAAGGTCTTCAAAGACAAAGTCATTGCACAAGTACAATCTGAACTAGACCAATTCGGATTATGCATCTACAACGCAAACGTAAAGGAGTTGCAAGACACCCCGGGATCAGAATACTTTGCCTTCCTATCACGCAAGGCTCACGAGGGCGCTCTCAACCAAGCAAAGGTCGATGTCGCCGATGCGCGCATGCGCGGTGAAGTCGGCGAGGCGGAAAAGCAGGGCAAGACCAAGCAAGAAGTCGCAAAGATCCACGCTGCGACCGCCGTCCTGGAAACTGAGCGCAAAGCAGAGAAAGCCGCCGCCGACGCCAAGTTGACCAACAAAGAAATCAGCATCGGGAAGGACCTCAATCTCGCGCGCATCCAAGCAAAGCGCGATGCCGAGCGCCGCGACGCAGAGCTCAACACCGAAGTCGAGAAGAAGAAGGCGCTGATGGAACTCGAACGCCTCCGTGCTACCACCGTCACACAAGCTACCATCGCGAAGGAATCTTCCCAGCAAAAAGCCGACGCAGAGCTGTACAAAGAACAGAAGCAAGCGGAGGGTAAGAAGTATAGCGAGCAAGCCGACGCCGAGGCCGCCGCCTTCCGCCGCATCCAGGACGCAGAGGCAAACTTCCAAGCCAAAGAGCGCGAGGCCGAAGCCAATTTCCTCGTCTCCAAGCGCGCCGCAGAGGCAGAGTACTACCGTGCCGAGCGCGAGGCGCAGGCGCATCTCATCAAGCAGCAACGCGAGGCGGAGGGTTTATCCGCGATGGCAAAAGCATACGGCGACATGGCAAATGTGCTCGGCGGACCGCAGGGTCTCATGCAGTACCTCATGCTGCAGAACAACACATACGAGCGGTTGGCGAATGCAAACGCCCAGGCTATCCGTGGGCTGCAGCCCAAGATCAACGTGTGGAACACGGGTGCGCAGGGCGATGGTGCGGCTGCGGATCCTACGGCGCCCATTAGGAATCTCTTTCAGAGCTTGCCACCGCTGCTAAGCACGATTCATGATCAGACGGGCATGCAGCCGCCGAGCTGGCTGGCGCAGATGCCTCAGGAGAACGGTGTGAAGGGGCAAAGACTGGGATTGAAGAGTGGAACTGAAGTGTCAGAGTGATAAAAATAACTGTCACTCAGGAGGTGCTCGATGGCAAGTGGGCGAACGAGATTGGTGACAACGCCCGACTGGACTGGGTTTCCTTGTGCGTTGCTTTCCGTTGTGGAGATACCCGGTTCGTTGGCGTTACTTTACTCTCCTATGTTGTTCGCATTGAGTACTTAATTTTGACTTTGATACGTTCCATAGACTGCGTTTGTTTGAATGTAGAATGAGCTAGTCGTGTCTGATGCTTCTGTGTATCTTCGTCATGGAACTGTTTTGCGGATTCATGCGCATTACTAACCAGCAATTATGTGCCGAACGCCTTCAAACAATTCAATCCGACTCCAGTGCTTCACTCTCTTCTTGATGTCCATCTATTGGCTTTTAGATTTTCCCCCTATTTATGAGGAGAAATTTTTATCTGTGTTTCTACGAAAGACGATGGGCAAGCGTCTCGGTCTCTCCCAATTCGTTGCGGCACATATAATTCTTGGTTAAAGAACCTTAGTAAAACACTTTAGCCCCTAAAGTATAAATTTAGAGCTTAAAGCTTAACTTTAAGCTCTATTAAATCTATTTATATCATTCTAGTAATCTAGGTCTCTTCACCTCCTGTACCCCTTATAGTAGATTTAAATATTATTAAAGAAGTAAGTACCTAAAATAAAGCCCCGCCGATCCACACGCCCCCCATCGTCCGTACCCCGAGTACTACCCTCTTCGGTACGCGGAGCACCACCATCGCCCGTACCCGGAGCTCCACCGCCGTCTTCCGTACCCGGCCCATCATCGACCGCTACCCCCGCACCATCCTTCTGGCTCCGCCGAGTCGCACTCTCCGCCGTGCCCCGCGCAACACCCCTCCGCCCCCCGCCCGTACCCCGCGCGGCCTCTCTACGCCCCTTGTCCGTAGTTCGCGCGGCACCAGCACGTTTAGGAACCTTGTCTACCATCCACATATATCAGCACACCCATACTCCGCCAACACCACAATGAAATAACCCAATGCTCAACGTCCATAGACCACATCATACCTCTAATCCAACTGTCTCCCTTGCGCTCCCAACCACACTTCCACCATCTTCGAACCCCACCAAACACCATCTCTCACACACACACCCGCCGACTGCCGAGGATGAACGCAAAACAATCTTTGCGAACGTTCCGAGCGCCCCGGGCGCCCTTAAATACCCACCATGCCCATGAGCAGGCTTCTAGCAGGGATCTTCGTCATCGAATCCTGTCGGAGCCCGCGTGACCGTCGGAGATGCGGCGTTACGACTGACCTTGCCCGTCTCAAGCCCTCTCCGTGTTGAGTCATACTGTATTCCAGCTGACTTTCAAGCCTTACTGCTTGCGAATAGCGTGTGCAGGCGCCGTGCCGGGTAAAGCCCCAAAGGTGTGGTTGGGGAAGAGGCTGATTTGTTGAAATCGACTGTGCCACATCCTTTTCAGTCGTGCCAGCACAGCGAAGTCGACCCCCACCGGCGCCACAGAACATCTCGAATAAGGCATACACGGGTGATGTTCTTGCAGAGCGAATGGTCAAGGCCTCGAGACTGCATGCGTTTCTCGAGTCCCGGGCCAACGTGGCACGTCCTCCTGTTGAAGAGTCGCATTAGCGCACCTTGATCATGCCCATAACATTCGCAGGCCAGATAGGACATGCGTGACGCTGATTGGTAGCCATCTCTATTTGCAGCAATGAATAATATATCCTGCAGCATGAGCGTCCAAGGAGGATGTTGCAATCCATGACTGTCCCAGTCAGGGCCAGATTTCAGCCTTCTCGCCCACAAACCTATTCCTTCTTGATTCTCCGACTTACTCGCGGAACCTGAATGCAACTATAGCTCATTTGGTCTTAATTGGCAACATCCAACCCGCACTAGTAAGCACATGTGGCTACCCGGAACTTTCTACACTCTTTGGACCCCTACTTTTATGGCGTTTGTTGCAGCATATGTAGGCTAAAGCTAACTGTCAATCTCGTCAAGCAGAGCCATCCATCTCCCTCGAGCGAGCCGCCGAGTTTGAGAACATTAGCCCGCTATCCTAAACCATGTACCGACATTGATCAACTATGATGAAGACGTCATGAGTGAGTTCTTCAAAGATCTCCTCGGCTTCTCTAAGAAAGACAAGAAGAAGAAGAAGAAATCGGGCAAAGGGTCGAAGTCTAAGGACGAAGGGTTCAATATGGTCTCGTATACCAGGAATCCCGACATGGAGCGTCACCGGAGCCCTTAAAGACCTTGGTGAAGCGTGGTCAACCGAGAAAAACGGGCGGGTGCTCCGAGATGAGATGCAAAAGACCGGCGAGACAATTCGACAAGGCGTCCCATGTATCCAAACATGTGCGGACTCCCTCGCCACCTTCTTCAAGCACAAAAACGCCTTCGAGTTGTTTTCAGCCTTCCTCAATGGTATGAGTGTCATCGCTCAGTTCGCCGAAGTCCTGCAGGGATCTTCTGCTCTTGAGGAGATTGGCCGGAACATCCATCGTGAGCTAGAAGCCCAGACAGGCCTCGCCGCTCCGAAGGCTTTTGCAGAGCAAGTCCACAAAGTCATCCTCCACGAAACATCGGTAGCCCATCAAGATGGCGCCCGGCACTTCTACTTCCTGTATCATCCCGACACCGACTGGCACGGATATTTTTTCGAAATCGTCTCCCGAGACCCGCTGCCGCCAAACCTCCTTGGCATCTCGGAGAACCTTGATGCCCTCTGTCTGTGGATGATGTTCCTCAGAGGTTACTTTGACAAGCACGGCAAGAAGGTGCGATTTCACGTTACCATTCCGGCGTATCGTCCCATGCTCATTAAAGATCCGTTGATTTTTCCGGAAGAGTTATTCCCGCTTACCGTCCAAGGGCTAGTCCATGACTCCACGGAGTATGTCTGGTTCAATCTGCCGACTCTGTGTGACATCCCGGTTCATTGTCTCGAACTCAAACATGTTGGTAATCTGTACCGATCTCCAAGTGAATTGGGGCGGGCAGCTGCTACCATGGGCACATTCACTGGTGCCGGCATTACTTGGGCGGCGGACGTCACTGCTGCGACCTCCGTAGTTGCTCCTCCACTAGCCCCTGTCGTCTTTTTGGCTACAGGTGTGGCAGGAGCGGTCGGCGTGCTGCAGGCTACAGAGTACGTCGACAACATGTTTGAAGAATCGCCGCCCCAAGTGCTCGGAAAGCGATGTACCGAGGGCGAGGATAACAGCAACAGACCCTTGAATGCAGAAGACTTCACGGTTCAGCCAAGAACCCACACTGTGTCATCTAGGCGGGACCGTGGCCACGAGGACCGACGACGTCGTCGTAGACGGCGACATGGGGAATGAGAATCGACCCATCAAATGTCGAGTAAACCAGGTTAGGGCAAACGGTCGAGAAGAACTAGGTTCTGATTTTCATCTTCTTTGTATACGACCACAATCACTTCGGTATCTCTTTTCACCATCATTGATAGGGGGACGGTGTCGTCAATAATTCCAATATAGTATCCGTATTCGAGCTTATGCCCCGCTTTCCCCAGTTCACATTAGCGGGGTATAGTTTGTGTATGTCCGTTGGAGCGGGGTGGTGGCAGATGGATTGCACGACGTGAGGACGCCCGTTTCGTCTGAGTATCTCACAGCATATCTATCCCTTCGCATATATACTTGCGCAGATAGACGCCAATCATATGGGGCGCGAGCACGTCGATGATATACAGCGGCGTCCGAGGCGTTGGGGAATCCTTCCCTACAATCAGAAATGAAAGGTCAATGAAATAGTCCGCTTTCGCCTGGCCTGAGTCTGCAACGATTGCTGTCCGGTCTGTAGAATCTCCTTCCAGTCCCCAAGCTGAAACAGTACTCTCCTTGTTAGACGGAGTGCACAGAGAGAAGAACGACAGCGCTTAGCCTCGCCCAGCGCCGCCCACTCACCTCGCCTCACCGTTGCTTCATCCGTTCCGAGTGCCCGGGCATCATTCTCTCCGTTTGGAAAAGTTGTTTAATTTGTTCGCTACGGACATTGTCCTGAGACGGCAGGCCTAAGAGGGTGTGTGCTTCATGGCATGCTCGACGGCGGCATCTCGCGAAAGCCTATATCCTGCGCCCATTCGCAATACGTAAATAGCAGCACGGATGCATTTTGGAGCGGCGTGGTAGCGGTGTAGATCGGATGGAGTGAAGACGCCGTTTCGTCTGGATATCTCCCAGGTCCCTCCACGTATATAGCAGCGGACAAGAGCTCCTTTTCACCTTCCATCTCCGTATGCCGCATACACACAAGAAACACTTCCGAGGACGCATCGGACTGCAACATATAGCACCGGCACTATGGCGTGGCATAGAGCCCTACGCGGCCCGTTATTGGCCTTGTGTTTGCAGGCGTTTGAAGAGCGGTAGGGCGGGGTACGGCAAAGTGTTTCGCGGGGCTGTGGCGCAGGCGAAAGTCGATGGTCGGATGCTCTGCGCATGATGTTCGCCCTCGTTATGAAATCCGCAGGCAGGCGGACTGTCCATCTGGGTGAAACGCGGGCGGGGGCGTTCAGCTGACTGTGGCTCCAGAGAGGGAGCGATGAGGAAGGAGCGTGCTGGTGTCGGGGCAAGAGTCACGTTGAGCCGCCAATCGATGACAAGTAGAACGGAAACAGACCGTCTCGTCGAGGTTTGTGGTCTGCCATGTGAGTCGCGGCCGAGGTAACGTCCGAAGTTGATTCACCGCTTACCCCAGCGAAAAGCCGTCCCTGGATTGTACTCCCCAATCACCAATCTGTACCCCTATCAGCGTTACAAAGCAAGACAAAGAGTCGCGGCGTGTCCGGACTCAGCCTGGCGGTTTGTCTGCCGGGCGAAGGAGCGCGCCGGAGGTTTTGCGCTGATTGAGGGCCGGCGTGAGGTGTGCATGAGCTCTATTCCCTCGATACGCTTATTGCGTATAGGGCTGTTCAGCGTTCCTGCCAAGTGGTTTTGGTAGGTGGCAAAAAAGCGTGTTTCTTGGACGGTGGAGATTGCAGAGGGCGGACGGCGGCGTTACGTACTTTACGGAAACTCCAAAAATTATCAGAATCAAACTTTTACGCATATACGCCCAAATGAAATCTTAGAAACACTAATTACTATACTTAACGTAGTTTATTAGCACTTAGATCACTTTTACCCACTATTATACCTCCTAACTTTAATATACAATTCCTCTATAATAACAAGTAGTAGCTTGATTAAAAGAAGCTGGAATGATACTAGCTATTAATATAATCTAATTAATAAGAAAATAAGTATATAATATATAGTATAGCTCTATAAAATACTATTTTCCTCCTTCTATAGTAGAATAGTAGGCGTAACGCTAGTAAAAGAATATATATCATTACTCTACCACCTTTGTGGCCGTGCGGTGGAAGTGGACCGAAACACCACTGTTTCTGCCGGAAAATGCTTCTACTCTGCATACGTTGGAAACGAAATAAAGGGATCATCCCTTCCCGCAATGTAATTGTTGACTCCCAACGTTAGTGTTACTATAACTTGGGTCACAGTACTTTTTGACAACTGCTATCATAGTAGTTGTCCTAATGCGTCGATTTCGGGCAGGTGCTTCGTGCGAGGGCGTGCATATGGCGTTCGTCGATCGTAAGCTTACCGGGATTCCCCGCCAATGATCTTGGGGAAAGACATACTCTGGGCTGCGTATCTCTGCAGGCATCACCCCACCTCATTCCACAGCTAGCCTCATAACATTTACGCCGAACAGGCTGGTGGACAGGAGTGGAGGCGGACTCTCAGCGGATGATAGGGAAGGAGATGAAGCGGTGTTTCTTTGCTATCTAAAGAGCGGCTTCCTCGGTGGCGCGGTCGGTGCAATCTGTGCAGAAACGACATCTGGCGCGATTTTCTGTAGATGGAGTCCATCGTTGTGGTTGTGGTTGCAGGTGCAGAGTTCGATTGCATCCTTATTAGAAGCTATGCGGCTTGCAAACCGTTGTGTTGTTGCAGTATCGATATATATACATATATGTGTATACCTTATCATCTGCCACTTGGTGCGAGATACTCAAGAAGCAGGTGTTTCACCGAATATTCCCGTGATTCAGGCGCGCGGACCTCGATTTCGCCGTTATGTTTCAACTCTTAGTCTGTCGGTCTGGTCAGATCGAAAACCTAGCATAGAGCATTTCTGAGCATCTTTCCAAGATTCGGCATAGAGTGGTTCGACATACCATAAGAGTATTCAACCCACCTACCATGGGTAATCCTGCATACTACCATGGATACCCGCAGCAGAAACTCGCGTAGCGTTTCGGTGAGGCAATGCAAGGAAGATCTCGAAAACGAAGCGTCGCCAATCAGCGACCGAGAAACTGGAACGAGGGCAGGTTGTATATACAACTATAGCTCTAGATCGCTGAAACATGGACAAGACTTGAGATCTCTTCAATAGAGAGTAGCAGGTCTAAGGTAAACTAGAACCTAGCTGCATTATACTTTGCGATGCTTCCTATACAAAGACATGCCTGTAGAGCACTACGTCTTCTTTGCACTTGGATCCGAGTAATTCACTGCTGCAGCGGGTTATGGAGTCGATGTAGCGGGTAAATAGTTACATTGCGGATGGAAGCCGATGATCGTAATTGGATGCACAGTACGCTGCCACCTGCACCTTGCTTGTCCCGTTGTATGATCGCACTTTCGTGGTGCCGCCGTCTCCCCAAACCATGAGGCCCATTAAGCCACACCGGTTTTGTGGCTACAGACTCGCTTACCATAACGGCCGCTGGTGAAGAAGCAAGGGATTGAGCAGAACTATTTTTCTGTATTGAAGGGCGAGGCGCTGTCTATAGGTACACAAGACCCATGCTCCAGCCACAGTGATGTTCGGCATTACGAGCACTTGCGAACATGTCAGAGGTTGTTACTGCAAATGCATACTCTTCCTGACCCAGTGCCTATACCAACATTAGCCCCACACGCAAAATAGCACCGTGGTCGGAGCCATGACATCGCATCAGCAGATCCTCGATTCAGATCTCTTGCTCAAAAGGCATTCGACGAGGACCTGTATCCATCCAAATGGGGGATACTATTCACAAAGAGTGCATACGATTTAGGACTAGAGTGGTAACCTGCATCCTGGCACATTCCTAGTTCGAACGAGCTGTCGGTGCTTGAGGCTCTTTTGTCAATCCCTGACGAAGAAACATATCCATTCGCCTATGCTGAATGGGGAGGAGTAAGGGATTACTCAACAGGAATATGGTATTTTTCTGCAACCGCCGTTGCCATTGAGTTCTTACAACGCCTATCTACATGCGGATTAAGAGTCCGCAACATCGTCATCCAGGAAGACCACAAGGCGGTAGCACATCCAGCGTACCATACGCGAGGTTTGATTCCTTTCTGTCAAGAGGATTCCCAGCTCCGTATCGAACGGCGGATCGGCTGTTGGAGTAGTATGTATCCTCCTGGCTGGCCGCACACTGTTGTATGGTTCTACTATGGGCCGAGAAACTGGGATTTTGATAAACTTCACACCGTCATGCAGCTGCCGTAGAATGGATCTGGGAAACAAACCAGCTACCAGAACTGGGCACGCCTAGGCATTCTTGTTATACGTTGTTTGATTTGCGCTCAGCAGATGAACTGCAGGTTTGGACGCTGATCAAACAAGCTACGCACTGGCAGGAAAACATGCAACGTTGGTTCGATACAACAGGGCAAGCGCAACCGTGTCTTTCAAATGAGCCGCTGTTCAATAACGACTCTTTTCCCCTGCCATGTTTTCTCCCCAAAGCCTTTCCCCGAGCCGTTCGTTCCATACTCCACGGGACTTCTTCGGTCGGATGCCTCGGCTTCACTGGAGATCTCGACGGAAGCGATAAATCGGATCATTTTTTTGGCCAGGAATGGGACTTAGAAGAGTGGAGAGAGCGATGGTGGGATTGGTACGCAACGCCAATTCAGATTCCCGGAGGTAGCGAACGGACCTTTCTTCGTCCGTACCTCAGATCCCCTTGATCCCGCTTGATGATGTCGCGTATCGACCCGGGACGACTACTGTCTACTGAGTAACGTCTAACATATCGTACAACTGGATCATCGCCACCCTCGGCGATCATGCACGAAGTCTCTGCTACTTTATGCTTTGGAACAATTCGATCACACATGGTGGATGTGGTTTCACGGGCTCAAAATCTGTAGGACAGGTTTATCTAGATTGTATGAATTGAGTGAAGTTACAAAAGCGTCTTGAAGCTAGCTAGCCTTGGGTTCGGTATAGATTTCATAATCCGCTTCCTTGACTCCAACGGCACCCCATCCCTAGGTGTCCCAAATCGACTTCACCCGCTTACCACCAAACCCGCCCTCGACTTCCACACCATCCTCACAATGCCCGCTTTCGGTGCCGTCATCGTTGTAAACGAGCGCACCACCACCACCCTCGCCTGTTTCCTCACCGACCACTTATTCGTACGCATCACCCGTAATACTGCGTCCACTCCGGCCCAGTAAGCCAAACCGCTAGCCAGCCTCCCTGCTTTGAGGGTGGAAGATGGAAGTGAGTTGGGCGATGTAGAGGTTGACTGCGCTCTTGGTGCTGTTAAGCAGCTATGTCGCGTATTGTATTTCTATCATACGTATTACCACTCGATAAAATATTAGTAAAGTATGTTAAGCTATGCTCATGGTGTTGCCAAGCAGCATATAATCAAGGGCCGGAAGAGGGCGGTGGTGGCGAGAAATTTGCTGGACGGTGTACACTGCTGGACGGATGATGGGAAGTTACGGCGGGTGGGCCATTGTGAGAGTGTATGGGAGTCTGAGCACGCGGAGGTGTTGAGGGGTAGGTGGGTTGGTCCGGGTATCGGGGAATGATGGCTTTGTCCGCTATGAGCGCCGACGCTGCAGGTAGGGAAACATGCGAACTCAATTACTTCAAATCGTAAGTGCAGGTAGCTGGTAGAATCCATGAGGAGATTGCGCGGGTGTACAAGTACGATTAGTACGATGTTCAAACGATTCTGCCACTCGTAAACTTTAAGCTTGTGGTGTGGAGATAACATCTGGGTATCGCGTAGTGTATTAGTATCGTATCTTACAACAGTGTCCTCTAGAGTTAACATAATATACAGAGTCATTCATACACTTCCCTTCTGCGATTCTTTCTCATCGGCAGAGCTTTGCTCTTCCACAGACGGCACGGTCGCTTCGATGGGTGCTTCGACGGGCGCATCGACAGGCGCGTCAATCGTATCCCGCATGAAGCTTTCCACCTCCGGACTCATCTCCTCCACCGCATCCGGCCTCGAGCACTCCTCGACGAAGGGAGCATCCCCTTCCACAAGCGGGATGTCGTCATACGCGCTCGCTGCAAGGCTCTTCCCACCCACTCTAACCTTCTCCGTCTTCACCAAGACATCATCTCTCGGTCCCAGCACCGAGAAATCCTTTCCTGTCCTTGCGGTCTTCCTGATCAAATGTCCCCTCTCCTTCTTCTCCTCAGCAAAGTCGCCCAGTCGCTTCCTGATAGCAGCCCGCCACGCGCGCAATTTCTCCGCTCCTTCCCCATATAGCTCTAACCGCATCACGGCCTGCATGCCCCGGCCGTACTGGCCCTTATCCGCAGCATGATGTGCGTCGAGCATCTCATCCACGAGGTTCGCCACCCCGTAGTCGTACTCGACGCCGCCGTTGTCCATGTCTTGCAGAAGCGAGCAGACCTGGGCGTAAGAATGGTTTTGGCGGAAAGCGGTGCGGATGAGGACCTTGTAGAGGGCAGTGTTTGCGCCAAGGGCGTAGGAGGAGCGGCCTAGGCTCTTGACAGTGGGTAAGATGTTGAACATAAGGGGAGACGCGGGGAAGTTGGAGCGCAAGGTGTTGGCCGCAGTGAGGAGGTGGTAGCCATAGTTGGGATAGACGATTGTCGGGTCTGAGGCGGAGATCTCGCTGGACTTCAAGCCAGCGGCCATCTTTGGGACGTTTCTAAACTTAGGATTTCTAGGATTCGCACGAGCGAGGAAGCCGCTCTCGAGGTCCATTCCCCGGATCACGGCGAAGACTTCCTTTTCCAAGACAGCCCAAAGCGCTTGATCGGTCGGCGCGGCCTCGAGCAATGCCTTCACCCTATCCTTTTCCGAGTTACGCAGATCCCTTACGCGCGCTTGCTTCTTCGCGGCCGCCTCCTTCCTTTTCCTCTTTTCGTCTTCCGCTTCAGGCGCAAGGATTTGCCTAGCAAGAGTCTCCATATCGGTGCGCGGCTTCTTGCTGCGTGCTCGGACCGGTGAGTATGGTGCATCCGTCCTAGGAGTCTTGCCCGAGAGCACGGCGTCGAAGATGGAGTCTATCGATTCTGGAGACTTGTCTTTGCTGTTATCGTCGTCATCCTCGTAGTACTCGTCGGCGATCTGGTCCAATTCGTGTTCGTCGAATTCTTTCTGCTCCGCATTGTTGAACTTCTTGTAAAGCTTCTCGAACGCGGCACGCTCCGAGCCCGTGATTGTCGTCCTGCGGTTCACCTTGGCATCGCTAATTGCGGCCGGAAGCTCCTCGCCTTCGAAAGGTACGTCATGCTGAGATCGGCTCGGACGCGATGAGTCGGAAGCGTTGCGGCGCGAGATGGGACTGCTTTGCTGGATGGTTGCTGTCTGGTACAGGAACGGCGCGAGCGACTTAGAGGAGGATGTGCGGGAGCGCGACAATGCCCGGAAGCTGCACAGGCATACAGACATTGGCAAGCGCGCCGCACAAGAGCACCAACGGACACAGTGCGGTGCGTGAACGCAGAAAGGATAGGAGGCAAGCTTTCGGGAGACAACGACGACGTGAAGAAAAAGTTCCAGGGATGCGGCCGGGCGTGCTCTAGCTCCGTCCGAGCGCAACCTTCCGAGAACGGCAGTAATCAAAGTTGTATCGATTGACGTACGTGACGCCTAGCGCGGCTTCTAGTACCAATGAAAAGCTGCCGATACACGCGCTTGCAATTATTCATTTCTGTCGAGATCTGGAGAATCGAATCTATCGACGAATCCATTTCTACACAGGCGCCCCCTCTTTCATTACTCAAATATACGCGTAGCTTCATTCGCAGACCTCCGCCCTTTGTATAGACTAATCCACCGCTCGTGTCATGAACATTCATCCGCATTCTTTTTTCCCTTGAAAGGCGCGAGCCAACTCACTCCCCCTCTACCACACGCCTATTCCGTATGACCACGGATCGTCTGGCACCTGAAACCCCCTCTCCTTGAACGATCTTTGCTTCCAACCCCTGCGGTATCATTTTCAGGTCCATGCTTTTCACCGCGCCGATTATTTCAGACTCGGGCTTCCACTGGGTGTTCCATAGAATTGCCAATGCATTGTCTTTCCAAACCCCAATACCTTCAGACCGACTTGTTCTGACGGTTCGAAGAGCAGCCCCGTCGCACTTAATATTAATGCTATGTGAAAGCTAGCCATCCCCATCGGACATGCAAAAGCACAGTCTGCACGAAGACAGTGCCAGCTAAACGATGCGACGGAGCAACGTAATCGCTAGAGACTCCCGTAGTGTTGTTAGCATGTTTTTGTCGCTCTAAAATGGTATCGTTTGCGCGCAGTGCAACTGTGACGTAACGTGCAATTGTCTGCATGGTTCTCGATATATTTGGAGACCTGTAAAGGGATATTGCTGCTTCTGCATTGGAAGTTCCATCGAAACAATGTGAAGCCGGCATCAAGCGATGTCCATGTGTCTTGCGGGTCCTCGGGAAAGCCGTAGTCGAACTTGGAGGTATTGTCAGGAATGGGAAGATACGTAAGCGGCGCCCCATTGTTAGAAGTATAACTAGTGTATACTAAATGTTTAGAGGGTGAATGGGAGTCTTCATATGGATCGGTCATATTGCATGGCCGAAACGGCTTTTCTGGCCAGGTTGTAGGATCCATCTCTGAACAGTTGAGAAAATCCTTCGTCGAGTTTTCGAAACACTGTACAGACATGCCAAGAGTCGGGAATGGATCCCAGGTGCAGTTTGCCGTGGGGCACGAGTATGATAGGTCGGGAAGGTTGACCATGCCGGAAGAATACATGCCGCTGTACATCGCAGCGACAAGGTTGAAGGGTACATCGTCACCTAACAAGATTAATATATCCACCAATTGGAAATGGAATAGAGGGGGTTCTGAGTACCACTATAATTGACAACGGAGCCTGTCATTCCTGTGTAGATGAAAGCTGCTGATGCAAAGGCCGTTAGATTGTCTGCAACTCCCGAAGCCTGTGGAATACTGGCACTGTAGAAAATGACACTTTGTTGAAAAATTGGAGCTATGACGACTCCAATGATGATAATGATAGCAGCAATCGAGACCCTGAAACTAGAGTCACAGACTTTAGTCAATTTCATTCGCGTGACAATATAGTTGAATAAAGCAGCGACTGGAGCGACCGCTACGTGTGAGATCGACGGTAACTTACCTGTATCTGAATTCAAAAAGTAGCCGCAGGCTCTCGAGCGGTCCTCTGCTCGCCAGGTTGACACGACATCTTGCAGCGGTTTATAACCAGATTCAAGCCACACCCAAGTCAACTGGCAAATACAGTCCTTCACGGGTATCATCAAACAAATTCTGAACAAAGTCGCAGCGAGCGCAATGGTCGTGTTAAGCGTGATACCACCAATGACTGGACCAGATATCCCATCATACATAGCCAAGATGACAACAACCACTACAAGAATAACAAGGGCACATAAAAGTGAAAGCACCTCCCACAACCACATGGTGGGATGCAGAAAGAATGGCTTCGTCGTCGGATCTCTTGTCGGGCGGTTATGGCTTTTGATATCGTTCGCACCTAGGAGACTGCTTGTGGACTCATCTTGGGGCATTCCCAGACGATTAGAGGAACTTTCCAGTTGTATAGCTTGTCGAGTCACGGAGTATCAAGAAGAATTGGTGTTAAGATGGTATACGATATCCTCCTCTCTGGAGGTTTCTGCGTGGCTGATAAGGCTGTGGGAAGGTAGGTCGAGTTCGCATATGGTGACGTTTTTGAGATGATTTCCAAGAAGAACAAACTGAGAAATTCCAAAAATTATAGAAATAGGTATGCTCTATACCTTGTCCGATGCACAAGCGTAAAGGTCAGGCATGATCCGTGGCTTGCTTTCCAGTTGCAGCTTCGCGTGTGATCCCAGTCGGACGAATGATAAGGCAGTACCACCGCCCACGATGCATGCAGCGAAGTGAAGTGACTGGCTTTAAAAAGTCAATCTACAAGAAGATGATGCAGTGGAATGCTCGTACACAGGCTTGCATGCGACCTCGGTCGCATCTGTCCAGGTGGCGACCCCACCTGTTCCGGAGCGGATACATCGGGTTGTTCTCTGGAGCTATAGAATCATCTCAATCGTGCGAGAAAAGTACATGGCAAATCGATGAGCTAGAATCACGGCTTCCGACACGAGACAGAGGTTGAATGTCTTCATTGGGCACTTCGATCACGTGCTATTAGACAAACCGTGGACGTTCGTGGGAATAGCTTCAGTGTGACCTGTTGGAATTATGTTGAGTGTTGATGCCTAGGATGGAACACGATGTAGCTGCTTGATAGCTGTGCGCGCAGTCAACCTCTGCATCCACTGGGATAGGGAGGACGAGTGTTAGTTTACTGTGCCACGCACGCTTCGCCGAACAAGTACCGCAAATTAACGCAGACGTGCTGAAGGACGCAGGACCAAGTCCTGCAGGACGGTGGACTTTTGCGACGTATACGAGCTAGGCGTAAACAATGCTGTTTGAATGTGCCTGTGCCGCTTTGCAGCTTGAGCCGCAGGGCAGATGCTGGTTATCCGCTGTATAAGCTCAGACGATGCAGGATATCGCCCCATTCCATCCTAGCTGCCTTCGACATTTAATGGGAGCAACTTCCATGTCCAAAAAAGACAACCTGGTTGCGAGGGTGTGAAACAAAGTAAGCGCTGAACCGTACACTGCACCCTTTCGGTAGAAGCTTCCCCCGGATGCCGCTGTGGCACTGTTTTGGGGCGGCTTTCCGTGTCGTAGATTAGTAAGACCCGTTATCTTGCATGGTCTTGACTCTGACAGCCACAGCATATTATGTTAACCCCGGAAAGCTGCACAGGCAAATTGTCGGGACGTAACGTTAGAACGCGAAGCCGACGATGTTGTGTTTTAAGCTTATTGTTAGGCGGTCTTGCTTCCCGAGCGCTAGCGAATTTCACATGGTGGCTGATTGTAGATCGTCTCGATGGCCTCGGAGAAAACAATTGAAATAGGCTTGGCGATGCATCGCCAACCGAACAGGAAGGTCGAGTGTTCTGGATTTGGTGTTGCAGACTGCAGACAACGGGCACAACAAATGATCGACCTGGACCTCACAGCGCAGGATCTTTCTGCATGTAGAAAGAGCAGAGTACTGAAAGCCAGAATTATTGCGGAGCGATAGGGAAGTCCGGTGTTCGCCTTGTTGCTTCGCCTCGCCCGGGCCATCGTTCCTCCAAGTAGGAGCAGCAGTATACAGCGAACCTGCATACCTTGACTTGAGCCTATCGCCCTTCTCTCGTACGGATCTGCGAACGACAATCCGTGCAAGATGTGCGCCGACGCGCCTGCTTATCCCAAGGCACAGTAGCGAGTCCGAAAGCTGCGTGCCGCAAGCGCGAACGGCGTACCAATACGTTGGTGCAATGGCAGCATATGCCGCACCGTTGCTAAATATGCTTTGCGGTACGGCAAAGTGCTTGGAATAATATACCAAGTGATACCTGCCGTATTGGGGGCCTAGTCGCCACGCTTCCAAGAGCTTGTGCAGCACAGCTCAACAAAGAACTAAATTGGAGTAGAAGAAGCGTCATCCACTGAGAGAATACGGTTCCATAGTCGACGGAAGTGAGATTCCTGTCGCGCAGAAGAAGACTCAGATCGCTTGCCGGATACGTCGTAAACGACGCAGCGAACGGCGCGTGGGGTTACCCGATGCTATTTCCGGTGCGTGTCTGACTGTGCGGGGCGTTGGCAGTGACTTGCGATTTTTGCTCCTTACGACGTGTATGAATGTTTAAGGTTCTGCGCTAAAGCTGGTTGCCTTCTCCGGCGCAGGTCCATCCGGGGTCCAAAGGGGCCAGAATGTTGCTGAATGCAGCAACGACGCGAATCAAAATCAATGTACGAGCCACCTTGCCAAGATTACCCTGTAGCTTTATCAAAGATTCGTACAGGATTCGTACAAATGCAGGCAGCCGTCGTTGAGAGGTGCGCACGCTGATGTGAGGCCAATTTGTACCTCCAATTGGCGCCCGTGCAGCGCTCGCAGACTGATAACCTGCAAGACGAAGCTTTTGCTAGCACTCAGATACGGTAGCGAGAACTCGATTAAGCTGGGCCGCAGGTCCGTCCGCGGTGTCGATCCAGGTTTCTGAGACATCACATGTAGGTTTCATTTATTCGATATGGAAGTGATGCCGGAAAATAAACGAGTTAATTAAAAATTCGCAGATGGGCGCGCATCAAGAATTGATCGCTGGAGAGTAAGATCAGACCCTACCGGACAGACCAGTCGCTTGGCTTGCATTACCTTTCACATGCGGTCCTGCCGTTCTCCCGTAGAGCACGGTGCGTGGAAGCCACGATAGCGGAGGCGCATTCTAGAGCGTTTAGCCTCTTGCTGTGCTCGCGCGATAAGCTTGAGGTGCGAAGTAGGGTCGCGCCGTGGCTTGCTAACATCGTATCCGGCTATCGTATTCCATACAACATTTTTGGAGCGAATGGTGACATCTACAGCGACCAGCACGGCAGGATTACTAGGCTGTTGCTCTGCTCTGCTAACGCAACACGTATTGGCTCGTAAAAATTAGTCGGCTCTAGAAGAGTTGCTCTTCCGGGCCCGTGGCTTGCTGCGGAGACGCCGTGTGGACGAAAGCGGGACAGCGGGTCAGCGATTTATGCTTAACTGTCTTTAACCTTATTTGGAGCCCAGTAAGCGAAGCGCTGATCAGCCAGCCAAGCCGTATTCGCATCGTATGACATCTGCACGCATCCATGTTGGAGACTGCCTGCATTTCTTTGGAAAACGTTCGTGTGACACAGTCCGCTCACTGAAATGATACGGACAAAGGCCGAGTGGAAGATGCCAAGGTCAGTTTCAACGAGCAACGCGCGAGAAGAGCTCCTCGTACGGCAGATTAGCTGCTGGTTCGCTGACGCGGCCACGGGGGTGCTCCGCACTCCGATCCGCAAGGCTTGGCCAATTGTCGAAACAAAGTGGGCGTTTGCTGCTTGGCTGTGCTTGTGTGGGCTGGGCCAATAAACCTGGACTCGGGCCTTTGTCTCGCTGGGGCAAGCTGAGACGCCAGTTTTCCAAGCTTGAGAGAAGTCTCCTGATCACGCAGCCTGCGTCCAAGACAACCTCAGGCTGGGCCCGCCTCGTAGTGGATACAGCAACAACGCCGGGCCTGCGAGGACCGGCACCAAGCGGAACAATCAGGGAAAGGGGAATATTGGCGGCTGGCTGCGTCGGTTAGTACGGGCGTAGATATGTTGTGTCACTGTTCGTGAGGGCTCAGTTGCGAGTATGACAGGTTGCTTCTGCAAGTGGGAAGGGCATCGGACCCGGGATTGTGGGCGATTTGAGACCAGGCAGGCCGTAGCGGGCGCAAAGGTAAGCTTAAACTGCAAAATGCACCAAGCCCAGCGCCGAGGCGCTAGCAGGCGTGGGAATGCGAGGGTGATTACGTTGGGTTGTGGAGTCGGGCGGACGCCTTTCTCTAACAAGAGTAAGAGTGCTGCGAGGTCGCTCAAGGTCCACGTATGCAGCCAGCAATGACTGGCTCTGTACGCCTCTCGTGCGAGCCGGCGTTGGTAACGCAGGAGCAGGTAGCCGGGCGTCAGCACGCTCATCTGCGGATAGGCTCACTTGGGCAGGGTGCTGAGCGCACTCTTGTCTTTGTCAGTCTTCTAAGCGCGCCGGGACGAGGCACAGTCCTTGGTGGGCACGCAGAGGAAGGTCGACGAGACAGCGCGGCGTGGAGCTGGCTTGGAAGTTGCTTGGAGCCAAGCTTTGCCGCGAGGTGCCATGCGGACAGTGAGGCAGCGACAGCTCGCCGGGAGCGTTTCGCCGTGAGTGAATAATGAGTGGAGCTGGGCTTGTGTGCGCCAATGCTGGGGTGTTGCAAAAATGGAGATCTGAGGACATGGTTGGCAGGCTGCGATGTCATCCGCGGGACTGCCAGGGCTGGGCAGCACTGTCAGGCCGGGAGCGGACTACTGCAGCCAAGGGGCGAAGGCTTGTCGTCGTTAAAGATCCGGATTAGCATGGTTGGCGTCGTTCGAGCGGACAGGCCATGCCGTCGTGCAGGCTGGGCACGCAGCTGGGCGCTCGGGTTGGTACGCTGATGGGTACCGGGAGGCGGACGGGAGGCAGACAAAGCGAAATCCAGCAGCTACGCCGCCCCCTGGGACGCGCTGCGTACTCCCTTAAGACGGCTGCTGGCTACATACGCGGCGTGGGCTGCAAGCGGGATGGTGTTTAGGGCCCATGGATCGCAGCGGCGTTTAAAATAAAGCTTGACTGCTTGGCGGGCCTTATCTCGCTATCGGCGCCACACCAGCGGCCTGGGCGGGCGATCAAAGTCCAGGGCGTGTGCCGAGAGCCAAAAGCATTCCTGGACCTGGCAAGACTACTTGTACACGGCGTCGCACGCAATAGTCCGCCTTCTTACTCGTTTTGCCTGGCCGTCCGTCCTCCCAGTCCCCACACACACAGGCATCTCTCTCCACCGCTTACCCTGCTGTTGTTTCACACGCCGTCAAATTTCACGCCAACATCGCCTGGAGCCCACTTACAGCTCTCCGCCGGACTTGTATACACGCCCTGCTGTCGTCTTTTCGACTGTCTACATCCTCCCAGGACCCCTACCTATAGGTGAGTTTCCACTTTCGGTCCCCGGCTCATACATCAAGTGGGCCGCTTCAACGCATCCTCTCCCAATAGAGACTGGCCGTCGCAGCTTCCGATTCTTCACACAAACACTCTCTTGCAGCCTTTGCTAACCTATCAGCGGCACAGGTGGACATGATATCATAGTCCCGCTGCGATCCCCATTCAGTGCTCTCAGAGCTCACCTATAATCACTCGGACACGTCTCGCCTAGGATCATTCACAATGGAAACATACCACGGCCACGTTCGCACGCCCAACGATGCGATTCTGCTCTTCGAGGCCTGTCGCATAGGCCTGCTCCCCCGCGTGCAGCGGCGCCTATCCGAGAAGGAACGCCAGCAGATCAAGTCGGGCTCGGTCTTTGTCTGGGACGAGAGAGAAGCGGGCATGCGGCGGTGGACCGATGGCAAGTCCTGGAGCGCAAGTCGGGTGTCGGGCAGCTTCTTGACCTACCGGGAGATGGAGGGCAAAAGAGGAGGCAGTAATTTGAATCAGCCGGCACCGAAGCGCGCAAGTGGAAAGTCGCCAGACGGATCAGCAACTGGCGACTCTGAAGGCGAGGGCCCGGACGGCTACCGGTACAAGCCTGACGGTCTGATGAAGCAGTCGTTCAGCATCACCACCTCGAGCGGACAGCACTTGCATCTCATCAGCTACTATTCGCGATCAAATTCGATGCCTCTTACGCAGCCGTCAACCGACAGCTCTTTGCGGCACATTCGACCCCCCAAAAACATGTATCCCGAATCCACAGTAAACGAGACCCAGCCTGTTGCAGCCGTGACGCGCGGCCCCTTGCCTGGCTCACCATATACCCAGTCGCCGCACCAGATGCCAACATCGCCCTACTCGCGACCAGGCCCTCCGCAGCAGCCCGTATACGTTCCTGTGTACCACCCACCCACGCCCCCCAGCGGTACGCCGCCGTATCAACACGCTTACTACGGTCAGCCCCATTATCCGTACTTCCAGTATGCCCCCGTCATATATGCTCCTCCCGGATACCCTCCGCAACCAGGCCATGTGTTTGACCGACCGCCGCCTCAGATTGGCCATCCTGGTATTCCTCATCCGCCACCAGGTCATGTTGCAATGGCGCCTCACCCAGGTCATCCTCCGCAGTATATCCAGCAGCCCCCTCCTCCACATGCTCTTCAGAGACCCGAGCTGGTTCAGCGGCATTCGCAGCCTAATGGCCATATTCCACCCGCTCCTCCTGCTGCACCCATCCCAGAGCAAGGACCACAACTCCCGGCCATCAACAGCACCACTCCCACTTCAGCCCACAAGCCTCCAACGCCCCAGCCCTCTGAATCCCAGTCTCAGGGGTCGTTGATGCCACCGGAGTCGAATGGTGCCGCGAACGAGCCTTCCCCGGCACGGACAATTCCCAAGATTGGATCAATTCTCAACAACCATGAGCAAAGTGGAGAGAACCAGAGCAACAGCCGTTCGGGCAGCCGAAGCCCCAGCGGATCTCAGCCCGCAATCAGGGAACTCCCCCCGGACAGGCTGGCAAGCATGAGCACCGCGACAGACTCACGTGCGCTTGACAAGCTCAACAGGAATATGTTCGTGCGGACTTAGAGTTCCACACCCTGTTGCACTTTCCTTTTCTTTGATACATATTACCAATTATGATTGTGTTTCCTGTATGTACGAAAAGTTCGGCGCGGACTTTTGATGGCATTCTCACGAGCATCTCGGCGGCGTTTCTCAACATGCATTTCTGGTCTGGGACAGCCCATAGGGCTTCAGAATTTCAAGATGCCCATAAAGGGCAGCTTTTGCGTCACCTAGGTCCTCTACGCGCGCATCCGAATGGATGTCGCATTCGATATGAGTTCTCTGCACATATATCATATCAATGGCATACTTCACAAGCAGTGCATCCAATGTTCATGAAGCATTCGCTGTACTTAAGCTTAAATTTAATGTGTGCGCTAACCCGCGCGCGTAATCGAACATCAGCGGGCACGAGTCAACACCATCGGAGCGGCGACCTGTCCTAACGCTTGACTGCCGTGACAGCATTTGTGTACCTCCTCATCTAGCAAATGATACTGAATTGTTCAAGTCACTTGGCACATTCTTTATGCATCTCGGCATCTATTAATGCATCCGGACCGCTGCTCAATGGTGTAGGTCCGATATCGCCTTCCTCTTCCAGCATAGCCGCCTCCATAGGATCGTCGCCTCCGCTCTGCAACCCCATTCACTGATTAGCCGTCACATTACGCCAAACGCTACACTCCCCGTTCATGTCCGCGGCATTGCTATCACGGCACTGCGCGTGCGGTCTCATGATAACCGCGTCGAGATGCGGAGCAAGGATACCTAGGCTTATCGCTGCAAGATACTCGAGATGCAAAGCGACGAATCACAGGCGGTATGCAGAGGTGGGGAACCATTAACCAAGAGTGCTTTTTGGGAGACCCTGTGCGACGTTATCTACCTCCTAGTTACCTACTGTGACAGTACTGGCGGCGGGCGAGCGCCACCATCACCCGCTTAAAAGGCGTTAGGATGAGGGGTGATGTGCGCCTCGTGTTGATGTCATCTGCGATCCTTGAGCTGCAATCTCTCGCGCATATCGTCTATACTTCCTGCCTCTCACGCACCTTGTCACGCGGTAGACACTCCTGTCGCAGGTACGTTGACAGTAACCATGGCTTCGGGTAAGGAAGCTACGAGTCCGCCCTATGAGGAGAAGGAGTCGGCGGTCGATGCTCCGCCGCCCGAGATGGTACAGCACATCGATGATAAGATTCTGAAGCATTCGCACGATGCGGATGCAGCGTTGAAAGCGTTTGAAGGGTATGAAGGACAGACACTAGAGTTGAGCGAGGAGACGAACAGGAGGTTGTTGAGGAAGATTGATAGACACTTGATGCCCATCTTGTGTATTGTCTACGGATTGAACTATCTCGATAAGACGACCTTGAGCTATGCCTCTATTATGGGCCTTAAGTTACCGCCCTCGGACGACAAACTCAAGAGTGGGATTGGGATTTCCGGGCCGGAGTACTCGTGGCTGGGTAGCTTGTTTTACTTCGGTTACCTGGCATGGGAGTACCCGACGAGTCGTCTGCTGCAACGACTGCCGTTGGGCAAGTATTGTACGTATCATTCGACATGGCTGGGGTTCACTCACTGATTCCATCAGCGGCGTTCAACATCATCATGTGGGGCATCGTACTCTCCTGTTTCGCGGCGGTAGAGAATTATGCCGGGGCAATTGCCATCCGGTTCTTCTTGGGCGTATTCGAAGCTGCTGTCACGCCAGGTTTCGCCCTTTTCACGTCTCAATGGTATACGAAGAAAGAGCAAGGGTTCAGGACAGGTATCTGGTTCAGCTTCAACGGGTTTGCACAGATTTTCGGCGGTGTCGTCGCCTACGGTATCGCGGTCGGCGCTCGCAAACACGGTACTCTGATCGAGCCCTGGAAACTTATCTTCCTAGTGACTGGCTTACTCACGTCCGCTGTGGGCGTGCTTTTCCTTTGGATAGTCCCGGACAACCAGCTGAATTGCCGCTGGCTCAGCAAAGAAGATCAGATCCTTGCCATCGAACGCATCAGGGTGAATGGTCAGGGTGTAGGAAACAAACACTTCAAGATGTATCAGCTGAAGGAAGCTTTCCTGGATCCACTAGCCTGGGCATTCTTCTTCTACGCGCTCGTAGCGGACATTCCCAATGGTGGCCTGTCGAACTTCTTCTCGCAACTCATCGTGGGCTTCGGATACACGCCCGAAGAGTCCTTGCTCTACGGTACTCCTGGAGGCGTCGTGGAGATCGTTGCTCTAATTGGGTGTGGATGGCTCGGCGACAAGTAAATTCTGACCTCTCCGATACAATGTTCTAGCAAGACTGACAGATGTTAGGCTGGGCTACCGTGTCCTCGTCTCCATGAGCGGAATGTGTCTCGCCCTCCTAGGCATGATACTCATCGTCGCGCTCCCGCTATCCAACAACAGCGGTCGCCTTGCAGGGTACTACCTCACGCAAGCCAGTCCAACGCCCTTCGTCGCCATCCTCAGCCTCATATCCAGCAATATCGCGGGCTACACCAAAAAGACGACTGTCGCCGCTATGTTTCTCATAGGCTATTGTACGGGTAACATCATCGGTAAGACGCCCTTTCCATACCCATGACGTTATTTTTCACATAGTACATATCGGACTGAGAGGGGAATTTTAGGACCACAGACGTTCCGCGCAAAAGATGCACCGCGCTACATACCCGCCGAGATCACGATTATTGTGTGCTATGCATTGTGTTTGGTCATTATGGCGTTTATTCACGTCTACTGCGTGTGGCAGAACAAGAAGAAAGAGAAAATTCGGAATGCGGAGGGATATATCAGATTGGAGAACCAGGAGTGGTTGGATTTGACGGATAGGGAGAATCCTGAGTTTGTGTACACCCTATGATGAGATTCTTGTGGAAGAAACGGATGAGTTGGGTTAGGGTGGAGATGATAGAGTAGTGATAGAAGCTTACTTTGAAGTCTACAAGTCGATTCAAAGGTGTTTTATTTTTTTTTTTGTAATAGCAACGATTATGCATACGGGTGCCGGAGTGCGTGGTTTCCTACGAAGAGCGCGCTAACTCGATACGGATGCTAGCGCAGGTTACCCTTAGGCTCCACCTTCCTCCACAAAGTCCCTCCACACTTCCCCTATGTGACCATCCGCACAACTTACAACGATGCTCGAGATTGCCTGTTTCAACGTTTCGTCCGCAATCGCGGCAGCAGAGGCGGGCGCAGACCGGATCGAGCTCTGTGCCGACTATGCTGCTGGCGGTGTCACTCCTTCCCTTGACGCCATAACCGAGCTTCGCAAAGCAACAACGAAACCCATCAATGTCATGATTCGGCCAAGACCCGGAGACTTCGTCTATACAACGTTACAATTCTACCAAATGAAGCTTGACATCCTGAATTTCAAGCCGTCAGCGAGTGGGTTCGTCTTCGGCATACTGGATGCGGAAAACCGCGTTGACGAAGCGCGCAATCGTGAGCTTGTGGAGATGGCAGCAGGGCTTCCGTGCACTTTTCATCGGGCGTTTGATTCGGTGCCGGATCAAGGAGAAGCTGTCGAGAGCTTGATCCGCTGCGGCTTCACGTCGATCCTTACTAGTGGAGGCCAGGCCAACGCTGTAGCTGGAGCTGGTCGTGTCGCTCAACTGCAGAAAGACTTTGGTGATCGAATCACGTTCATCATTGGTGGAGGTATTCGATCGACCAACGTTGCAGCGCTGCGTCAGCAAACGCAGGTCCCGTGGTATCACTCCGCAGCTCTTACACAGCCCGGCGAGACGGTTGACAAGGAAGAAGTCTCAAGAATACAAATTGCACTTGGAAGCGAATGACCAAATAAAGGCGAATTCGACAATGTGATTTAACCTTTCATATCGTCTATATACATCGCGTTGGACATGTACAAGCCAGAATAAACATTACGAACAATTAGGGTATCATCCATGGCATTTCCATCAAAGTTCTTCGAGATGCGTCTCTTCATACGGCGTACAGTATAGCTGCAAATGCCATCATCACAAGCGTAGGGGCGCCCTGAACGGCAGCACCCGGAGTTGAAGTCGAAGCAGCGGCGGCTTCGCCCCTTGAAGAGGTAGCAGATCCTGCCGACTGAGACGCAGCAGTACCCGATGTAGCGGACGTCTCCCCTGATGACTGTGCCGCCGCGGTCGCAGTTATCTGTGCCGATGTTTGAGCTGGTGCTGTTGCACTTCCTACAATCGCCGTCGCCGGGATGGCACTGCCAACACCCGACTCAGTCCACTGAGGGGGGATCGACAAAGTCGCCGTGTTGGGTTTCGCAGAAGGGTCGTTCGAGTAGATGTTTCCTTCGCTGCCATCCTTCGAGTACTCGCCGGTGAGCAGGTTCGCCTCCGAGCCACCCTGCGTGTAATCCCCAGTCGTCAACGACCCGTACGAGCGATCCGAAAATGCAAAGTTCGTCGTGAACTTGTCGTAGCACATTGGGATGTTTAGATTCTGTACGTTCACGCAGTCAAGCGTCTCCGCACAGCAAAAACCGTCGTCGCGAGCTTCGACTGAGTCTGAGCGGGTGTCGAAATGGATGTCTTCGACCGATGCGAGGATGTCTGTGTAAAGGGAGCTCAGATCGGGTCCAAGGCTGGGAGGATTGGTTCCAGTCGCGCCTTTGGGGTTGCATGGATTGCAAGAGTCACGTGCTACTTTCTCAAATGGAGTTGCGAGCGCGCCGGTAAACAAAGCTAAGGATGCGATTCGAAGAGACATGTTGGTAGTCTAGAAAGAGCTTGGTAATTTCCAGATTATGGAGGGGTCTGAAAGTTGTGGTTGCGCAAGCGTAGTGTATGCGATATGTAGACAGTTCAAACGAACGGACGCGCAATATCATGCGACGAAAGGAACAGATGGAGACAGACTGAATGAAGGACAGGCAATAAATGGCAGGGAAAGGCTTGGAGTTTATCTATCTCAGTCTATGGGGGATGCACGGACTCAACCAGTCCATGCCGCATACTTTCCGGGAGCGTTATGCCGTCCCACGCGCCGCTCCGACTGGTTCTCTTAGACATGCATGGCGGCAGATCAACAAAAGCCATGGCCTCCCAAGACGGCGCTTTCTCTTCAAGATTACGCCAGTTCTGATTGGCCTTCTCCTCTTCAATGCGGCAGGGTTGTCGTCTGATAGAAACGACACACCATGCGCTGCTTGTTTGCATCACAGTTTGAAGCTCAAGCTCGCGACAACGACTCGCCTAAATCGGCACTGATAATAATCAGGCGTTCTCGTCGAAGCCACATTTGCACTTCGTACGACGGAAGCAAGAGAAGACTTGCATAGGCGCGGTCAAGAGCACACCGAATTACCAGCACTATCGGTGCCTCGCATGAAAAATACAAAACCCAGCTTCGCTCTCTTGCACACCTCATCACTTTCTAAATTCGGGAACTCGGCGCACATAGCGAATTGAGTCTCCTGGCGCCGTGCCACTAGGTGTAATTGAGGAGCATGTATGCGCCTACCAGCACGCGGGGCCGAAGCCGTTTCTGCCAGGGCGATGAAACGCCTCCGCACCGTTTCACGTTCATCGCCATAGCTCACAATTTAGCGCACGCCATGCACGTTCCATCGCTGTTCTAACGACTTGTCAAAACATTCGTTTCGGTTTTTCGGCACAGCGGATCTCAGCTCGAGCCGCACCTTATTCTCGCACCTGCGCCGTCTACTGCAGGTCTGTGTTCCAATGTTCGAGTACGTGAATGGGTATCGTGACATGTCTACGCTGCGATCGTCGAGCTGATCTGATCTCGCATACTGATGCCGAGAACATCTGTGTAGTTTGTATGGTACATGTCCTGCGAATCGGCGGTCTGGCGCTGTTTCGCGAGCTTTCGGTCGCACAACACAACAGAACCGCAAAGACTTGGTCGAAACGTCATGTTCAAGATTCGACTGCAGTAGTCATTCTTGATAAACGCCACAATCGAAATAACTTAATCAGCGGGTCTTGAAGCTATATTGGGTACTCGGAGCTAAAGGGTCAAGCTCCGTGGGCCGCTCCACATCGGCATTCTTCTACCAGAACTTCGAAAGTATGTGCACGATCCAAGAATAGTTTCAGAGCTGCACCTAGCCTTGCCTATCTTGGACTCTTCGGAGAAGTGACTGACCGTAGCTTTTCCGCATCAGCGACTACCTACTCGGCTTATTCACCAGAGCCTTCCGTTCCAGGTCCCGCAGGTCAATGTCATCGAGTAAGTCACCAGCACTCTGCCCTTTCCTTCCTTCGACTTTGTTCCGGCTCTTGCGCGATTCGCCCTCATCCCAGATCCACTGTTCCGCATAGCTAATCGGCCATAATGCGAATGCACCCAAGAAGCAGAAGAATGTTGCCCAAAACTGCCACAGCCACACAAAAATCCAGCTCGGTGGTAAGACGAATTTTACGAACTCGTCTGTCTGGTACAGATCGTTCTGGCTCTGGATGTAGTACTTATCGTCGCCGCGATTGCGCTTGAGCGAGAGGATGGTGGTGAGGTTCACACGCGCGCGGTGGAAGGGGATCACCCAGATGCCAAAGACTTGGGTGATGTTTACGTAGAGAAGGAGGTTGGGCTCGTCGTATGCTATGATGGTCTGTTAGCTTGTTCAACGAAAACTCATTCTGCGCAAACTTCGTGCAAGGGAGAAGTGTCCGGAAGACGGCTCACCCACTGAATTGATCGTCAACTCGATCTTAGGACTCAGTATCTTGTACCACCGATATATCGCCCTGATCAGGAACCGCGAGTTGTCGAAGCTGCCGGTTCGACAGAAGGGGTGTGTGAACGAGGCATCGTGCGTGAAGTATCTCTCAATCGTTTCGCGCTGTATCGAAGGCGGAGATTGTGTGAGGAGGTGGATTACGCCGGCGATTTCTTTTGCTGCGAAACGTCAGTACGTCGCGAAGAAGTTCAACGTCCACGGTCGCGCACCTGGATTCTCCATGTTCAGTATCGGTATTCCAGGAGTCGATAGGTAATTGCGCTCTGCTATGGGAGGGTCTCGGTGATAAAGGCGTTGTGAGGTGAGCATGGGAAGAATGGAGCTCGACTTTCACATGCTGCCGTTGACGTCATCCGTCGCACCACCGTGCTTGGACGACTGGTTTCTGCTGCTCCCTCATACCGGGTGCGCACCGACGCGGTAAATCTGGCGATGCAATCATCTTCATCGAGTACATCGCCAGCGGTACCTGAGTGCAACTATGGTACGCCAGTAAATGCGGGAAGCTCTTAAGCGACCGATATTGAGTTGCCCCTCGCTCGTGCATGACTCGCGAACCTCTCCGCACGACGCGACAAGTCTGCTAGTCTACCAACCTTCAGTTTATACAAGGACATTATATTCGGAGGTCCCCCAACCCCTCTTCCATTCTCACGTTCTTGATTTTCTCATCATTTTCGACTCCGTCTCTCCCTTTACAGGGGTATGAATCCGTCTGTCCTAGTCTGGCAGTCACTTGGATGACGCGTCACCGATACGCGATGCGATAAACCTTATCTTAACATCTTGCTCCAGCATCAACACGATGGTTCTGAGCTCTGAACTATGCAACATCGCATCAACATGGCATTTTGATCTTGACGACATTCCTCTGCCAATATGGCATTGCAAGCGGCTCTCATGAGCATTCTGGCGTTCAGCGCTGCCGTCCAAGCATCTCCCCCGTCTTTCCTCCCCTTCCTAAACTTCACATCTCCGTCACCCCACATCACCCATTCTCTATCCGTCCTACTATCCGTCCACCCACAGACCCTCTTCCCCAACGGTCACACTATCGCATCTGGAACTATCCCTCGCCACACGCTGTTCTACCATGGGCGCCACGACAACGATCCAGTACCGAGCCCAGAATGGCTTGCTTTCGACATTTACATGGCGTACGCAATCATGGGAAATATGCCGGAGAGTAGAATAATTACCTACAAGACTATGAGAGATGTCAAAGCAGTCTATTTCGATGGCGCAAGCGCGAATCTCATGGGCGATGGCACGTGGAGTCAGATGGTGTTCTTGAAGAACGGAACTGATGGAAGGGAACCAGGCTGGGACCGGCCGCCTCCTGGGGGTAGACCGCCGGGGAAGAAACCTCCGCATGGTGGGAAGGATGATGAGGGTCCACCGCGAAGACCACCCGGGGGTCGCCCGGGAGGCCATCCGCCAGAGCACTGGAATCCGCTTGTGGATGAATATTTCCGTGCCAGGGAGCTATGCAAGTGGTTGGGCAGCAGCGGTCTAGGAGGAAAGGGATGGGGGTATGAGGCCATTGTAAGGATGAATGCGGGATTCGAGCTCATTTGGTGCGACTTTGAGAGCCCGTCGTTGAAGCTGGTTTCGAACCTGGATGTTTCGACGCCGTATGTGTCTGATAGCGAGATGCCTGTTCGCGGACACGTACAGCAACCTCGGCTCCAGCGGCCATTACAACTCGGTGCTCAAGCTCGATTGGGAACCGAAGATGAGGGTCCCCATGGGCCCGGGATGAGCGACCCGAGGGAGCCATTCCGGAATACATCAAACTGGTTCTGGTTTTCGGCCGCTGCAAAGAGGTACACGGGCGATTCACGCATAAGGCTCGATTCGGGAGGTGTCTTCTCTTTCTATGAGCCCGGGTTGCAAAATCAGTCACGTGTGAGAATAGCAGAGGACATAGAGCGCTTTAGTTTGGGCCCCGATGGAAGGTGGAAGTTAAAGTTGTTCCCGAGCCACCCATGGCGAGAACAAGAGCTCTTAGGATTGCAACGACGGCGAAGACAGCATCGGCTGACTAGCGTGGACGAGCAAGATGCGCAATACATGCGTAAAGCCGTAGAGCAACGACTACGGATCAACCTTGAAGCCCCGCAAGACGGATCGAAGATTGACTGGCCCTACATCGCGAAAGACATCGTCACACGCTACAGCGACGAGCTCAAGACACTACTCAGCTACCTGATGAAAGACCTTTCAGACACAGACGAAGAGCAAGCCTCGCTCCGAGACTGGCTAACCAACATCCGACAACTCACGCACTGGCTCCTTCTCCCATTCTTCGAATACCCCACTCCACGACCCTACGACGAGGACAAACTCGCCGACCTCTTCGGCACACACTCCCCCCTCGCACAAACCACCCTCGCGCGCTGCCTCTCCCAATACGCCCTCGATGCAGATCCTGCAAACGAAGAAGACGCCATCTTCTCCCACGCCATCACCGAAACCCTCCACGCCCTCTGCAGCACAGTCATCAAAATCTCGCTCCACGTCGAATACCACTGGTTCATGTACTTCCAACCTTCCTCCCCGTCCGACCCACCCAAACAACTCTTACCCCACATCATCAAGAGCCGCACGACACGGTGGAAGCAGGATCTGCAGGAGCTGATCGCGTGGCTGGGCTGGGTGGAGCAGGATGTAGCATGTGAGGAGAAATGTGGTGTTGGCGAGTATTGCTATGTGCCTATGTGGCCGGTGAATGGGTGGAGAGGAGGGGGAGAGGGTGGGGGGAGAGTAGGTTCTTGTGGGAGGGGGTTTGTGTGGGGATGGAGAGGTATCCGCCCGAGCAGTGGGAGGGAGGGGTGAGGATGAGGCTTGCTGGGGCATGAATGTTATGGCTGTCACAAGCCCAGCTTGACTGATGAAGCAAGAAGAGAAGGGGCTTGCGATGGATGATTATCAAGATGTTTCCGACCAATAGGCTTGCCTTCGCCGCTCCTGTCTCTATTTTATCGGCGTACATGCTCAGAATTCCGGCTGTGAACGACTACTCTCCTGCCTGAAATGTGGTTTAAGGGCGTTAGCAACAGAGCTCGCATATGAGTACTCGGCTGGTAGCTTGTACTTTCGAAAACATACCAGAAGACCGAGCGATGTTCGACTGCGTAATGCCTCGGTCGTCTCTGTCTGATGTTCCGACATGTTACAAGGCTACATTACGTGTCCCATAGTCCTCAGAACCTCTAACGAAGCTCACTCCGCAGTTACGACCGTCGCAGTTTCAAGTGTAACATATGTCTAAGCGTGTACAGAGGTTGAATGCGTTTTCAGTGCTAGCAAGCGAATTTCGCGTTACATGTGTCCAGCCTGGGCATCACTACTCAACGATCCAAGTCAGAGCACAGCGTTCCACGTGAAGACTCTCCTCCCGAGGTCCGCCCCCAACCCCGCTGCCTAAAACACGTGATCAATCTGCCGAAAGAAGAGTATACAAGAACACTCTTGTCAATAATAGTCCGATTCTGCGACCGTAATCGATCAACTCCGTGCGTTGAGAAGTTGTTATTCAAAGATAGAGAAGGTGGATTTTCCCAGAGCACGTGATGGGGTGTTCTCAGCCTCGTCGCGGTGAATGGTACTACGGAGTGGACTTAGTGGTACGTCATTGGCTGTTCTGGAACCAATCACGGGGCGCAGCTGTGGTAGGTATTGCGGAGTGGATGCTAGCCAGCACGTGATGCGCTGTTCTGGGACTCATCGCGGGGCGCAGCTGTGGTATCGCGGAGTGGATGTATAGGCTTGGCATAGTGAACTTGGGATATTAGGCCTCGCAGACTGCTCTATTGCTCCTACGAACTTGGTACCATACGAACCACTTTCGATAAAATTTCTCGGATTTTTGTTGCGTCTTTGCATCTCCTGTTAGGTACGTACCTGTTGTTTCAAGATACAGTATCTTTTGCTTACGTCATCTTGAAGGTTGTTTCCTATCGCTTGTTTCCTATCGCTCAAATTCCTTCGTATAGATGGCTATCTTCAAGAGGCTTTGGAAAATTCTGCGCGCCTTCCTCGTAATGGTATCCATGTCAGCAGGAATATTCAAGTTCTTCGACCCCACGTCACAGGACCCTTACCTATATTGGATCCCTGTAGTCATTTGGGTCTTCTCATATCTCCCCTATACGATTCTGCTTTGGAGGAGTCTGGATGGAGATGTTCAAATGAAGTTTCCGGGGCACGTCGTTTGCTTGATCGTTATGTCCGGCATGATTCTGTATGGAATTGATTGTCTGTACGGAACCGAATTTTTGACGAAGTTTTGGCTCTGTTTCGTGAGTGCGTGTACGGTTAAGATATGGGAATTTCGAAACAAGCCTAACGTCGGTGTCGGTGGGAATGCGTATGTCCAGTCCCCGCGGCTGGAGGCATGTCAAATCAACAATGAAAACAACAACCTTCACAATCAACGGGCCGATGTGAACGGCGTTTGATGATCCTTTACGCATATGCTCCGATCGCGAGCAAACGATCCGAGCCTTTTATCGGCGTTGAATTGCAGATTTTGGCGCGGAACTGAACGAACCCGTCTTGTGTTTTCTCAGACGCGATGGAACTGTGGAAGTTGTCTTAGGGCTTCCATGTGAGGATCTTGCACCAGCGGGTTGGAATCGAAAATTTTACATTGTCAGAGCGTATCGAAATTGGCAGGCACAGCTTGGAACGAGTGGGAATGGGATGGATGGAATCTGGGACGGATGGAGTTCGGAGATGGTGTTTGGCGTTTCTTGAGCAAATGTAATTTCTTTCTAGACATGAGCACAATTGGTGACCTGTATCTGGTTCCAGGTTTCCTCGTGGACTTACTTATCTATGTTCTCTGGCGGATCTAGTCCTGCATGAGCGAGCTACCCTAGCAAGATGCAAGCGCATCATACTCGCTGGAGACAGGAGCACTGTTGTAGAACATGCATCTTTGACGTGAAGGTGCGAATGGACTTGCTAAGTTAAAGGTATTTGTTTCACATTTGAGGTTCGAATTAAGATTGATGGCACAGCTCGGGGAGAGAGGTTGAAGAAAGAGCATCCAAGGTTGACTGAGGAAGTTGAGGGTTCGAAGAAGTTAAGTATTAAGAACCATGGGGGAGAGGTTAATACCTGTGTCAAGATGCGTAGAGAGATAAGGCAAGTAGGCCAAATGACATGCAGACGAAAGTATATTGCATTGTGAAGCTATCGATGAGGCAAAGATATTCCACGACATGTCTCGGCTTCGGTGAGCAGCCTATTACTAATCAGCATGGTGCTTGCCATGCTGTTTCAAACGAGCATCCTCCCACCTGAACCTCAGGCGTCACTTCGAGGCTATCACTCAGATCTTCACTTCCTCCTAGAACCCCATCTCCATGCTTTCGAAGGCTTCGTGGCACTACATTCGTCGCCTGCAAAGAAGCAGAGTCGAAGTAATGACTAGTGGCAATATGCCGACTAGCACACTTTGTACATTTTTTCCTGCCAACAATCGAGAACCGATCCCACCTATGACCCCGATTGCCAGAAATTCTCTTTGAACTCATCCCAGGAGTGGAGAGTGTAATATGACAGCGTTGCGATGCCATGGCATAACGTTGCGATTACGAAATTCGTCGTCGACGCCTCAGGGCTCCGTTGGGCTATCGACATGGAGTCATACCCAACAGAGTGGAACCACATCTTATCTTTCCCTATAGTTTAGGCGACAGTTTTGGTGTGCTCTTATATTACTGTTACCGAGACATCGCGACGAGAACGCGACTTCGACATAGTTCTTCCAACGACGTAATTGGGCTATCTAGGTTTCCTAGCAATCGTAGAGAATCGTTTCTGAGCACTTTGCCTGCAGATCTAAAGAACCTGTAACTTATCCTACAACGTTGTAGAGAAGATCCGTAGTGTCTCAAACGCAAGGCAGACTTGTTGCCAATATAATAGCATTACTGTGCAGTGTATCCACCATCCATATTCACCATGCTCCCTATGGTAATGCGGGTTAGGTACAGCAAGCCTCAAAGTCGGAGTCACCTACCTGTCATGTATGATGCACGGTCGCTTGCGATGAAGATGGCAAGGTTAGCCATCTCTTCCGGTGTTCCCAGACGCTGCATCGGCGTTGCCGCTATGACAGGGTCCAACTAACCATCAATATTATCATCAGTCTTTCATATGCTAAACTGTCTAGTGCCTTTTCACTCACGGCAGTCCACATCTCTGGTGCTACGAAGTTCGTTTTCACGAAACCCGGGCTAACAGCGTTGATTCGAATCTTGTCCTTGGCATAGTCAAGAGCATCTGTCTTGACTATACCGTTCACAGCTGATGTACTAAGTCAGTTCTGTAGGCCACAATTTCAGCTGAGAATATATGCGTACCGTGTTTGGAGATGGCATACGGTCCAAGAGTGGGCATAGCAATCTGTCCGAGAATAGACCCGATATGCACAATACTACCTCGGGTCTCAAATGGAAGGCCAGTGCTGGAAAATCATATCAGTCACTCAACTCGGGTCATGAAGTGCGACACTCACTTCAGAGGGCGGAGGTCTTGCTTCAGCATCTGGGCTATCTGGGCGCGTTCGCACAACCATATACCCTTCACATTGATGGCCAAAGTTTTGTCAAGAGTCTCTTCCTTCTGTTCGGTAATAGGAGCAAATTGCCCACCAGTACCAGCGGAATTCACGCAGTAGTCAATGCGCCCGAACTTGGCGACAGTCTCAGCAATCGCCCGGTCAACATCCTCAGAGCTCGATACATCAGCAACGATGACAATGGCTTTCACGTCCTTGCTTTTCTCGGAAAGCAGCTCTGCGGTCTCTTTGGACCCCTCGTCGGAAACATCTAATAGAGCAATCTGTCGAATACCATCTGCGACGAATTGCAAAGCTGTTGCGCGTCCAATCCCGGAAGCAGCACCTGTAACAAATGCCACCCTGAGGCGAATTAGAGGCTGCACTCGCGTTGATTGCCCCGACTACGTACTCATTTGATCCAAACAGCGACATGATGCAGATAATTTTCGAGTCGATAAACGGTTCGTTGGGCACTCGATAAGCCTAATAGCATATGATTGCGTGATTTTCGAATGGAAAAAAAAGGTTCACAGGAGACTTATGTCTTCCGACCTCGTGTGTAGATTATTCTTCTATCAGTTAGCCAGTCGGATATCGACCGTCCATGGGTAAGATCTTCCTGCCTTTCAATGTTGCACTACGCCTATAACGCTTGGTGTGAAACTGCTATCGTACTATTCAGGCAGTTAGCGCAATTCTTGAGCAAGTGCGCGTTTACCTTGCTCTGGGCAAGCACCCATTTGACCATTCCCGAAATGCTCGTGTTATCTGACCCCGACGGGTCTTTTCAGTTTACCGAAGACTGTTTCGACATGGAGTGTTGAGGTTGTCGCAAAACCATGATGTGATCGAGTTGCATGACCCCTTAAGCAGTCCTATCCCTGCGCTGATCACTGAGCTGTTCGCGCCGGCGAACGCAGCCCGTGGACTCCGAGCATCCGGCAACTTTGATGCAACTTTGCGGGACTCAGCAAGGTTGCAACCTCGAATGGGTCCATCCTAGTTGCATAAGACTTCACAGGATTTTGACACACCATTGTTACAGGCGAAGAATTTGATATATATTTTCTTTACTCAACATCTTCCCGATAGCATTCAACCTTCATACCTAGGCTTACACAACACTCCAACAAGGAATGCATCCGCGAGCACACCACATCACTATGGGAAGCAAATACGGTCTTCACGGAAGACGCGGCCCCCAGGTTCTTGGCATCGGCACTCGCGGTTGGCTTCTTATCCGGCCCCGCATCCAATGAAACTGTCGGGCCTAATGTAACTAATCAATGTCGGAGCATTCTCGGTTCAAGGACCCACTCTGCCACGTGGTTAATGTACTGTGAAGCTCATGAACGTATCGGGCTGTCCCGGTCGTTCAACGTCACGTTAACGTGGTCTGAAGCCCCTGAAGCGCCCTGCATTGACGATCAATCCTGCTCGGAACATGCCCGAACGAACAACGGGGTTCCTGAATCATTAATTTGCCAATCCCAATATGCCTCTGACCATGCACGAAATCCTTCCCAACGCTCCCACATTATGTTCAACTTCGGCGGATTACAGGTCTACAAATTACCCATAGATCTAACTTGGGGTCTTCACACGTTGTAACAAGTACCTCTAAAGCCACGGAAACTATGGATTCACAGGTTCGGGAAGGCTGGGTAGAATGGGCGATAGGAATGGCAGTCATCCTGTTAAGAATCTATGCTCGGGCTCGAATCGTTGGCTGGAGATGGCAAGGCGACGACTACTTGGTGCTTTTGGCAGGCGTAAGTTGAAACCTGGCAACGTAGCCTCTTAGTAACCTGTTAACTTATGGCTGGAGGCTTGCTACACTGGTGTCTTTGTAACCACGTTGGTACAACGTAAGCGTTCGGGTATGGCTTCGTGTTCGGATGCTTATCGCAAGTTCAGGGCCTCGAGGCAGCAACGTCGGTTTAACGGACGAGCAGCGGGCAGCTCTCACACCAGCACAGATCAAACCCATGGAAGAGGGTTCGAAAGCGATTCTTGCCGCCCTTTACATATACGCGACTGGATTATGGGCGATGAAGGGACAAGTGCTCTTCCTCTATCATCGTTTCACGTAAGTTTCGACTGTCGCGCAAACGATGAGAAATCTAATTAATGCACAAAAGGCTAGGTCTATGGCAGCAGAAGCTGGTGAAAGGGACTTCGTTTGTTTGTGGCATATTCTACGTTACGATAATATTTGTCACCAGTTTGCGCTGTCTTCCAATACGAAAGACATGGCAGGTCTATCCAGACCCCGGGGGTCAGAAACACCGGATTCCAACCCTAATACCTGTTGCTGACCACTAATCAGAATCTTGCACCACGAGTCGAGTGTATTACATAGTAACGGAACTGTCAAATGAATTGTAAGTATTATACAATCATCGGCGCAGTGTGAGATTCCAAACTTAAAATGGTTAGGACTGACCTGATGCTTTTTTGCATCCCTTTACCTATCATACTCAAGGTCAATATTCCATGGAATAGAAAGATCCTCATCGCAGCACTGCTCTGCTCTGGACTCTTCGTTTTTATCGTCTCAATTATTCGCCTGGTCCTGACCCTGGGAGATATCAACCGCATGTCCACCCTAGCGATATGGGCCATCCGAGAAATGGTACGTGGCCCACGATCTAAGATACGCACCACCACTAACGTAACGATAAAAAGTTTGTCGCCGTCTTATGCGTGAACGCACCGTGTATCAAACCTCTTTTCACCGCATCTCGATGGGTCAAGACGACGGGGAATAGTTACGAAAATAAGTACGGCCCGCGTGGGGGAAGTGGACACATCGAACTGCAGAGCGGACCCAAAGACAAATACCCGATCACGAATTTCTCTTATCACGGAAGCTCCGAAGAAATCGTGTCATCGAATGCGACGTCTGCAAATGACAAGCCTGGTTCGTCTATCGGACCGAGGATGGAAATACAACAGACGACGGAGATAGAAGTAAAGTCATGGGATCCTGTCAACAGAGCGGAACATGGCAAAGATTGGTAGAAAATTGGCAATCGACTAGTCGGTACCTCCAATATTCAAGAATATAGGAGAATATCTTAGTACGTTGAACATGGTACAACATGGTACTTGATGAACTATCGATGCGCATTGTGTCCGACATGCGAAAAACAAAATGAACAACAATATGGGTTACGATTGCATAATAGTAATAATGGCCAGTGTATTCCTTCCAGAAACCCTTGCCTACGACGTACCAAGTCGCGCAGCCAAACCAATTTTAAGCACCGAGCAGCTGAAAATTTGAACAAGAATTAAAGTGTTAGCATCAAGACCCGGACATTTTCCTAGCCCGTACAGGTTTAGATCTTGTACTACTACATATGCAGCTGCTAAACGAATAGCGCGGTTGCCTAGTCGGGGCTTATTGATGCCTTGCGCACGGACGTTTCGATAAAAGAGGGGTATAAGGTGCCTGGTGCATTGAACATCTCATTAAGATGAACACGAGAACCCACCGTCTGCGTTCAAATGATAGCCCGACACCATGGCGAACGGGGCTACTTTCTTTGATCTCCCAAGAGAGATCCGCGACATCATCTACGACTTAGCATTCGAAGATCTCGATATTCCCAAACATAGCAATATCCACGCCGAACGGGCCGTGTACACCTCAACATCCGCACCACTTCTCTACGTCCACACACAAATTACGGAAGAGCTACAGTGTCTTATCTACAAAGATCACAAGATAGTCATTCCCATTCAGGAACCATCGCAATATATCAAGGGCGAAAAGACCATCGATACAAACACGGACCACGTATCTCATCAACGCAGGCTTGGCACAAAATGTATTGCAGTCGAGTTGATACAGACACAAGATGTCTACGAAACCGACACTAGTGCTGATGAAAAGCCTTCCTCGCCAACAGTTGACGAGGGTTTCTGGGATGACAAAGGCAAAGAGTGTGCAAAGATGATCACGGAGGCGTTGCTCAACTTGAAGTCCTCATTTCCAAACGTGGAATCCGTCGATATCGTCTTGTGGGACATGGATAAGGCCTATTTCCGTGTCGGTGATTGGAAAGGACCCATTACTGTGTTGCAAAGTGGATGGGAAGGTCTCAGAGTCTTTATAGATCTCTACGTGTTCCACTACTACGACGAAAACGCTGGAGACGGAGGATATAACTACATTCAGGGTTGGGATCGACAATATAAGAAACAGAAGGATGTTTACTTTACGGCGACTAATCTGGAGTGGGAAGAGCCGGCAAAGAACGATGAGCAGTATCATGGACAGGTGATGAATCCCGCTGCTTGGGAACTATTAGAGGACGAGGATCCACCGTCTGATTCGGATTTTGAGGGTATTTTGTATTTGTACTCTACGACTGTTCGGCCGATGTATATTACATGCTTGACCAATTGAATATTTTTGTGGATCCACTGCTAATTATGCTTTGCACTAACGATATATCGTATACCCAGATATGGGAAAGAAAAAGGGACATATGGGTTGAGTTACTGACTTCTAAACACATGATGATGCCGGCTATGGGTCTTAGCAGAGTGTCTTACGGTAGACGACAAGCCCCAAGATCTCCCAGCGGGTGGAGCTCTCTTCATATAATGTTGATCATAGGGTTGATGGCGTAACAGGTATATTGAAGTAGCACACACCACGCCTTCAAGCCTTCGCCTTTCCAGGTTCCAAACACAATGGCGCGGAAGTCATGTGGATATTTACCCGACTCAAGGAGCACACTCCCACATGTTTCTGCATTGTTTTGAATTTCATCCACAAGTGTACTGCGTGAAAGAACAAGAAGATGAGAGCATGAGTGCGAATTTGGTCTACATCGATTGCTGGATACGGCGAGACTCGGAAAATTCTGAGGATTCCAGGAAGGCAATGAATGTGCAGAAAAACCTACTACCTCCATGGATAATGTTGCAATACAATTCGGCCGTAAAAGATCCATGCAGAAATCGTTCCATATTTTCATGCCGTGTTCGCTGTGGCCGATTTTAGGATAGTGTACCCATATGGTCGGATTTGACCAAGAACCCCGGAAATCGCGCGCCATTAGTGGGCCTAAATCTTTTTTTGGACAAGTCATAGATGTAAGAAGTGAGTAGTAACAATCTGAAAGTCTGCGGAGGAAAGTGCACAGACTTCATACTGTCTGCAATACCAGCCATCGGAGAAAGAAGTTGGTTTTGGTTATTTCATGAATGGATTGAGCCACGAAAGATCTCTTTCTGCATATATGTGCATGCCTACTTTTGCTGTAAAAGTTGCAAAAGGCAGTTTTGCGACACTCATATTTCTGTTGCGGTACCCTTTTTTAAAGGATGCAGGCCACATGTAACGCTACAGCCGAACTGTAGAAGCTTTGCAACCATGATGGCTCGGTCATTCAACTTTGGGGAAGCGCAGCCGTATTGTCTTATATCGACTCAATTCTCGAAGTTCGTGCCCCATCAGCTCCACTTCCACACTATTCGAGAGACAATAGGTGCCCGAGCCCACATGGCCATGTCATCTCGTTGTTTGATTTCAGCATGGGACAAGTGTGAGCAGAAGATAGAAATGAGTATATGGGATTTATATGGTAGACTTCGTAGGCCGCAGAGGGTCGGAAGGAGAACTAGAGTGCCACTCAATTTTATCTCTGCAAGGCGCTTCCTTCGCATGGACTCTTCTTTCTTGGTGTTTTAGATCACATTAGACTTGCCCATGGACGCACTTCAACAGAGATACTTTCCTGATGTTACGTCTTGAGAGCAGCGCATTGCATATTGGCGCAAACATCATGATCCTTGAGAAGAAGCCCATGGGGCATTTTGCAGTGTTTCTTCGAAAGACGAAAGAGACACATGGAAATATTTGTCTTCGCTTTTAGTGATTTAGAAGTAGAAGAGGCACATGCGTCTTGCACTTCCCGGCTTTTAACATCTCCAGCAGCGGTGGGAACGTGCAAGCAAATGGAGGTGTGGACAAGGTTTTATACATGCATTGCTTGAAATTGCACCGGATACACGAACACCAGATCCGATATGGCGTATTATAGACGATGACTCAGAATTGTCAAGGGACAGCTTCACCACGCCCATAGCTACAAGAGCAACGAGCTTGTTCCAGAGTGGAGACACACCGAATATGCCCTGTACTTTGAAGAAGGTGCCCATCAAAGATACTCTCTAATTCTCTAGGAAGCACACAGACACAGGAGAGACATCAATCGGTAATTGGCCAGCTTCTAACCACTCAGTGGCAGGGGAGCATGCGTTTGGTGGGTCAGCTATTAATATCTGCAAGAAGGAAAGCACATTGTTCTGTGTCCCTCAGGAGAATAGAAGTGTACAGGAGAAGAGACACATCCGGCTGGGTTTTCTACGCATCGTTGACCGTACCTAGGTCGTACAATCCAGAAATATTGAGCGCATACATGAAAGTCTCACAAACACCCGTCCGCATGAAAGGCCTTTTCAACATTTTGACAGATTCACTCTTCGTAAGACAGCCTCTCACGGTCGTAGCTTCATGTTGCTTGCGTTTTAGAGAAGCTCAAAGCATGCCAAGGTGAGGGGTGAAGCTATGAAGAGCCACGCGGCATCAAGACGGACACTGTCTGTTTTAGGAGCTGACGAATGCGCCAATTGTACATGTATCCCGCAAATTCGGTTTTTAGTGCCTCTGAATGACGACATGGAAATTTGGAGAATGGTTTTGAGTCAATGACCAGGTCGCACATGAAGCGAATCAGTGTTTTTTCAAGCTCATGTGTGTGGCAGAGCCATCAGCCACCTCCTTCTCATGTGTGGTTTACATCTTCGTTTTGGTGGTCGTTGGTCGCGAAGGGACAAATGCCCGCAGTCATAGCACATGTTGTCAGAGAGTTTCGACGCAGTCCCATGAGAAGTTTGAGCCGGATTTTGAGAGCCTCGCCATCGCTGCGCGTCCATCATGTTTTTGGAGTAATGGGGAGCGCAAGACGCACATGACTTTCTTCCACACAAGTTTTGTTTCGTAAATGATGTTGGACGAGCGTAAGGAGCACAGGTAATGGAAATCTCGAGACAGTTTTTATAGGATCAATGAGCTCGGAAGGAACGAGATGAGCGATAGATGCACCATAGATGTACTTCGATCATGTGATTGTCAAATGTCACTTCGTGGGAGAGTTAGATGTGTTCCTCCACTTAATACGCTACTCCGCATCATTCTTCATCAGACGTCAATAATTTCAATACGGTCGTTGATGTCGTCATGTGGCACGGCGTCAGAGGCTCTTCCTGTCTTTCTATTGTCCCTCCAATGACTTGATGGTGGTCAGTCGTTGACTTATATCCGCTTCATACAATGTTGTTCTTTCAAGTCACGGAAGCCTGTTCTCCCACTACCGCATCCTGGGCAAATCCCCTGTACTCCTCCATCTTCGGCAGTCCGGCCATCATCTGCCCTTCCGGTGCCGTCTCCGTTCCCGGCGGTCTTTTCAGCGCGGTGCCTTCTTTCATATAGAGAATCAATCTAAACGCCGCATTTCCGTTGAGGTAATATCTGTGCAGACGCTTGCTTCTCAGGAAGCCCAGACGTTCGTACAGCTTGAGTGATGCCTGATTTGTGACCTCGGTTTCGAGCACGATCTCATCGGCATCGCGAGCGGCCATGGCATCGATAGCCATGCACACAAGCTTCGTAGCGATTCCTTTCCCGCGGTACGTTTCGCGAACGGCGAGCATGGCGATGTAGCCTCGGAAAGGGCCGCTGCGGTGGGGCTCAAGCTTGCAAACCACGACGCCGATGAGCTCGTTCTCGCTGTCTAGTGCCTGACGCCATGTTAGCAGAACTGTTTTAGATCTCCAAGAGCAAGAAACATACCATATAGCACAGATCCCCCCATTGATATAGAAAGTATCGATAGACATAGATGCTGTAGGGTTCCGAGAGGTCCTTGGAGATCAGCTGCCGAATCGCAGGCAGGTACGTCTCCTCCTTCGATCCATCGTACTGCACATACTGCAGCGCATCGCCATCCTTCTCCTTCACATCCGTGTCGTCGCCCATTGAGGGTTGTCGTTGAAGTTAAGGTGGGGTGATCGGAACGGCGTCGGTTTAAGCTTTGGCGCTTTCCGAAGCTATGACGCGCCCCTAAAACTCCCCTCCGACGGGCTTTCACATGCGCGGTGATCCGCTAATTTAGCTGCGCACAACCTCGTGGTCAATCTTATGGCTCGGTCCAACTGGTCTTCTTTCAACCTCACCGTAGTCTATGTCATTCCTCAGACGCCGCTTCGGCGGCGGTAGCAAAGACGACTCCTCTCCCGATGTCTCTCGCGAGCCTACGCCCGATCCAGACCGTCCCGCGAACCTCCGCGTTATCACGGCGGAGAAACTGCACACGTTGAAGAAGGGGGCCAAGGGCAAAAATGGAAAGAAGAAGAACTTTTGGATATTTACGCTCGGAGGTTTGGCCGGGGTGATGGCGGCGGCATTCTTCGCGGGCAGCAATGACATGATCGATTTGAGCAGTTTGGAGGGTGTCAACCTGGATAGTATCCTGGATGCGCTTCCGCAGGGGTTCTTGAGAGATGCGCAACAATTGCAGGTACGTGAAGGGCGCAACAGCAGAAGCGACGAGGATATGAGTGCTGATTTGCGCAACTCAGTAGAAGCAAGAACGCGATGCCGTGAACTACGACTCCTTTGCCGTGGGTCTGCACGCCCGCTCGCAGGGTATATCGGCTGTGCACCCTGTCATCATGATACCCGGCGTCATATCCACAGGCCTGGAATCGTGGGGTACAGAGGACGAATCGCGTCAATACTTCAGAAAGCGACTTTGGGGCTCATGGTCTATGATGCGGGCACTCGTCCTAGACAAGGCAAGCTGGAAGAAGCATATCATGCTGGACACGAAGACCGGATTAGATCCACCAGGTGTCAAACTGCGAGCTGCGCAGGGCTTCGACGCTACAGACTTCTTCATCACGGGTTACTGGATCTGGAATAAAATCCTCGAGAACCTAGCGACCATTGGGTATGACCCCACAAACGCCTTTACGGCCGCATATGACTGGCGTATGACCTACATGAATTATGAGAAACGCGATCAGTACTTCACCCGCTTAAAAGCACACATTGAGATTGCAGTCCGTGTTCAGAACAAGAAAGTCGTTCTCCTCTCTCATTCCATGGGCTCTCAAGTCCTATACTACTTCCTACACTGGGTCGAAGCAGAAGGGCACGGAAACGGTGGTCCAGGCTGGGTAGAAGCATACATCGATTCTTGGATCAACATCTCGGGGTGCATGCTCGGCGCTCTAAAAGGCTTACCCGCTGTTCTCTCCGGCGAAATGAAAGATACCGCCCAACTCAACGCCTTCGCGGTTTACGGCCTCGAAAAGTTCCTCAGCCGCCACGAACGCGCAGAAATATTCCGCGCCATGCCTGGCATTTCCTCCATGCTTCCGCTGGGTGGAAATGCTGTTTGGGGCGACCACACCGGTGCGCCGGATGACCAGCCGGGTCAGAACATCTCATATGGCAACTTCCTCCGCTTTGCACGAGAAAGTAACTCAACTCTTACAAAGACGAATTTGACTGTTGAAGAAAGCTTCCCGTATCTGTTTTCGAACAGTGAAGATTGGTACAAAGAGATGGTGCAAAGGAGCTACTCTCATGGTGTCGCCCACACCAAGCGCGTGGTCGAGGATAATCAGCTTATACCTGCGAAGTGGATCAATCCGCTCGAGACAAGGTTACCGCTGGCACCGAGCCTGAAGATATATTGCTTCTACGGTATCGGCAAGCCCACTGAGCGCGCGTATTACTATAGGGATGACCATGATCCGCTGAGCAAATTGAATATCACACTCGATACGACGTTCGCTAGTGGGCCGGTTGATCATGGTGTGGTCTTAGGTGAGGGCGACGGCACGGTGAATCTGCTAAGTAGCGGGTACATGTGTGCAAAGGGATGGAAGATGAAGAGGTACAATCCAGCGGGTGTCAAGATCACAACTTACGAGATGCCGCACGAGCCGGACCGGTTTAGTCCGCGAGGTGGACCGAACACTGGTAAGTCTTTCCGTTCTCTCATTTGGCAGTCTTCCTAATTGACTGCACAGGCGATCACGTCGATATCCTTGGCCGTTCCTCCCTCAACGATCTCATTCTGCGCGTTGCCGGTGGCAGGGGCGAACTCATTGAAGAGACGATACACTCTAATATCAGGGAGTACGCCGAGAAGGTCAAGATATATGAAGAGGATGAGCCCGGCGAGCGGATGCATGCACCGCCGTGAGCTCATCTTGAGTATACAGTGAACGATGTAATGATATGCTGCGGCGTTCGTATAGATGGACTCCGCCTAGCGCTTGATACTATTAATATAGACGAATGGACTTTTGTGGTTCGAGCGAGCGAGTGGGGACCTCCATCTGTTGCACTTCATCTCGTGTACCACCAGTCCAAGCACGCTATATAAGAGCGCTCGAACTCCCTTTGCCCTCTTCTTCACACTCTACTCTCGCAAGTCGACTAAAAGACTCGAGAGATCTTATCATGTGGTGCTGGGCTCTTGTCCCTGGAGACTAAAACTTGCTGAAGAGATCGATATGGTGTGCTGTTTGTGCTCACTACAGACTACAATATCCGGATTTATGCGAGCTGGCGAGTGGTCTGGAAAGCGTCTCAACTATTACTCTTTGCTCCCTTACCTTCTGTCCTCGCCTGAACCAAGGCAATCCCACTGCTGGTGCATGTGGTGCCCCACTCCGTCTGTCGAATCAAAACGCTCCTGGACCGTTCCATGAGGTGCTGCTTCGCTCTCCAAAAGACCCTAATGAGGTCGTTATGTGCGTGGACGAGGCGTTAAAAAACCTCTCAAGTTCCCTGCTTGTTCTTCCTCTACACACAAGTCAGTCATTGCTACTTGACTAAAAGCACGTCGCTATCCGCGTATGGGATCCGAGCTCGCTGTGGCTCTCCCAAAGGATCCTGAAAGGTGGCGTATGGCGTGCGGCCCTTGCGTTCCAAAGCCTACCTGCTTCGACTTATTATGGGGGAGGGAGGAGAATCCCTCTTTCAAAAATCTCTGTGAAGTGACCGGAATGCCTCGTCTACACACATTTCCTCAGTGCGCCACAAAGCAGCTATACCAGCCAATACATGTTCCGTCGAGCTCGCTCTGGCTGTCCCAAAAGGCCACCCAGCGAGGCCATGGCGGGCTATCTGGTTTCTCCAAATGGTATTGATGGACTTGAAGCGCGGGTGCGCGGGGTCCTCTATCGAAACACTTCTTCAGGATTAGGGCGGGCCCTGGCGCAGGTGCATGGTATGAGGCCTTGCGACAGTTCTCTCTGCTCCTTTACACGTTGCCCTCCTCAAGTTACCAACACCCCGAAGTTGCACGTATATGTGGGGGGCCAAGCTCGCTCTGGCTGTACTAAAATGGCCCGAGGAAGGAACGATGGGGTGGTGCTCGAGCTGGAAACCATTCTTTTTGAGTGATAATGTGCGCTGGCGGACAATATGCAAAACGCTCGGCAGAAGTACCACGCTTGTTCGACAGGGCCTCCATCGATCAAAAAAAGGACGATTAGGAGACGGCATGTGCTAGTGCGCTCTGCCCGCCCCTGACCAGGCTTCCTCTGCATATACTTAAAGCGTGCTCGGGAACCTCCATGGCGCCGTGTTTCTGCTGGTGCAATTACGGGCTCATTCGTCCGTCATGTGGGCGCGACAAAGGTATAAAACCCTCCTGATCCTAATCATGACTTCGCTCGCGCACACGCACGCACATACCGTGCTAATCGATCAAAAGCCTCCCAGCAATACTGCATGCGGTTTTGTACTCTATCCCCTCTTCACAATGGACTTGGTACCAGTTCATGGTGTTCGCTGTGCTACTGGAGGCTTTTTCGAAGCTTTATGAAAGTCGAACGAACTCAAGATCATGGGGTGCCTACATGTCCATTCCAAAATGCCATTGACACGAGCACATGTGCCGTGCTGGCCACCGCAAAATCAAGTTTTGCTTAGCACATATGGCGACAATATTCGCCTTGCTGTACTAAAATGGACAGAGCCGATCCTTAGGCTGTTGCACCGGTTCCAAGTCCCGACTGGAAAGACCATGGGGAGGAAGGGAAGCCGCATGATTGTATCATCATGCTACTCCGCCTTCTATCACACATAGTTATGCCAGCTGACTGACTAGATCCTATGCTATCGAGCCTTATGTGGCTTTGTGCTCTGTCTGTCCGATCGAAAGCTAGCGATGACGGATTGATGGTGTGCCGCTTGGCTCTCTCAAAACTTCGTGTCCGAGTCAAAGTCGAGCAGTTGGTCGAGGGTTCCATGAAATATCGTTCGTCATTCTTATGTTCGCTGTCGCCCTGCCGATCTTACTGCCATAGCAATGGGGGAGAACTCATGTGGCGCTAACTTCTCTTTTGTTGGCCGAAGGCCTCCGAGACAAGAACTATGGCGTGTTGTACGGACCCCTCTAATGCACAAGTGATCTAGCGATAGAAGGGATATGATATATCCTCTAGGCCCACATGGTTTCCTTGCCTTCTACACTTGATCGCTACTTAACCAAAAACGAAGTATGTTTGGATCCATGGGGCTGCCGGATCGGTTTCTTGCTACGAAAAGACTTGGACGAAATCAAATGTTGCGCCGCGCAAGCTCCCCAAACGCTACCGCCTGCATTGCTTCATCAAGTTTTAGTTAATGCCACTTGATATCTTGTCTCCCCATAGGCTCTAAGAAGTCATAGCCGGCTGATTTCAAGGAGCGAAAGTTTCTCGCAAATTTATCAAAAATCAAAAGCCAGGGAGGCATGGCGTGCTGCATGGCATCTCAACAACTACCAATGTCGATCCTTCATGTGACCAGGACGGCGGGATCCAAAGCATCGCCAATCCCACCATGAGTCTTCATGCTTGCTTTCTACCTCAACAGAACAGGAGGCGGCTTCCACGATATGCCAACTAATATATTAACGGAGCCAAAGTGGACGAAAAGTATGCTGGTGAACCTCGAGAGAATACCAGAGTGGACGGCTATATGTGCCAGACACTGCGCTTAAGACGGCCCTGATGGTCTTTCCACGCTTCTCGACGGTTCTTCTTGTCACTGATCAGAATCGAAGGTATCGGGATTCAAAGTGGGCTTCGCGATCCTTCTGCTTGGACGAAAGGAACGCTTGAATGAGATGTGTGGCTTGCTGTAGGCGCTCTCCAGGATGTGAACTTACATTTTGATGCGTTTGAATTCTTCAACTTGTCCCTTTCCTCTCACGCACACATCCTTTCGATCGCTTGGACAAATGAGACGCACATGAATCCATGTGAACCCCCTTTGTCTGTTGCTTCAGAAGTAGAGAAAAAGCAAGGGTATACACGACTGTATGGTCCATTCTATATTTCGGGAAAGAGGTAGCTACGTGTTGTCGCAGTGTATATACAACATCTACGCTTGTTTGGAACCAGCTTTATGGACATCAATCTCCTGAAGAATCCTTCAGCAATAATTGACTTGCGATGTGTGTCGTCTATATCACCGAAATGCATCGAGTCAGCTCGCTATGCCCTGGTGTGGTGTTTTCTTCAACGATCTCAGTGCAGTGTTTTGCCTTAGCGGGCCGCCGTTTACTGTCAGATCATTATTTAAATTACTACATCAAATCAGACTTAATATAAATCTTCGACTCTTGAAGAGCCCTCACATTCCTTTCTTCGCACACTTCTGTCTTACTCTACCCAAATATTGAAACTCTTGCAACTAGGTCGCTCTGAGTCCCATGAGCGCAAATGAAGAAGAGAAAATCACTGAATCATGGTGAGCCGCGAGCTTCCTGAACAAGAGGATCTCGTCTCCATGTGGCACAATCTACAAAAGTCCAACAAATTAGCTCCAGAACCAAATAATGGATTTTGACGACTTAGTCGCGCAATGGCGCTGCGGTGAGGGGTAGGCACAAACCGGTGTTTCTAAACTGATGTTGCGGAACTCACACTTGAACCACACCAGGTCTTTTAACAAAAATATATAGGTTTATAAAGCGCAAAGAGCCCCTCAAAAGGACCATTGGAAGGCTAGGGTCCTGGTCGGATCATGTTGTGCTCTGTCATTCACCTGTCAAGAACATACCTTTGAACTATTCGGCACTAGCGAATGTGAAGCCTGCGTCATGCCCAGCATGTTGCTATCAGTTATGAACTCCTGTTCGATTTGTTGGTACCCTCACGACTTCCTTAGATGCCATATTCAGTGCATGTACAGCGCTGTTCAGAAGTATTCCGACACCCCGTTGGCTCGAATGGGCAACATGTGGCCACCTGAACACTGCTAAATCAGAACCGCGTTTAGCATACTTGTGCTGATGTGTTCATCCTAGATCAGAAACGGATGGCTAGGGATTTCGCATAAACATAAGATTAGCTATTGCACAGGTAGATGCGACCTTATGGCTTATTTGGGCCAAATACAGCAAATGGTAACGCGCTCGTGTCCGCAGTGGAAGAGCTTTTCACATCTGTGGCTGAAGTATCCCGAACACATCACTGGCATGTAGTAGCAGTACTGATTGGTTGATGATAGAATTCGCGGATATGTACATGAAATTGCAACGCGAAAAGAAAGCGACCTACCTCCAGAGCACAGAGTAATTAAGAGCTAAAACTAGTGGAATCCACTCACCTCTTGTGGAGTGTCGATGAGGTTTACTACGGAATCATCGGGAGTAGTAGGATCTTCGGGAGTAGTGGGATCTTCGGGTGTAGTGGGATCTTCAGGAGTAGTGGGATCTTCGGGTGTAGTAGGCTCTTCGGGATCTGTGTTGGGTTCCTCAACGGTGGGAGGCTCTGTGATAGTGTTATCTGGCTCTTCAGTAGTAGTAGAAGGCTCTTCAGTAGTTGTGACAGGGTCTTCGGTAGTAGTAGGAGGCTCTTCGGTAGTAATACTTGTGTCTGTAGGGGTCCCGTTAGCTGGAGTGTATCAAGTAGAAGGCCGGCTGATCCATAGGAGCGGTTGCACTTGTAACATCTTCCGACAGTTCTTTTAGCTATGACGTCGGTGGTCTCTTACCAGTCTCGCTCACTAGCGTCTCCGTAACAGATGTATCCGTTGTTATGAACGTGTCGGTTGTTGTGGGCGTCTCTGTAGTAGAAGTTTCTGTTGTTGACAGCGTAGTGGTCGTCGTTGGTGTCTGCGAGACAAAAGTGCTGGTTGTTGTTGACGTCTGCGATACCGATATGCTAGTTGCTGTTGATGTCTGACTGACAGATGAGCTAGTTGCCGTTGATGTTTGTATGACGAATGTGCTTGTTGTCAATGACGATTGCGAAACAGATATGCTAGTGGCCGTTGATGTCTGCGACACTGATGAACTAGTTGCCGTCGATGTCCGCGTGGCAGATGAACTGGTTACTGTGGATGTTTGCGTTACAGGGGTGCTAGTTGACGTTGAAGTCTGAGAGCTAGATGTGCTACTTGCCCCTGATTGGCTTGATCCCTGCGTGACGAATGTAGTAGTCAGAGTCGACGTCTGAGTAACAGACGTGCCAGTTGATGTGAACGCGTTGGTTGACGTGGATGTTGACGAGATAGTTATCTAGCTCGTTAAGCATGTATCCGTTGTCGTTCCCATCTTGCCCATTGATAAGTCAACTCACCGCTTGCACTCTCTCGTAATACACCGCCATCCCATTCGCTCCACACGGCTCGTTGAGAAGTCCCTGGAATTCAGAACACTGCTGCAAGCAGTCCTCATCCGATTGCCTTCCAGTGGTATCGATTGTACTTCCACAGAGGCAGAAGTCCGTATCATACACTGTGGCAAACTTGTGACTCCCCGCCTGATCCGCGTTGCAGATATCGGTGCAAACCTTTGCGCTCATTGTTCGACCCAAGGGTGCGGAGCGCAAAACCCCATCCGGGAGATTCGAGTAACACCCATTGAACGTCCATCCGGAAGGCGATGAATCAGCAGGCGCGAGGCCAACAAACTTGGCGTCGCTGGTATGTTCCTTGAAAACATTCGCCGCTCCTCCAGGAAGCCGCAAAAGCCACGCAACTGCAAGTGCGTGTATGATCACTACACTCATACTGTCATCCATCTTTCCCGTCAGCTGTTTTCGAACACTTACTCGTAAATCTAAAGAACGTTGATGATAACGGTGTGACTAACAAAATGAGGGTGATTCTGCAGAAGATTGCGAGAAGTGAGTGAAGTATAAGGTTCATAGCCCAGTGAGGTTTTGAGGAACCCGCGCGCGTATAGGGGCATTCCTCGCGTAAGCGCGATCCGCGCGTTACAACAAACAATGATCGACGGAGCAATGACAAACTAGACCCAAAAATAAGAAACGCAGGACCATCTCTCCAGGAGCCCAGGTAAATTAGATAGGATTCAACGTAAGACAACCCTTGCATAGCAAAGTCCTCCGATCAGTGATACCGCATTCCAGACACGGCCTCTCACTCCGTTTTTTGAAGCAGACCAACGGTTGTTCCCTCGCCCTCCTTCTTCCACCTGTACTCTTTCTCTATACCCAACTTCCTCTGTGTGGTATCACACAATTTGATGTCGCCGCAGTCGCACACGGCGGGCTCTCTGATCCAACGGTACGTGATACTCCACCTATCGAGGCGCCTCCTCACCATACCATTTGGCAATGTATCCGTCTTGCGCTTCTTAATACCGTGCGTCCAGTGCAGTCGCGAGTCGCCCGACATCTGCATCATGCTCCTCGGTGTCAAGTCTACCTCTACTACCTCCTTTTTTTCGCCCTCGTCGTCGCCATCGGCGTCGCTACTTCGTGAAAATTGCATCATGACCGGCGCCCCCAACGACAAAGCGTACAACTGATCGTACGCCGAATGTGTGTCGACATGCGGGGGTATACCTGCGCCGGGCGGGTAATGCTGCAGACAAACCTGATCGGGTGGTCTGCCTTCCCTTGTCGGTATCAATGGACCCAACCAAACTGGAAATGCTTTGAACGGAACATTCGGATCCACCCCAAATGTTTTGTAGTCGAAGGTGTAGCCGTAGTGTAGCGATAGACGGCCGGAGCGCTCTGGCCACTCCAGTTCGTTCTGGAAAATGTCCACAAGGCGGGCTTCGTGTTCAGGCGTTATAAAGTCATCCTGCCAGAATATGCCTCTTGGTTGAATCTGGAGCTCTTGCATCTCTATCCCGTTTCCTTGCCCTTTCCTTCCGCAAACAAATCCTTTTACTCAGACCAGTGCAAACCTTCCAATTCATACAAGATATCGACCAGTGTCTATGCTACCGGAAGTTCCCTTGCTCGAAATATGCATCCTCTCTCCGGCTGTCTTCCGTTCCAACGTGTGTTGGTCGTTTTCACTGTGATGAAATTCGACGCGGGCGGATTTTCTCACTGACAAAACCACAATCAGGCCTCGCGGTTTTCGAACGCGTAACAGCCCGCCCGCAATAACAGACTGAAATTACCTGAAGGATGATATGGGGCGCCTGAACAATTCTGACTGCACGAACGCTTTGGAAAAGTTGAGTGTGCACGGATCATAGGTGTGAGACGATCAAGAGCTAAACTCGAACATTTAGCGCTTCGCTTATACATGTCACGTGATGCTTATTCTCTGAGGTCACTACCTTTACATTCTTCATCACATGACTGGAACTGCTCAATCAAGATTACTGTTATCTTTTCTTCGGGTTTTTTGACATTGGCCTTGGGCCGCAACATGCCCAATTGAATCTGCTCAGCAATTGAACTAGCTGCACCGTACACACGAAAACGGTGTTGTTGTGAAGAGTTGGCAGACAAGTTTGACTTGGGCGAGTCCAGAGATGTACTTCCATACTCGCAGAGGTAGGTCATGTTCGGTAGGTAGCTGATGGAAGGATGACCTTACTGTAACAATGACACTGTACCATAGGTATGCAACGAAATTAGACACAGACCAAGCACCTGGTAAGCAGACTCGTGGTCTCATTCGATACTGCCCGCTAGCATACTGAAAAATGAACTCGAAGTAAGCGGAGTCCAGCTTTGCTTCTCATACCACGAATGCCCCTTACTGTTAGATCTTCACCCACTTGAGGAGTATCCCAGCGGCAACTACCGGCAGCACGCTCACCAGCTCACCCAGCCCCGCGAACTCAGGCGGAATCCTCGCATGCACGAAAGCACCCGCCGCAAGCAGAATCGCAAACACGTTGTACACGAAGCTCCACCCAAAGTTGAATGCGATACGATGCATTGATTTACGGCTCACAGCCATGGCAACGAGAATGCCGGCCACGCTTGGACGCATGAGAACAACGTCTGCCGCAGATTTGGCCACGTCGGTTCCGCCATTCATGTGAACGCCGATGGAGGCTTGGGCGAGCGCGACTGCGTCGTTCGTCCCGTCTCCGCAGAACATGACAATGGGTTGTTTCTGCTTTCTCTTGGACCCCTGTGTACTTGTCGTGGATAGGAGGTCTTTGATGTAGGCTTGTTTCTCTGCCGGAGTACAGCGCGATCGGACGTTTGCAGATGGGATACGAAGCCGTGCTATGGCCGCGCGGACAGCACCGTCGTCATCACCTGAGAGTACGTGGACCGCAATGTTGCGTTCTTGAAGTTTGACCACTGTACTGAGCGCATCCTCTCGCATGGAATCTTGAAGGCCAAATGCAGCGGCCAATTCCCCGTTCACGGTGAAGCAGAACGCCGTGTAGCCCCGGGAAAGAATGGGTTGGACAGAAGCATGATCTGTGAGTCCCAGCCATCTTGAATTGCCTGCGCGGAGTGTGCGCCCAGCGAAAGCTCCTTCAACGCCTTTGCCGATTACATTCTTTGGATCTGAAATCGCCGTGGCCGACACACCTTGGGACTTGAGATGAGTCGCAACAGCAATAGAAACCGGATGCTTGCTGTCCTTGACAAGGCCTAAGAGAAGGGCTTTCGTGCCGACTGACGAATCGAGGATCTCGCTCTCAGCAACTGAGAGCTTTCCCTGGGTGAGGGTACCAGTCTTGTCAAAAACCACATCAGTAGTCTTCCACGCGATTTCGATTGCATCTGCAGACTTGAAGACGACTCCGTTCTCAGCAGCAACGCCGGTCGCGACTACTATGACCATTGGTACTGCAAGGCCAATGGCACACGGACAAGATACGATTAGAACGGTGATCGCGTACGTGATAGACTGGATTGTAGCCTCTGATGCTGACTTTTGCTGGATTGTGATACCAATAGCAAGCCAGACACAGAAGATAATGATAGTGAGCGATACCACAACAGGTACGAAGTACGTAGCTACTTGGTCAGCAATCTCCTGGATTTTTGGCTTTGTCAGCTTGGCCTCATCAACCATGCTGGCGATCGTGCTAATAGTGTTATCTCCAGGGATCCGAGTGAGTTTCACGGTGAGCACTCCTGATCCATTGATGGATCCGGCAATGAGCTGAGATCCTTTCGATTTTACAACGGGTCTTGATTCCCCAGTAAGCATAGATTCGTCGATTTCGGAAGTACCTGATATAACCGTTCCATCAGTAGGGACGCGCGACTCTGGGGACACTCTAAAGACATCACCATACTGAAGAAGTCTCGTGTCAATCTCTTCCTCATCTCCATTTGGCAAGATAAGGGTCGCAAAAGAAGTTTGTAGCGATCGGATAGATATCGACTCGACAGCTTTTTGGCGGGCCAAGGCTGCGACCAATCGACCGACCATGATAAGGGTAACCAGTAACGTACTAGTCTCGAAGAATTGACCGGTAGACAGCGCTTGGTGGGTGACCAGGTATCCAAATGCCACAACTGAGAAAACGTAGGCTGCAGTCGTGCTCAAGACGATCAAAAGGTCCATCTCGATTACTCGCGAGAAGACTAAGGCCTTGAGGGCTTTCGGATAAAATGGTCCAGCAACGATGACTTGGACCAAGGTTGCAAGTGCCAACGAAACAGATGCAAAGGTGGTCTCTTTCTTTTTTTTGTTCGGAAATGGTGCCCAGGACAGCACTAAAACGGGTATCGTGAGAAGAATGGACAGTAAGGTCAAATAACCCACGTGACGTACATGTCGGGCACCAGCATCTAGAGTCGGGTCAGCACTCGGAGGTGCCAATTTCATGGGATGTGGCCAGCCGTTCTGGACAAGGTCCCGCGCGCCAATAACTTTCGCATCGAAATCGATGCGTATTGTCCTCTTGTCAACAGCCCGGACGTCCGTTACCCCACTGGGCCATTCGCCCTTAATAATGTCTGCGGCATCCCCGGGGTAAAGCAAGTCAAGGCTAGAACCGCAGTTTGTGACGCGCTCGCATTTGAACTCCGTGGTTCGTTCCAGGTGTCTTATAACTCCGTCCACTGATTGAGCGCTTACATCCAGATCGAATTCGGCCCTTGACAGCACCAAACTAGTCTTCAGTTTCGTGACTGACGGCAGTGTCGTCAACGTCCGCGAAAGCTTTGTTTCGCATCCGGTACAGGTCATGCCTGAAATACTGAGAACCACATGTTCCTTGCCGGAGAGGCCCAGCTCAGAGTCAGTGTTATATACCGCGCGGGTCTCAATTTCTCCTACTTTTTCAATCACATTCGTTTTCTTTATAGCGCAGCACGTATCACCGCCGGCCGAAGATTTTACCTCGTCACAGCAAGCATCGGGATAGCCTTTGGTAGTTGTTTGGTTACATGCGTTGGTGGCTTTAGGCGCACAGCAAGAATCTGTCGAGGTGCAAGACGCAATCGAAGCAGGCGAGGCAGAGTGGCTCTTCTTCAGGGGATCCTTTTGTACCAGCGCGCAGCAACCATCGGCGTACATCGGTGATCTAGCAGACCCGCATGCTTTGGCGGGGTGGGACGTGCAGCAGGAATCCGTGGGAGAACAGGATGCTGTCGAAGAATGGGAAGCGGGTCGCTGCGGTGGCGAGGATGATAATTTATTGGACTTCTCGACTGTAGCATGGTTCAGTTCGAAGTTCGAAGGAAGAGAAGCGCGACAAGCTTACGTTCGCAGCAAGGTGAGGGCCTGCCTTCACAGCACTTGTGGATCTCGGAAGCATTTGAAGAAGGGTAGTCCTCTTCGAGTTGCACATCTTCAGGCGAATCAGCACAGAAGGTATCCTGGCAATCCTCGGCTGGACTTCTTGAGCGCTTGTCTTCAACACTGCTACAGCTCTCTTTGTTGTCGTGAGTTGACTCCGAAATCGGAACAGGTTGAGTATTGGGAGCGGCGCCACAGCACCCAGATCCACATGCCATGATAAGGACGTGCTAAGTGAAGAATTCAAGTCGCCGACAAGTCGCGCTTGAAAGTAAACCTGCTCAGCTGTGGAAGCCCGAGTCTGCCTCTGAGCATGTGGAGAGAGGGGTTAAGTATCTGCGCCGCAACCACCTCGTGGGACCTGACTAAACCAATCTTGTATTCAGATGCACAACTGCATCGTGCATTTGTGACAAGTGTGCACTGTGCGATTGCGTTTGGTTGAGGTTGGGCTTGGCAATGACATATCGAATTCGGCGACGAATCAGAATTGATGACATACCGAGTTCGTGATAATAACTTCGATGACATATCGACTTCACGGTCCGAACTCCAAAGACGTGTTGAGTTCATGCCGGCTCAACCTCGACAGGGCCTAAAGTATGTGTTCGAAATGGGAAGTTTTACACTCACGAAACTTGATTGTGCGGGTTTTATACTACGATTCTTGTCTAGGAAAATCTTTGTCCAGATAGCCGGACAATGTATGGAGAGCTCTCTGAGATCTGTTTGATCGTAATGTCAAGCCACACGAAATAAAACAAAAATGGAAGCCTTCCTCTGGCCAAAACCATCATAGTTGAGCACTCTGCCTAGCAAGAAGAGCATGATATGGTAGGAAAGCATACCCACAATGCTGGTCTGCGTTGTAAGCATGCATGCATCAAAACAGTTTTCATTTCCCCTTTCCAATCATCTGATCGAAAATATGCGCTTCCACTTTGGCCGGAAGATGATGCCGCACCCACCGCAGGCCAGAGATAGTGCCGTAAATATAATCAAAGGCCCATATGTCGTACCATAGCCGAAGCGACCAAGCGAGGTCGTGCTCCCCGCCTTCACCAGAGGCACACTGACGAGTCCTCCTGCAACATAGCCAATGCCTCGAGCGCCATTGAGTAAGCCGTACAAGACGCCGCTGTCGATGGCTTCATTTCTTTCTGCAGCTTCTTGTTCCATGTCGTTCATGGTTCCGCCCCAAGTTGCGCTATAACCGCTGGCAAAGAATCCGAACGTGATTGCGAACAAGACCAGTAGAGCTGTGCCTCCTCGAGCAGCAAAGCCCCAGAACAGGAATGCAGCAAGGGCAGAGCTGATAGCCGATATCGCGGTAACCGTTTGAGCGGACAATTGCAGGTACTTGTTGTCGCTCAGAAACCCGAAGAACGTCGAAGAGCAGATTCCAGGTATGTTGATGAGAGTAATCAGTAGTGTCGAGAAAGTAGGCGACAATGCGGACACATTCCTGGCATACTCGCTAAGGTATGTTTGCGGGATACCATAGCCCGCGCTCTGAAGCAAGGTCGCAGTGCTATATATCCAAAAAGTCTTGTGTTTCAGAAATTGCCAAGGGATCTTACGTCCTCGAGTATCGCTCATGTTCAAGCTCGAACGAGGAGTTGCAATCATGGATATGGAAATCAGCGCGGTCCCTATCATCAAGCCGCCCCATGCGATCAAGGTCGTGCGGAAGCCGTGGCTATCAAGGAGACCGCGGAAGAAGAAAGGACAAGCAGATCCTACGATGTTCTTTGTGGACAAGCAGATACCGAAAGCCACGGCTCGATTGCATATCCTGTTGTTCGTGTTGAACCATTCGCCGAGGGATAAAGTGAGTGGACTGAACACAAGGGCACAACCTAGAGCCGCCAAAACCCCCTGGGTTGCGATGAGATGCCAAACGTGCGTGCTAAGGGACGACAACATGAAACTGGCGCATGCAAGAAGAGCGCCAAATGCAGCTGCCGTTTGGCGATATCGTACCCATCGTCTTGTGAACAAGGCGAAGAGGAACGGCATCGAGAGGTACATGACCCCATTGGATGTCGTTCCGATGATGCCGGTGAGTTCGCGACTGCCTTGCAGGGTCCAATGATCAAAGTAATACTCCTGTAGTACGCCGTAGCTCATGGCGAAACCTATGCTCGTGAGTCGAGGTCACTTGACCATCAGGGTCTAATTACCCCATATTGGCAACTGCGACAAGGCTGAGCCGGTAAGAGCTAGCACTCTCTTTCGATCTCGATCTCGCGGTGAATGACCTTCGTATTGTTCATGTTGGCTTAGAGGTTGTTGCTGGAGCTCCTGGAGAGGGATTGCGTCGCGATCCTGACTGTGCGCCATATTGGTTTAATCAATTAGTTGGCAGTGCAGAGTAACATCGGGAACACGCCAAACATCCGTCGGAGGAGCGGTAGCGTACAGTCATACAGATGACATCATCTGTCGTTTTCGTCCGCTAAGCTTTATTAGGTAAGGCGTCGATTGTTAAGTAACAGTGAATCTTCAACTGGACGGATACAATCCGTAATCCGAATCCACGACAAACGATCACAGTAAATATGATTGGAAAGATGCACGATGTAGCGTCGACGGGCAACTTCGAACGATGAGCCAGTGCGCGGACAAGACAAATGCGTCACTCAGGGCCTCGCCAAGTACTCATGTAGGGTTGTGGGTCGAACAACAAAACAAGGACCGATGTTTAACACGAATCTTCACACTGATCAAGCATAATTTGAGGACGTGAGAGTCTAACTACGCATATAAATCCTTGGCCTGCCATTCAGTTTCGTCTTTACACTTTATCCTTGCACCTACTAAAAGCGCGTCTGCAATCGGGGTATGTGACCTTAAGCTGCCATCCCAAGAAACACAATAAAAACGCATCGGTGCTTGAAATGGCTGAATACGAAATCAACATGGTTGTGCTCCTGTTCTCCGCTATAGCGCTTCAATCCAATCCTCGGCCTGATTTCGAAATAGAAGAAGCGCATGGTGCAGACTCACTAAACTGATTGGACGTACGATGTCACTAATAATCAGGACTGCAGACCAATCGTATCTCTTTCGATCAGCTGAAGCTGTATGTCGCATACAAATTCTTCCTTCTTCGTAGATTCGCACTCCTCACACTTCTTCCATCTCCTTGTTCAAAATGTTCAATCGATCGATCCATGGGCTGCCGTCGAAAACATAAATATGCTGATGCTCAGTGTCATGGCGGCAGAGTTCTTCCTTTGAGCTCTTCTGTGGTACACTAAAATGCTTTCTTGAGGAACACATGTGAGCGGACTCGTGAAACTTCCCTTTCTACTGCCCACGGGGGCGCCGGGGTCCAGCTCTGTGGACTAGGAACATACCATTCGGGAGTTCCTTTTTCAGGCTTGTTCAAAATCGAAAGATAGTTTTCACATGACGTGCGAGTTTTCGAAAGCTATCTGGCATTCCAGAATCATGTGTGGATGAGTTGCAAATCTCGAAATGTGCGCGACGCATGTGACACGGGGTTCATTTCACCTGACGCTAGCTCTTTCTAAACCGTCAAGCAACGATTCTTCAGCTACCTTGCCGCCTTCATACATCCAGCTCCTGCAACAAATTCCAACAGTACAAACAGCTAAACATATATCTGGCTCCTGTGGGCACTAAAAAGGATTTGATATGTTTTCATGGGACGATTGGGCCGATCGCAACCACATGTATCTGCAGGCGATGCGAATGGAATCCCCTTAGCCGAAAGAAGACTGCCATGAAGGTATGCGGAGTCAACTTACTCCTTGGTCTTCCGAATTCGGCACTTGAGACACAACTTTCGCGTGTACGAGTCAGCTCTGCACATATAAACTCCTCACCTTCACTTCTTTCCTACTTCACAACTCTTCCCATCCCCACTAAAACGCACTCAAGATACGATGATGTGATTTTGGATTTGTGAGGGACACCAAAAGCACGTCGACACGGCTTTGATGGCCTGCGGACTCCCCGATTCTAAACGTCTTGACATTATGTGGATTCCGCCGTTCTTAAAAGCGCACATAGCTGATACGCTTACTATTAAATCGGAGTACGTATCGCATAAAATGGGTGCCTGCCATCCATAGTATTCGTCTTCACGCTTGCCTCTGTACCTACCACAACGAAAGCCTCAGCGAACTACGTGAGGCCGAGCTCCTGGTGTGCACTAAAACCGATAGTGGGAAAGACTCATGGGAGCGGAATCTCGAAAGGCAGAGATTGTCGTTTCATGCCTGTGTTCCTCGGACAAAATCAGCACCAACACTACCACCATGCCATGCGGCAGCGCCCTCGGGGTCCCTCTGCTCATTCGCCGGCACACATCATAAAAGATTGCCGTGCATCCACTTCTCCGTGGCATACCAACGATCTCTGACCCTCCACCGTCTTCCTCTCACACATTCCTTCATACTCAACGTGAAACTTGAGAACGTTTCGCATGCGGTCATATGGGCAGTCGGGCTCCCTTCGAGCACTGAAAAAAAGAAGAGAGCAGCCCATGGAATGCGCACTCCAAGGGATAAATGGCCATGCAAATGTGCGAGTGCTGCTCCCGCTTAAAAATCTACCGGCCGAGTCCAAGTGAACTATTCCTCCTTGACCTTACATCACAACGTGACTGGCTAAAGATACATGCTCTGGCGCTACTGTCAGTCGCATACATAAAGTCGCTGTCTACCGTTGGCCTCTTTTACACTTCCCCATCTTCAGCTCAAAAATGACTGGATCGAGGGTACATGGGCCTCGAGCTCCCATGTAATGAAGACTAGGCTCGAAAATCGTTCAAACCCGGTACATGTGCGCGCGCTTTGTCTGCGTCACGATCTGTTTACGTCCATGCGAGGTCGTCTTCGCGGTCCCTTCACGAAAGCAGTCGCTAGTGAAAGGCACGCGGAGAAACGCCTGGCCGCTCGATCGCGTATAAAGCCTCTGCTCGTCCGCTTACTTCCGCCTCACACTTCTCGCCTTTCAGCCTGGAAAAAACCTTCTGGCACCCTATCATGGGATGTGTAGCCCCTTAGGGGTACTCAAAATTAACCTAAGAGAACGAAGATCATGTGGAGGCGTGCGTCTTACATTTCAGAATGTGCTCTTTCATGTGCACTCTCTCTGGCGAAATCGGCAACAGGCAAAAACATGGAGCTCCTTGTCCGCGTCCTCCCCATACAAAACAAGGAAATCCTGGAGTATAGCTTGCAACTACCATCCTGCTATATAAGCGCCTGCGCGACTCCTTATCTCTTTCCACTTCTCGCTTCTCGGCCTTCACGAAAGCCTGCAAGAGCAATATCATGGGACGTCAAAGCTTCCGATGGGAACAAAAACGCACATGGGACGAGTTCATGTGGAGCGCGTGCGTCAAAGACTTCAACGCCTACTGGATATGTGCGCTGGCTATCTCAGGACGAAAACTTTAGCTGCAATCCCTCATGTGGACTCGCCGTCGCTCTTCCCCCGATACAAATCAAGGAGCCCTGCAAGTATGGCGTAAGACTACCCACCCGCCTAGCTATAAAAGCACTCTCCTCCACCCTTTCCAACCTTACATGCCTTTCTCTAGTTTCATTGAAACCAAAGCTAGTACGCATTTATGTGGATTCAGCGCACTAAAATATACCGCAAAACTGCCATGCGCAATGCGTGCAGTTAAGATTTCCACACGTGGAGAATATGCGGTGCGCTGTCTCTAGACCAAAATCCAACTAAAAGACATATGTGGACTCCTCGTCTCTGCCCCTCGGTACAAAAAGAGCAGACCGAGGAGTATGGCGTGCACCTACCCATCCGCCTAGCTATAAAAGCCCTCTTCTCGGCTCTTTCTCTACCTACACGTCTTCTCCGGGTTTGCTAAAAGTTTACGAATATGATATCCATGTCTTCGAGCGCCTTCTCTGCATTGCAAGTCCTGCCAGAAGTATTTCATGGAGTGCGCCCTGTGCACAAATCCTCAGACTTTCATTTCAGGCGTGGGGCGACAGAGGAGTCAGTTTGGCGCACTTTACACCACAATCTTACAATTTGCCGCATGCTGCTCCCTTCGCCGGAACTCGATAAACGCACTCTTCAGCGATGCATGTGGCGTAGCAGTCTCTGTACACATACTAAAAGGGGATCAAATACTCTCCATGTCTCCTCCCGCCTTACCTACAATAAAATCACCCGTATGGAGTGCGCGCCGTTACAAATCCTCAAACATAACGTTCCATGAGTGCTGCTTCCTTCACGCACCTCGACAAAAACATCCCTCAGTGCCGCACGTAGCGTAAACCTCTATATGCTCCCACCAAAGCCATCCTAAGAAGATATTATGTCTCCCCTCCCGCCTTCTGCGCTCAGACAGAGTCTATATGGTGTGCGCGCTCTTCCAAAGACAAACCTCAGAACTGCTATGAGTGCGGGCCTCCAAAACCTTCCGTCGACCATGCCATGTCTGCGCGCTGCTTCGACGAACCTATAACTACCATCATCATGGGCTGCCACCTCGATAAGACGACGCATACCATAATCATGAGGAACGAGCGGCTCCTCGCGTCCATTCATCGGAAAAAGAGCGTCCACGAAACAAGTATGAGTAGGCGCACGTCGATGTGAGAGCACGGAAGGGCATATCCCTTCAAGATATGTGTGGTGCTATACTTGGACGCTAACAATGGGGAAGTTACAAGCTGTACAACGTATGTGTGGGACGGGCTGTGCTGCTTGCAGTTAGAGACCATGTGCGCGTCCGAACTCCGTGCGCGTGAGGGTCCGGGTGCAGATGAACATCATCATCACGCAGAATCCAGCAGCTCGAGAGCCCCGCCGTACAGAACACGCTACAGGTTGTCCAACCAAAGTCATAACTAGCATGAACGCTAACAAAATCTATCATCTCATCTACACGCGTACCACAATATACCAACGCCTCACCATCATTTACAACTCATCCCCCCTCCTCTCCTCCTCCGCCTTCCTCTGCTCCTCCCTCTGCAGCTCCTCCTGCACATCCACCTTCGCCTCTCCGCTCTCTCCTCTAACGCGCTTAGCGAGTTGCGCAACCTCCTCATCATACACATTCCACTCAGGCACCTGCCTCCTCGCCCGCTCCAACTTCGGCTCCTTCGTCTGCGGATTATTACACAGATCAATCGTCTTCGCATCCTTCAAGCTCTCGTCGGAACACCACGTCTCGCACCACAGCCACTCCTGCGGCAAGCTCTTAATCTCGAGGTTGAACTGCATGTTATTCGGCAGGTCCTGGTCGAGGTTCGACAGCGACGCGGGGTCCGCGGAGAGCGAGTGGTACTGCTGGCGCAGACGGTCGCCCGCCGCGAGCCGCCGGAACTGCACGAGGTCGACGACGTACAGCGCGGAGATGTGGTAGGGTCGTCCGCGGAGGAAGTTCGCCCAGTAGCCTGTCTTCCAGAAGCGGAAGCCGTCCATTTCGACGCGCGAGTCGCACATGGGGGTGAAGCCGTAGGGCGCGCCGCCGAGGTCGAACGTCACGAGCTCGTGCATGTCTGTGCGGACGATCTGGTCGGCGTCGACGAAGATGACTTTGTCGAGGTCGAGGGGGAAGAGCACGTCCAGGAAGAGGATCTTGTAGCCCCAGATCTCGCGCTGCTTTTCGCTCTGTGCGCGCAGCCAGTGCGGCCATTTGTAGGTTACCATTTCGTAGTCGAAGTTGTATTCGGCGGCCATGTGCGGGAGGAAGGATTTGAAGCTGGGGGATAGGAATTGCTCGATGAACCAGAATTTTACCGTGTGTGAGGTGTGCTTCATGACGGAGAGCATCATGATGTTGAGCATGCGCTCGTAGAGGTGGCCTGAGGCGACGGAGAAGATGTTGATGTCGGCTTGTACGCCTTTGCCGGAGGACTTAGAGGATTGGAAGAGTGAAGCGCCCTGCTTAAGGACTTTTTCGGTGTTGAAGTTGAGGCCTACTTTGCTGAGAAGTTTGTTTACTTTTTGCGTGCCCTTCTCCATGAGCTCGACCGCGAGAGAGTCGTCTGAGGCAAGGACATCCGCGGTCTCTTGGCCTGGTTTTCGGGACAGGCGCGGAAAGAGGGTAAGTCCTTGGAAAGACATGAGCGCGATCTCGCTGGTCTCATCACCGGGAACGGGTGCCCAGCCGGCGGGTCCGGCGCTGTCAAAGGAGAAAATCTCTGAACTGCGTCCGGCTTTCAGGTGGATATTGTAGAAACCAGGGTTGGCTTTGAATTGGAAGTAGCCCAGGTTGGCCATGATGATCGTATCAGCAAAATGAGGATCTTTCTCTGTGGCGAGAACGACCTCAGCGCCACGAGGCGGCTGACCGCCATTGGTTGTGTCGCGCGAATGACCTTCAATGAGGATGCTTTCAAGTCCGTAGATGGCGTCAATGTTGGCACCTGCGGGCAAGGAGCTGAGCTTGATGTTGTCCAGGTCGTGGATGGATTCCTCAGGTGCGACAAGCCACGATGGCGGGACATCCATGCCCAGGTTGAGCAACGCTTCTTTTGGAATTCCGGAAAAGTGAGCCTCTAGGCTGTCTACAGACCCGTCTTCGTTGAAGGAGGGCTTCGAGGCGAGCAAGTATCTGTAGAAACGCTTGACAGGCAGCTCAGACAACATCTGCTTAGGGTTAAGATACAGCTTCAGGTGAACGCCATCCATATCTGACAATGTCTTCAATATAGGCACCCATTTCTGAGCTAACTCCGTTGCGGGATCAATCGACGCGACAACCTGAATAATAGCGGTATTATTGTCGCCTTTCACGATTGCCGTGTGAGCATCATTCCACTGCTTGAACCGGTCAATCCTGAGCGTTGATGCAGACTCAAAGATGCCTTCGGGGACATCTGAGATCGTAGAGAGCGCGACAAGCGATTGTATCTTTGCTATGTCGAGCGGAGACTTGACCTTCTCGGTCAGCTCGAGCGACTTGAGCGCCTTGCTGAGCGGCTCGATACGTTTTCTAGTCTCATAAGTGACCAATGTCTCGATATCGGACTTGGAGAAAGGGCTTTCAGCCGGGATAGGTCCGACGAAGCGGCCGTTGACAAGAATACCATGCTGACCGGGCTGAAGACCGAGCGCATCGTAGATCGGCTGTGCAGCCTTCCAGAAGAGCGTGGTATTTCCCAGGGTAGGCGAGAAGCTGGGCTCATGCGCCGCGATCGTCTGTAGCTGTTCGATGCTGAGATTGTGGAGCGATTTAACCCACGCCTCCAGAATATCTTCGGAAGCGCTAGACTGATCAGCACCTGCTTGAGGGTTGTGAAGAAGCACGACTTCAACATTCGGGTTCTCTTCCCGATACTGAGCCACCGACTTTAGCAGGCTCAAACCAGATTCTGAATCGAAATCTCCAACAAGGGTGACATGCGTCCAGTCTTCCTTATTAGCTGACTCTGCAGCCTGTACGCGTGGCAACACGTTGAAGACCGCGCCATGCTTCTCTACAAATTCAGCCATGTCAATGAGCGTGATGTTCTTCTCGTTCTCAGGGATAATCAGCGGGTTGCGCTTCGTCGCAGCCTGGAACAAGAAATACTGCGGGACCCAGCTGTCGTCGTTGAGAGTGTCGTCGAAAACGAGTTGCTGGATCTGGCGAAGATCCTGTCCGATGCGTTGACTCATGTATTGCAACCATGCCTCATCTTTTCCGATAGCCACGCCATTGATGAAGAGGGGAGCGCCTGGCCCATCTGCGGCCAGACGTGCAAGGTACTTTTGTGCGTGTTCCACGCGCTGTGTAACGTGTTCGGATTTGAATACGTCTGTGAGCTGGAGAGCTTCGCGTTCGGCATGAAGAACAGCGTCCTTGACGACGGCATCGAAGATGGCCTTGTCGGGCTGTGCCAGCTTCTTTGCTTCGAGAGACTATACATCTGTTAGTGCAAACATCGAGCAAACCTATGATATACTTACAGCATCGAGGTACTTGGTCAAGGTACTCAGACCATACGTATCAAGCAGATGATATACAACCTTCGCCTGCTCAGCCGCGCCTTGCGTCTTGGTAAGCGGGACAAGACCCCATCTAATCGGAATGCCGCGTTTGATCAAACTCAGCACAGTTTCAATGACCATAAAGACATCGTCCTTGAAAGTAAAGTCAACTGGCACAATAGCGTTGTGAATGTCTCGACGGACGGATGGCAGTTGTCCCGGGTACGTTCTTTGCAGCAACGCCTGGATTTGCGAAGGCCACGTCTCGTATCTGGAGTCCTTCTCGATATTGTTCATCCAGATGATGACATCGCCGCCTTCGAGTTCGTCACGGAAGTCGTAGCGCTGGGGCTCGTCTTCTGCCTGCGTCTCTGTGATGGCAGAATGCGAGAGCAGGGAGATTGCGTCAGGACCAGAGAGACCCTGGCTGCGAACACCGTTGATGAGGCCACGCTCCCGGCGCAAGTGCTCTAGGAGGGCAAACGGATTGATGTCGCGGACAGGGACTTGCACACCGTTGATCCAGAGGATATTGAGACCGGCGGGAAGTAGTTGTTCGCGGTTGTACTCGTGCTCTGCGACAAACTCTTCGGAAGCATTGTGTGCCACAATAGCGGAAGAATACTTTGGAAAGTCCTGAACGAGCTTCAACAGGGTGTCCATGGGCTGATCGCTGTTCATCACGAAACTAGCAGCCTTCAACCCGAGATCCGCAACCTCGTCTTTAGCGAGGGGCTTCAAGTCCGACACATCTGCTTCATCGTGCAGCTCTGCATCCAGCGACTTCTGCTTCTCTCCCTGGTCAGCTGGCGCCCGATCATCGATAACGATATAGTCCGTCCTCTTCAGCTGTAAAGCGACACCATATCCATTCACCACCAGCGGCGACTTCGACGCATTTGCAGAAGGCTTGTGCCGCACGCGGTATGACGTCTTCCCCTCCTCGGCGGTCTTCCTCAGCGTCTTATGAAACTTCGAAAAAGCGGGTGACGTGATATCGGCGTAGAGAATCGAAGGCAGCGCATGCGAGCTATTTCCCAATATCCGGTCGAAGGGCAATTCATACGACCTGCACATATCAGCTCCGTCTCGAACATCCTGTTACGGGGAACCCACCGCTCGCCCTTCACACTCCCATGGCTCTCCTCCAACTGCGGGGAGCAATACTGCTTCCCTCCGAAAGCCACCCACGTCTCACAGTCCGGCCCTTGTTCACCCTGCAGCGACGGCTCCACCGAAGTGTTATAAAACTGGTAATGTGCCTCTATCCTCGGTGCAGCCGACCGCACCGAGAGCGCAAACTGAAACGACGACAGCGTCTCGCGGTCCAAAATATGTCCATCCGTCTGCAGCAGCTCCACAAACGACGTGAAGAGCTGCTGGTCCGTCTTCGCAGCGTCGAAGTAGCCGTCTGCTATACGGTCGAGGAGGGGAAAGTATGCGGTTGCGTTTTCCTCCGCGGCGGTTTCTCTGTACTCTGTTAGCCAGAAAATCTATATCCAGAGCTGACACTACGCACAGTAACTCCACCAGGTAAGGTGCAGAGCTAAACGATGCCTTCAGCGCGACGTTGATCGTGGGCCCCGCGAGGGCACCAAGATGCCTCCATGCGCTCAGCAGTAGAAGACCCCGCGCACCCAGCAGCCCATTGAGCGCCCGCATCGCGCCAGACAAGATGTGAAGCTGCGCAGGACTTCAGGTAAGCTCTCGGCGAGGCCAGTTAGCAGAGGGACGGTCGTGAGGTTATGAGGTCAGCTCCGGGAGTTATTTCGATGTTGCAACGTATAGCTTTCGGCCCTGGCGCCTGTTGGATTTAACACCGCATTGAAGCGCAAGCGGAGGGTATATGCGTGGGCGGTCGTATGCGGTGGACGGGAAGAAGTATTTACAGGGCGAATTTCTTGTCCCCTGGGTTTGTTTCGGTGGCATATCGTGGTGCCTCTGGGTGTTTGAGAAGTGGGTGTGACGCCACTCCGCACCGCCACAGTGTGGCACTTCCGCGCTCGTCGAAGCGGGGATGGCACTTCAGAACGAATGTATATCACAACGTCCGCAACTACTGTTATATGAATACGACTGATTGAGCGGGTCCCTGGGCTCATGCATGTTTCGAATCGGGTGTAAAGAGCTACAGACGAATGTAAATGCTACTGTGAGTATTTATTATTCGGATAGCTAATTCTTGTTGCCCAACAGATTTACGCAGAGTACAAGAGGTATCCTTCGAACCGCATCACGCAGGATTGGTCACATCTTGAACGTGAAGTAGGAAACTTCACAATTATCCATACTTCAAATTACTTTTCACAAACAGTAGCCCTGTTTCGTGGTGTACATCGAGTCCATCCCAGCTACCCTACCCGCAGAAGCTGACTGCCTATTTTCGACGCAGACGAGGTCAGCCTCGTCCCATTTCCTCCTATGTTCCCTCAATAATCAAACTTCAACCTCTCCTCCCCCCTCTTAACCAACCGTATAGGAATAGTATGCCCCCTCAACTGCAGCGTAATAATACTCGCTGTCTTCTTCTCCAACAGATACCACGCGCGATCCGCCGCCTTCCTCCACACTTGCTCTCGCCCCTTCTCATCCATGCTCTCCAATTCTTCTTCGCTAGCCCACTCGTCCACCGCAAGCTCAACGCTATACTGTGTGAATATGACTGCAAAAGCAGTCAGGAGCTCTACCTGCGCGAATCGCCGCCCAATGCACGATCTGAACCCGTCGCTGAACGGGATGTAGGAGCCCTTGACAGGCTTGAACAGGTTGGACGAAGTGTCTTCTCCCGAGGGACCACGCAGCTCCTCGTCGTCGTAGGCGATGTCCGTGAAAGAGTCGGTGGTTTGGGACTTGCTGAGCCAGCGTTCTGGGCGGAAGCGCTGTGCATCTGGGATGCCGTTTACGATTTCCTGGCCAGCGGGTGCAGGCCAGTATCTGGGGTTTTTGTGGATGGCGCAGGAGAGCGAGACCTGGGTTCCTCCGGGCATGGTGTACTGCTCGCCGCGCATGGTGAATTGCTGCGGGCGGCCTGGCGCGGTGGACTTGGGAATGTTGTTGATGGGCGTCATTATGCGGAGTGTTTCGTTCATGACTGCGGCGGGCATGCTGTTGAAAAGGGGCTTGAACGTCTCTTCGTATTGCCACTCTGAGATTGGCCGTCCTTGGATTACTTCGTCGATGTCGTCTTGAAGTTTCTTCTGGGAAGACCAGTGCATCGCAAGGAAGATGAGGGAGTAGTGCAGGGCATTGGCAGTGGTTTCGTGGCCTGCGAGCATGAGGACGAAGGCGTTTCCTAGAAGATCGGACTTCTGGATGGTGGTCTGGTTTTCGTCTAGGATGCCTGAGTTGCGAATGAGGGCTCGGAACAGGTCCATGCCGTGGGCGTCTTGGCCAGAAGATACTTGGTCCTTTTTGAGCTGGAAGATTTCGTCCATATAGTTACCCCATTCGGACATGGCCTGTCCTACTTTACGGTGAACTTTGACCGGCGATTTCACTGTCGTGTGTTAGCTTTGTCCACGTGCAAGTGTGAGATTATCCATTCAGGGGGAGTAGGGTAAGAGATACAGATATGACCATGGGTCTTCAAAAGTAGTAAGTCAACTCACATAATACGGACGGAGGGCCAATGAATGTCCACATGATATTGTGAAGAAGCTCACTAAGCGCTTCACGATAGTTCATGGTATGTCCTGGTGGCGGCTGAGACCCTGTGAAGACTGAATCAGCGCCATCTGCTTTCTCCGCCTGGTTATTGCCGTCCTCATGCGGCCAAGTAACTCGAATATCGAATCCAGCACCGCTAATGATAAAAAGAGCCCAGCTCATAGTATCGTGGCCGGGATCTGCAAGAGTGCGACTCTGATTCGCATCGGGCTTCCACATCCGAAGCAAAGCATTGGTATGATGCAAGGTTTCGGTGAATACAAGCTCATTGTTTCGTTCCCCAAAGCTTGGCGCAGTGAGTTTTCTGTGCATACGCCAATCCGCGCCTTCGGTAGAAACCAAGTTCTTGCCGTAAAGGTCGAGACGAGTGTACATTTCCAGTGGCTTTGGAAAGTCATTTCGCCGCGTGGTAATTTGCGTGACGACTTCAGCGTCTGCGACAAATGCCATGACCTTGGAGGGAGACACTGTGAGGAAGACATCCGAGCCTATCTTCTCGAAGGGCTCGTGTCCAAGCCTGTGAGCCCATTCGGGATCCAGGAGCCTGGGTACCAATAGTTAATGAATGCCGGCATGCATTTGTGGACCTGGCACGTACTCGAACCATAGTCCTTTGAGCGAGGCTGGAAGTTTGTTCAATATTGGGATCCACAGGTAGTACGATGCGAGCCAAAACACGCTGAACACATGCACAGGTTGCACGACATAGGCGAGACCAGAGCTTTTGGCGATGGAGACGTTGCGCTTCAGGCGCTGATAGGTGGTGAGGGCTTGGTACAACAGCACGCATGCAATGGCGCTCCACACGAATAGGTAGGCCATCGGATACCCCGCTTTTGCGACGTTGGGCTGACGGGTGCGAAAAGAAAGACGCAAGGAGGCTCAATGGAAGTTGTGGGTGCCCGTTGGAAAGAAGCGGGTCAGATATGGGAGAAAGACATGGTGGCCAGTTGTAGTGGTTGTGATGTCAGGAGGTCACGTTTCCGTGCATCAAGAACGTTTGAGCCCCGCATGTCGCTTGTTCGCACAGTAGCGCCGGGTGTGGCTACCAACGTCCACGGAAATATCTATGAATGAGTGTTTGTGCATCGCGAAGACGTGAAGGGGTGGTCGATAGATGTCGCAAGGCTGTAGCAACGAGCGATGCTTCACCTGACCTGAGCGTAAGGCTAGGTGTGAGTAAGACGCGGGTGAGGCTAGCGCCCGAGACACTCGGATTAGTAACCCGTCAGCTTGCACGGCAGCTCACGTTGATTGCATGTGGGCGGTACTGTGTCTTTGTGTCTCGCGCGTTTTGCTAGAGTTGTCGACTGCTGCAGGTGGCACAGCGATCGACTCAAAAGCATGGTTCCGCCACCCAGACCCGGAGAGTCGCGACCCTCACAGAAATGGCTGGCCTGGACAAGCAAGCACAGCGGGCGAGCATGTCCGCGATACCTACCGAGTGCATACACAGGAGGGGGCGCTTGAATCGTGGTGGAGAGCAAAGCGAAGAGGTGTCGTTCCTTGCCCCCACCACCGCATCTCCATTGTACTATGTAGCCACCCCCTGCGCCGGTCGTTACATGGCGGCGTTTCGACGGGTGTGGTCGGACGTGTTTGATTCCTCTCTCCTTCACCCCGGTCCCTCGTGGCACGCCGCCGTCCACGTGGCCGTGTGTTATCGTGAAGCAGCCAGCGGGCTTGGCGATGATCGGGCTGGGCGGTTGGGTTCAAGGGCTGGATGAAGCAGATGAAAAGATGAAAATTTGCGGTGTCTCCAGGCGTGTTACCGCTGCTGCCGTCGCTGCGGTGAGGGCAGCGCGGAGTGAGGCTAGCCCGTCGCGCCTGCCTCGGCCCAGCCCGCCCGGCTCCTGCTCTTTTGGTCGTGCTGGGAGGGCAGCTGACTTGCGGGCGGGCTGCTGCACTCTGTATCTGACTCTGTCGACCGCATCCCGAGCTGTGCAGGGGCCCATCGTCCGATTCTCGCTGCAGCGCTGCATGCCACCGCAGCATGCTGGACTGGACGTTGCAACCACCAGGCCCCCTGCCACCGCTGCCCTCTCTCCAGATCTGCCCTCGACTCGGCGCGCCTGACAGCGCAAAGGCGGTACTTGCGGTCACTGGCCGCGGCCCTTTGCCGGCGAGACGAGGGTATTCACGCAGACCGCTCGTCTTGCACTCTCTCTCTTGTTGTTGCCCAAGATGCCGATCTGTTGGTCTTGGGCAACGCCGGCGGCGAGCAGCACTGAGTCGCCGAAACGACGGCGCTGACGCCGTCACCGCGCTCGACAGCGTGCTTCTCGACGCATCCCCCGCCGATTGAAGATGCGAGCTACTCGTCGCCCGCCCGCCGCCAGCCGCGCCTCACTTCCAGCGGCCTTCTCGAAGCCTCGTTGGACCAGGCCACGGCAGCATGACCCATGATCCTTCGCCAGAGCGGGGCTTTGGACCGCACCCTCAGTTTCATGCACAGATGCACTGCCAATCTCGCACCGCCCGGCCGTGCAATTGGCCGTGGTGCGCTGGAAATTATCCGACGCAACACTCGAGTGGTGACTGTGCGCGCTCATGATGATGGGTGCGCGCTCGACGGAGGACCGCGCAGCAAGCCCACGCCCTGGCATGCCATGCATGCTGCCCACTGCCCACTGCCCACTGCCCACTGCCCAGCCTGTCGCACGTTGCGCCCGGCTCCCGTCTCCTCAGTGGACTGGCGCCGCCCTGCCCGCGAGGTTTGCTCTGCACCCGCGCGCTCTTCTGTCCAGGTGCGCCGGGCAAGTGCAGGAGGCACGGCGCGCGCTGCGAGTCCGCCCCTTCCAGCGCTCCGGGCCTGGGTACGCTGATGGCTGGACGAGGCGTCGTCAAGCGAAGCATCCTGCAGTGCCTGAGTCGCGCGCTGCTGCTCATTTTCACTCGCCCTGGTTGCGCAGATTCGAGCGTCTCCACCGCCAGCCGAGCGCGCCATCCCCTCGCACCTAATCGTCAAGCACACCTCTCCCTTCTGCCCTCGACAAGCCCGGTGCCAATCCGCCAGCTCCCTGCCCACGCCCAGGGCCTGCCGACGCTCTTCCTGCCCACGCGGCCTGCTCCCTGCCCGGGGCTAGCCAAGTGTGCCCTCTCGTTCGGTGCACGGCCCGTCCAGCAGCCACCCTTCCACGCTACCGAGCCAGAGCGCCAAACGTCGACGCATTGCCTGCCAGCGCCCGCCCTGTCTCAGCGCAGCAACCTCGCTCGCTTGAAAGACTCGTCGACAGTCTTGCCTGCTTCCAGCAACGTCTCCGGCTCCATGGTAAGGTTGCCATCACGACTGGGTCTTCCTCGCGCGGCTTGACCAGCGCCCGCCTCTGCATCGCACCCGCTGCTCTGCCCTACGCAGCTCCGAGTTTCTTGTGCCTCGTCAGGTGCTCTCCCAGTCTCCTGCGACGCTTGTCAAACTTCTCTCCCCCCCAAGTGATGACGCGGATTGGCCCAGCGCAAGACCTTCTCCGCCCACTCCACCGCTGACGTGCTGGTGAATTGCTTTCCACCGTCCCTGCTCTTGCCCTACCCTAGGCCTCTGCACCTGGCTCCAGCGCAGGGCCACGGCCACGGGCATCTGTGAGTCTATAGAGCCAGTGACGGAATCGCGGCCGCATGGCCTGAGCGGAAACGTCTGATATAAGGATGGACGGCGTTGATCCGGACGCGCCCACCCAAAAGAGGCCCCGTTTGGATTCGGTCAATCCCGTGTATAACGGCCTTCCCCCTCCACAGCCGCCTTCTGCCCGACACCCATCACATCCCACTTCGGCTCAGGCTTCCTCACCCCCACCGCGCATCTTTCCACCGCACAGCTTGCCGCATCCATCGCACGCGTACCCGCCTCCCGCACCTGGACCCTACGGCCCAACCCAACCCTCGCCATCCCTTCCGCCTTCTGATATACGCCACCTCCCCGATCCAAGGAACGTGTCGTCGCCTGCCCACCGCCCTCATGGCCTCCCGGGCACGCCGGTGACACTCCCTGCCCGACATCCCCAGCAATCTCAACCCGTACCTCAGGATTCCATCCGCTCTTACAGCACTGCACCGACGCCACAGTCTGCCGCCGTGCCCGTCCAGGGCTCGAGGGAGACGAGTCTCAGCATCAACATCGACGTCAAACGTACAGACTCTGAGCCTACACCACGAGGCATGGAGCATGGCGGCCCAAATCCTTGGCCCACGAACCATGACCCGCATGCCTCCCGCCATGGCAGCATGAGCAATGGCTACTCTACCATGAGTCCTCCAAACGAGCCGCAGTTCCATACTCCACCGCTCCCGCAGACTCCGCAATATGGCCAACCTCCTCCTTTGCCCTACTCCAACGGGCCCTACATGGCACAGTACGGTCCTGGGGCGCAAACCATGCGACGAAAGCAGGTCCGAGCCACCCAGGCGTGCAATCACTGCCGTTCGCGAAAACAAAAGTGTGACGAAGCCAGGCCGTGTCAGTTCTGCCGAGAAAACAACTTTGACTGCCAATACAAGGACGTCCCACCACCCAAGTATGTATGGCCAGTCTTGGCTGTAGTTCTCTTGCTGACCCTTGAATTAGACAAGATCGTAGCATGATGCAGTTGCAGGACAGTGTCAATAGCATATCCGACACGTTGAAAGATTTTGTGGAAAATTTTAACATATGGAAACAGCATGTTGATGGGAAGCTCGCGCAACCACGGTTCGCTGCGAATGCATCACCAGCGTTTGATCACGCATCCCCCCAAGCTTTCGGCGCTCGACCTCCGACCGGCGAGCAGCATACACCAAGGCTACCAACTCCGGTCCATGGACGAACTCAATATAGCCGGGTTAACAGCATGAAGATGGAATCCCCGGTGGTCACCCATAACCACATATCCCCAGTGGCAGCGCAGCCGCCAACACCGATCAAGAGGGAATCCTTCCAAGGTTACTCAGCGCAGCCTGCTACCCCCGCCGACAGTGTTGTGACGACCGTTACGCAAATAGCTCCGGACCCGGTTAATGACAACGATCGAATTGGTCTCAAGGCAGACCATCGGACGCCGGCACATCGCTTGTTCATGGAGTGGCCGTCCATGGCCAACTTCTGCAACGGCGTACCGTTTATTCAACGACTATTGCAGGAAGGTCACCGAATCGATCAATATCCCATGCTTATGGAACAAGATCGGGGACTACTCCGCGTCTGGGGCGTCGGAGAAGGCCACGACCTTTATGACGGTGCCCACGGCCCGGGTAGTCCGGAAAATCACCTCGAATCGGACACTCCCTCACCTGCTGCTACGAAAGAGGGTTTGTGGGGATGCCCGCCTGCCGATCATTCAAGCCCCAGCACCTTTAACGGTGACCTCCCACGACATGACCACGTTGGTGGTCTTGGTCCCGATGGAAAGCCCGATTTTAATTCTCAGACTCTGTGGAAACTTTACCGGTCTTACCAGGTAAATATACACAATCTGCACCCCTTCCTGAATCCGGCAAAGCTGCGAAAGATGATCCAGGAGTTCCAGGATGTATACAGCCCCGATCGCAAGAACAGCACCATGTCACCATCAGCGGTGCCTGAACGACTCAATGGCGGCATGAAACGAAAAAGATCAAGCAGCATGTATGGCGACGCCTATGGATTAGCAGATGAACTTGCCAGAGGCAGCATCGAACGTTCTTTACGCAACGCGATCATTCTGCTTGTCCTTGCGTTGGGTAAAGTTTGTCTTTACAAAGACAAACTACCGCATCCCCAAAGTGACAGACTGCCGACGGCCAACGGAACATGGGGCTATCATCGCGACTCGCCACGCTCCGCGAACGAAAGTTTTAGCAGCGATACTTCGGACACGCGTGCAAGGAACATTGATATATTGCCCGGAATGGCATACTTTTCCTACGCAACCGACATCCTCGGTAATCAGAATGGTGGCAACACGGTGGCTCATGCACAAGCCATGCTCCTAGCTGCCTTGTATTTGGGACAATTTGGGCGGGTCCTCGAAAGCTGGAGCTGGACTAACAACGCTTGCAGAATCTGTTTAGTACTTATCAGACGCGAGGGCAAAAAGGTCTACCGCAAGAAGATTACCCAGAACGCCGCAGGTCAGAACGTTGTCGAAGACCCCAACGATGATGGTCAGTCGGCTGAAGAACGGCACCGCCTGAACTTGATCAAGTGCGTCTACTGGACATGTCTCCAAATGGAAAGCGATATCATTGCGGAGATCAGTGAGCTGCAGCCCAGCGCCATCACCCAGTATCAGACCAAGATTGAGTATCCCTCTGGAGTCTACGAGTCTTTCGGTGAAGGCATGCCTGAGCTTCATGAAACATCCGAACATACGAAGAACCTCTTCATTTACTCAAGCCAGATCCACTTGCGAGTCATACTCAACGATGCACACAATTCTCTGTATGGCGCACGACTTGGCTTTGACAGCAACAACATCGATGAGATCGGAAACATGGCACGATCGCATGCTGAACTGTTAGCCACCTGGCGGCGCCTGTTGCCTGAGCCACTGGCTTGGAATGATTCGGATCCACCGTCCACCGACATCAACATTGCCCGCATGCGTGCGAAATACTACGGCGGATACTACGTAGTCTTGCGACCGCTGCTTTTCAAGGCTATCCATCACATGAAGCTGCCGCCTACCGTAGCATCGAACAATTCTCCGGTCCCCGCGGACACTTCATTTACATCCAATCCGCATCGGGACATCGTGCATCTGAGTGCCGAGGATGAAAAGGCTCTGAAGATCGTCCAGAGCTGTGTCGAAAGTACCATTCAGAGCACAATCGCGTTTGATCGGATTGGTGCCGACGAAAACACTCCGTACAGGAACTACGAAAGTCAACGCAAGTCTCGGCTTATTGTGCCTAATATTTTCGGCACGTTGCATGCGTAAGAAACCCCTTAACCGAATCAGAAGCATACTAAGTCGTTTGTCTAGGCAATTTGGAAACATGCTCGTGCTCACTGCGGTCTACACCTCTCAGTTGCGCAGACACCTTCCTGATAAAAACTGCCTTACCAAGGATACTCTGACGGCCTTATTTACGCGAACCCAGGATATTCTCAAGGAATTGTCAGGCAACTCACCGGTTCTCTCACTGGACTATGAGATTTTGGATAACCTTGCACGACTACACAACATTCCCTATCGACGTTCCAAATGAGTGTCTGATCTACAGTTTGCATCCACTATCTTTTGGTGACAGGATACCCCGCAACACTCTCAAAGACTCAACGGGAATAGGAAAGCGGAACGATATGAGATTGGCAGGGTGAACCCGACCAACATCAGCAACTCGCAAACCATATTCTCTCTGCATTTACTACGGCGCATATGACCTCTACTGGTCTTACATAATTACATTGGGTGGCTAGCGCTCGAATTTTCACACCATTGCATCGCCAACTTTGGTTTTCTTGTTTTAACACCTCACATAGCTGGGCGGCCATCTGTCGACTTTTTGCTGGAAACATCTATACCCGTGGGAATTGGACCCTTTGGGCTGCGATATCAGCCACTATTTTCTTTGGAAGGATCATCCTGGATGCACGTTCATGTTTCATGCCATTATCTGCTTTTCGGGTTTTGTCTACACAGACGCATCGCTTGCATGTATATTTGGTATCCGACACTAGCCGTGGCTGTGTCATGTGTTTCGGCACTGTTGCAAATCAAAGCAAAGCGAGGGGTCGAGTTACGGAGTCTGGGCATCGCTTTGCTTTGCTTTGTTGAGCGCAAGCTCGAAAGCGTTGAGCACTTAATCGAAGAAGTTTCGGATCATGGATCCATTCAATCACTTTCTTCCGGCTTCTGGCGGATCTGGTAACTCGGTGCTTGCATCCGAGACACATGCATGGCATCACCTTCATTCACAGCGTTGACAGCACGCACCAAAGCTTCTACCCCTCACTCAGGCCTCAGTGATCAACAAGTCGGATCTCGAATCTCTTAGCGAGATCTCAGGCTGGCGGACAGACTCCGCTCTCATTGTCTAATACATCGCATAATTTAGCGGAGGGCGTTCCTGGATTGCGGCCTGAGATCGGGCCGTACCCACGTGCTTGCCAAGCCATGTGGGGCGTGCTCCAAAGCGCGCCGTTGGACCCGGGACCGCAGATGGGGGATTGCGGCGTCTCGCGTGCTGACACGGAGGCATCGCATGTGTGTGGATGTGGAGATTACATCCGTACGGCAGTCGTGTATACGAAGTGTAGGATTCAAGCTGGTGTGGAAGGGAGGCTGGGGACTCGGGCGAATGTTTCCACGAACAAGAGACGCGACGCGACGTGCATGCTTGGGTACGGCGCATACGAAAGCAGGTATAGTTCAGTCACATGTGCACGAGCTTAGCTTACGCATAGACGCAGCGCGTCACTGACGCGTGCTCGTGCTGGACGCTATCAACGGGCGCAAGTAGTGCCTCGTTTTGGGACCGAGGGTTGAGATCCTGGTGCCTATCACTGATCAGCGGTCGACCTTCCCAAGGGTTGAATCTTGCTGCCCTTTCCAAACGCGCAATTTGGGCAGCAAGATCGTCGTCGAACGCGAGGGCGCCTGTTTGATCGTCGTGCTGCGCATACCCACTCTCCTCCCTCCCAGTGCACCCTTTGCGAATGTGAAAGGTAGAGACGTTCCGTGCGGATGTGCTGACTTCACTGCGTCACTGTGTCTCAATGTGCTATCGAGCGTTGATACTAACCTCGGGCACCCGGCACCTGGCGTCCGTTTCGAACCTAATCGACGCTCACTGCATCATAACTCGCGCAGCAACATCCGCACAGACGGTGCGCTTCTCCGCCGTTGATCGCGAGCCAATAGTGCCCCCAAAGATATTCGTAATGGGCGACTTCGCCCGTGCTGTATCGAAAGATGCGGCGAATCATGACCTGCCGGCGACTTCCTCCGTTGCACTGAAGGATCGGTTGACCGTAAGCGGAATGGCAGGTCGGGTCGGGCTTGCAAAGCCCTTGCAGAGGCGTCGGTTCGAAGCGGAAAGCGGTTTGTGTGGGGTTGCGGAAATAGAGATAGAGTTTTGGCGGATGAGATACTGGACTATGCTGTAGTTAGGTGGGCTGTATCATGTCGGCAAGTATACTTTCCGACACTGCAAGGTTGAGAGGCGTTATGCAATGCAAAGATGATCATGTGGGCGCTGGCGCTGCGGGGGCATCGTACATGGCGGCATCGTGCTAACTCCATGGGCAGAATGGTAAGCGAGTTGCGTGCTATACGTGTGCTCAGTTATGCGTTCACTTGCCCCGTTACACAAGCACGTGGGTGGGGTTACACTGCATGACTAGCCTATCCGCACGCGGCTGTTCGCTGTGAAGCGTCATGCCATGTCATTTCTGTCCGCCTATCTCGCGGCACTCTACCTGAGAAGCGGACTCATATCGCATACTTATCGCAAGCAATTGCTCGTCACACGTGTTACACAGACGTTAGATAGACAGGCACGATAAGACTGTCTATCTGAGTCGGATCCCTCGGCCCATCCCACTCGCACGCAATACGCTCGCTACCACTTGCATCGCGATGCCATCTTCGCTCGCTTCTAGAAGGCCGTTAGCCGACCGACCTCGTCCATGTCGTCGGCGACCGTCCATGACCGGGGTACGGTACGTCCTCGCAGACGCAGACCGCCTCACTATCTTCGCAGCATCGAGATCAGGGTCCGGCCGGTCACGTCAGTGCTAGATAGCTCTGCGAGTCGTAGTAGAAGGTACACACGACAGACATGACAAGAAGCAGCGACGCCGCACCGACGCGCGTCCCGTGCTTTGCCGTACAAGCGAGTGCAGTTCAGAGTGCATCTTTGGGCAGCCATCTGCTGATTTCACCTCGAGTAGCCGAGGTTAGGCAGGGCACGGATGGGCAGGGAAATCTTATACAAGGTGGATGCGCGGTGTGGAAGGATTGGAGGGATTGAGGGATGGGGCCTACATGGGTTGGGCGAGCCGACGGCATGCTCTCCAGCCGTTCCTTCCTGGAGGAATGGAAGCCGAGCCGGCGCTCCTTTCGTCCTTTGCCGACCCGGATGCCGGATACAGGCGGCTCCCGGGATGGCGGGCGGGCCGGTTGAGGGCGGTTTGTACAGCCGAGAGTCGGGTGTGTGCCGGAGGGTGTAACGGGGAGTTAAGCACGTGTTTGCCCAGATACCTATGTCTTTGGAAAACGCAACTCCAGCTGGTGCTCGCAGACACATGTGTCAAGAAGCCGCTTTCCAACTCTCCACGCGAGCGCAAAGCAGATCCGCGAGTCTGTCCTCGGCCCATACCCGACTTTGCGCCGACGACGGCACGTCCTAACTCCCCGTGCTTCGGCTTCATATCGACGACGCCGCTGCCCCCGGTCTGCGTACGCCGCACTGCTCAGGCCACAGACGCAGTTCGCGCTCGTGTTCGGTCGTACTGCGGTATGCGCGTCGCTACAGGACAATCCAGTCGAAGCCCTTCGCATCATCCAAAGGCCCGAATATACTCGCATGATGCCGTGCATGTAATATACATCTAAGGACGGCGCTTAAGACGGCGGTGCCTGGGCATTACACCGCGACCTCTCCCGGGGTTAGACTCCGCGATGTCGGGCGTAGGGCTCGCAGGATAGTACTCGGGGTGCCGTGATATTCTTGGCTCAGCGTGGCGGTCATGTAGTCTCTTGCGATTCTCACGCGGTCGGACTCGCGTTCTGGCTGCGTTGAAGGGACATCAGGGTGGTTCTGCTGTTGCAAATGCGGAAGGCAAGCCCCACATGCCAGCCAGCGTCGGTTTCCTCTTTCGGGGGACCCTGCGTCGTGGCTCCCACTGCATGCATCAAAGCCACGCGTTGCTTTTTCACACTTCAGCTTTCCTGCTCCAGCGTCGAAGGACGCGATCCATCGCGCGTGTATTTTCGTCCACGCACCTGTCGATGTGCTTCCTCCAAGTCCGTCCGTAGCGCCACAATGCCAAGTGTATTCCTTGAGCTGAGCGTGTCCACCTCGGAGGAGCCGACAAGGGAATCACTTAGCGAGGTGCACCGATGCCGTGGAAATGGGAGCATTTACCGTGGTATACGACACGATCAGCTTCTCCACATTGCGGCTGGGATGTGGGGATTTTTTTTATCCGCGATTTTCGTCGACGGCAAAAGGTGGTGAGATAAATCGTAAGGGTCATGTAGGCCGGGCTCTGACTATGTTTGAGGGGAGATGTAGCTTACATGATCCTTACGAAATGTTCACGACCTGTTGACGGCTTTCTGTTTGTTGCATCGTGCTTCGTTGGGAAATAGGATATCCCGCCGGTAGGTAGTAACAAGGTAGTTAGCAATGTTTCTTTTACCTTTTCGAGTCATCCCTTTTTATCTCTTTCCTCATTCAAAACAGTAAATTTGAAGCATATTCTGTGATTTCAGTATAGTCAGACGTTTCAGTGCGCCGAACCTCTGCACGATAGAGTAGGCAACGAGGTAGCGTAGCAATGCTTAATACTTTCTTTCCAGTCATCGTTTCGTTTGTGTCCTCTGATTTAGGCCTAGCAATGGTAGATATCCGTCATTTTGCCATTTCTCCTTTAGTCCATCAAAGCGATAATTATCGATTGTGTGTTGTCATTTCAGCGTGGTCAAGAGGTCTCAATTTGTCCTTATTCTACGCGACGAAATAATGCAATGAAATACCCGAATTTTCAATGCGCAGCGGCAAGAGTCAGGATAGCAGTCGGGCGTTGGGTACCTATCGTGAGGGTTACACGAAGCACTGGGAGCCTGACAACATGTCACGGCCGCACTCACCCAACGGGGACAGCAAGATGTGATGGGCCTGTACAACAGCCATGTGTCACGGCTGCCTATTATGACTCCGCAAACCCAACAGAGCATGTACACATAACTCTCGCTTCGTGTCGCCCTCTTCTTGACCAACACTTCCTAAACAGCTGTACCAACACTATCAGCACACTCTTTTGTATCTTATAGCACATAGCAACCGTGGGTTGCTTCAAGTCGGCACACGACCGCAAGCCACGGCCTCGGGAAAGCGCGATGCACCACCACGAGCGTCATCCCAGAGGCCATGCTCACCACCCAACCCATCTGCCACGCTGGCCGGAAAACGCTCACTATGCGCCCAACTATCCTATCTATCCACTGGGACCCGCACCGGTACCCATTATTCATTTCCCCCTCGCAGCAGTGCCCCTTGCGGCTGCATTCGTCCCCAAACCTCCACACCGCAGGGTCAAGACATCTCCGCCTCCAAGACAGATGCACCCGCAGCCGCAACCACAGCTCCGCCACAAGATCAGTATACCAAAGAAGCACGTCCACTTCAACGTCCCGTTCCGAAATCCCCCTCAAAAGCAACCCCAGCGCAAACCCAGCCAGGTACGCTCCCCACCCAACACACATCAAACTACACACGATACTAACCACTCTCCCCAGCCCCGCCTCCAAACCCACAACGCCCACCACCCACCACCCCCCGCCCAAGCACCACGCCCCCGCCCACCCCATCCCCTCATCCCCCGCCACCACCCAACAATCTGGATCATCACCTTCGCCCACACACTCGCACCCTCCCCCGCCGCCGTCTCAAACATCCTCGCCACTGAGCTCCCCACCGCAACACCCCACCTCTACACCATCCCCGCCTACAACTTCACGCCCCCTCCGCCGAACATCTGCGCCGCCTACTCGGGCGTCTCGCCCATCGTGCAGGACTACGTAATGCGCGACCCGCGCGCGCGCAAAGCCGTCGCCGACGCCATCCACGACATCCTCTCCTTCGGCCGGCGCGAGATGAGCAAGCAGAAAGACGGCGGGGCACGCCCGAGGAGGGATGTTACGCTGAGCGTGTGCTGTTTGTACGGGACGCATCGGAGTGTGAGCGTTGCCGAGAGGATTGCGCAGGGGTTGATGGGGATGAAGTTGGGCGTGAGGGTCGTGGTGAGGCATGTTCATCGGGTGAGGGGCGCGAAGGACTTGCGTTGATTATGGAGGGCTTGGTTTCGAGGGACTGCATGTGTGTTACGATGACTACGATACCCAAGATACCCCTATTTTAGAGCCGTTCCTAACTTCAATACCATCATGATCACCTGTGTAGAACATGTCCGCGGGTGTGCTGTGCTTTGCTTGATATACAGATCCCTGCACATAGGAATTGTCCGAGCGACTGTTCAATTCGGGAGCAGAGAGGCTGGTAGCACTTAGCCCTGCCTAACAAATTCCTGAAGTTTTACGCCGAGTGCGGCACGGACAACAAATTGTTGAAATGAGCACATGACGTCAAGAAAACTGATAAAGAGCATAGGCTACTAACAATACGAAAGCAGGACTGAATGTAGCAGACACAGACAAAAGAGACCTCAGTCACACCACCTCCCACCCTTACGCACATACAGAGACCATGCTTGCCCTAGCCAGCGGCCCTCTCGCAAACAGCTTATCCTCCAGCTCCGGAAGCGTGAAGTGAGGTCGCCTATAGGTGTAACCCACGAAAGCACCTAACGCAAAGCGTAAGTAAGTCGCATGTTGGGGCCTGTATGGGACGACTTGCCTTTCTTTCTCAGCTCCAATACCGTCCTTCCAACCTGCGGATCCCGAAGGAGCTTGTCCCTCGGCCTCTTCTTCTCCTTCTTTCGCCTCTGCAACTTCTTGACACCCTTTGCTGGACTCTGCGGTGGTGTCGGTAAGTCTGCCCCACCATCGCCGTCTCCAACCTTTTGTTCGCCAACAGCCACATCGCCCTCCTCGAGCGCATGATCGTAACTCGAAGAATCTAGGTGATCTGATGTGCTCATTATGTCGGCTTCGTCATCGAAGTACTTGGTAATCGGTTGGCCGTCGTGGACGCGGGGCACGAACGGCGGGCTTGTGAGGTGCAGGTTCTGCCACTGGATCGTACGGAAGAAAGGGTGTTTCTTGATGTCTTCGGCATCGTTGGCGAAGACGATGTGGCCAGTGCAATTGAAATTACGAACGCGACGGGGTCCTAGGGCGCGGTCACGGAGTACCCAATCATTCTCTCGATAGCGTTTCGCGGAGAGGCGATCGGGGCGGTCGTCTAGAAGGTGCATGATGAGATCGATGGCAGAGCGGGATACTGGCATGAGGGGTACCTAGAGGTGATCTAATGAGCCTGAGTGTGTTTAACAATTGGGTGAATGGAGCTTACCTGATCTATGTTTGGTCTAGCATAGCGTTGCTCTGGTGGGAATCTCAGCCAACGTTTGTGTTGCTGAAACGATTAAAAAAGAAACGTGCTGCTGCAAAAGGCTGATTAATACATACCAAGATCCGCGTCTTAGTCGCCTGTCGGTTCTCGCAAAAGAACGGGGTACATCCATATAGGCACTCGTAGAGGATGATGCCGATGCTCCACTAGTCGCATCTTCCATCATAGCTTTCCCCTTTAATAACCTCTGGCGCCATGTACTGACTGGTACCGACCTAGATTGAGCAATGAGTTAATGTCTTTGCGATGTTGCGCCCGGTTTAACTCACCACGCTCTTTGCAAACTGGCGTTTTTGTGTCCGATTGAGCCAGTCGAGAATGGGCCCGCTCGCGCCATCTTGTTTGACTTCGGACCTCTCGCATGCAGTCCTGCCATTGATTAGTTCAAGCGCCTTTCGACGCTCTCCCCTCTCTTCTCTCTCTGGCAGTCCTGAGCATCACCCTGAACCTGCAGATCCAGATCGCGGAGCAGAGCGTACCGCTGCTCGTTGTAGTATGACTGATTGTGAGTCCAGTGACCATCGAACGCGAGACCGAAATCAGAGATTTTCAGATGACCGGACGATGTGATGAGGAAGTTGTCAGGTTTGACATCTCGGTGAATCCAGTTCATCTTGTGCGCCTCTTCTATACATAGAATCATCTCGGCGATGTACCATTTAGCGACACCCTCGTCAAGGATGTCTTCGCGCAGCAGCAAGCCCAAGAAGTCGCCTCCGACCATGTACTCCATGACCTGCATTGCTGTTAGACTGCCAGCCTCACGCAAAGATGTCGATTATGACTTACCAGGTACAAGTTATTGTTGTCTTGGAAGCTCGCAATCAGCGGGACTACCCATTTCGAGTTCTCGGAAGCGACTAAGAAATCGCGTTCTGCACGTAAATGGCCCTCTTGGCTGTTGCGGAGCATGTCGGATTTGCGAATGACCTTCATAGCGAAGACCTTCTTCTGCGCTCCCGGACCTCCGGCGTCACTCGTACCGTCCACGTAGGATGTTTTGTCGGAGCTGCTCTCTGTGGAATGACCGCTAGTGCTGGACGGGTCGCTCTTCTCGCGCACAAGTCGGACAACCCCGAAACTTCCCTTGCCCAAAACGCGGACAATCTCATAGTTTGAGATATGCACTCCTTTGGTGTTCTGTCGCATGAGGCTTTTGGACTTCAACACACGTGTCTGGCGCAGGTGGTTGCTCTCTGCACGACACCACTCTTGTCTCGCCTGCTGGCGTTGCTCATTTGGAAGTGCCATGGCGAACAGTTTGCGCTCCAGGTTACGCCTGCGCATCGAGCGAGGGTGTGCATTGGCCCCCAGCATCGCATTGAAGTTGGATTCGAAGAAGACCTTTGCCGCAGCAGCCTTTTCGACGGTTGCAATTGATGGTTTTGACAACATGGGTGAATCTTGACGGGGAAAAACCAACCACTGGTAATTCAGCTGCTCGCTCGATAGCTCATGTATTGGAGAACCTCCGGTCGAGACGTTGTGAGACCTATGCTGCACTCGCTGCGTTGTCTCACCGGATTGCGGTGCACCAGATGACACGAGTGAGGTCGGAGCTGTCGACATTGACTGAAGGCTGAACGGATTGCTGCTTCCGACCGGACTTGAGATCTGAGAGGGCAGACTTGGAGCATCAATCATGGTTCCTTGCAGCGGGGGCGTCTCAGATGTATCGTCGAGCCGTTGCACCTGGTGGCTCAAAGTCAGCAACTTGACGTCCACAATGCGTCTTTCCGAGCGGCTCACAAGGTTGAGGTTGAGCACGGTGGGCCGGGAGTTCAGCTTGCGCCGGTGAATCACAGTAGGATTCGGCAGCAGACTGGATGATATCCTCCATGTGAGCTGTTGCGAAAGACCGGGTGTCGACCGGCTTGTATGCAGCGCTGCAGGATGTCTCTCTTTAGTATCCATTGTCGGCTCTGACTCGCCATCAAATCCGGCTGCACTGGGTAGTTGCAGCATCGAGGACGCCTCTTTGCGTAACATGAAAGGCGGTTCGGTCAACGGAATTTCGACAACACTGGGGCACTGGGGCACAGGCATCATCTTCGGCGGACTAGCTGGGGCGGCGCCGGCACGTTGAGTACTATCGGAAGTTGTCGTGTTGGAGCTAGAGTGTACCACAGTGAGTGGACTGGAGCTAAGTCCTGAGCCTGCACGTAGTCAGCATTGAGCATTTTCGGTGATTGTATCGACTCACCTTTGCCGCTTCGAAAGATGGACTAGATCTTAACACCTCCTCGGCGTAGGTTGTTGAAAGTGCGTGATGACGGGAGGTTGGCCTTAATTGGCGGCTGCTTGACAGAGGATCCCGAAAGGTGGCTCTCGCTGCGTTCAAGAATACGGACCTTGCCTTTGTCTTGCGAGGATACAGTGGGATTGTGGGCGTCTTTCCGCTTCCTAATCGCAACGAGGGACACCATATTGGTACCTAGGAATGGACTCGCGCTTGTACCCTGCCGTTTGGTGAACGGTCAGCCAACAGCAACACGCAGACATCATGACGCGACTCACCGTAGTAATGCCTGTGTGATGGGAAATCGAGCCGGAGCGATGCGATCACTGGGAGGATGGCGACGTATGAGGCTGATGGGAAGGTAACTTGTGCGTAGCTCCGAGAGATGAAGGCGCCGGGATAGAAGTGAGGAAAGAACGCACGTGCATATTGGAAGGAACAACGAATTGGAAGCAAGAAGTCAAGAGCAAGCGAGCAGAAAGAGCGCACAGCAACCAAGGCGATCGGCACCACCAAAATCTACATCTAAGGCATTTGCCAATGGCCTTTCTATCCATGATCAAACTACTCATAGCCGCAAATAGAGCATGTACATGTACATTACGAATATACAGGATTGCATCTGACAAATGGCATGAGGTCTTCGGTCCGGCAGGTGTCACAGGAGAGTTAGTTCACAGCGCCCCGTCGAATAGAAGAAGGCGCTCATCAATCGAAGACAGTCTCCATTGTGAAGCAGGCGCATGGACGGAACCTCATATCTCAGAGATGCATTCGGTGGTGTTTGTCCTCAAAGTAGGGATGTGAGACGAACACGGCGTTGAACCCCGCGTGTGCACGTGCCGCGAGTCGGTCGTAGCTGCTGAACCGATCTGTTCCTCGCTTCAACAACCTCCATCTCGCATCGAGACAATACTTTATCCTGCACGTTGTCCTGCATGTCACTGCATCGATTCCGATGAACCCATGGTCGCTCGTACATTATAGATTAGCCAATAAGCCGCACGTGGTTCAGCATGCCGATAAGCATCCCAAAACGTGCATCAGGAACCCAGGAGACGGGGAATACGATGCGGCCTAGATTTTCCGGTATCTCTTGCGGCTGTCGTGCAGACACGATGTCCCATTACGGAAGCTGTGCCTGTCGATTACAACGTTTTCTGTTGGATTCGGCTGAGCGCGACAGGGGATGCTGAGAATCTAGAATTGCCCCCGGTCACGATAACAGCCCCAGCCTCGCGTAATCCGTAGGTAGGACCAAGGATATACTCAAAACGAGGAAATAACGAATACAAGCACAATAGAATCTCACTATAAAGACTCACCGCTGGCTTGCGTACTATACACACATCATTGCGACATATGCACTGTGCAAGCCTAGCATAGTATTGGATCACAATCCTCAAATATGACTCTGTTCGCAATCACAAGCCTCTTGACTGTAGCCACAGCATCCACATCCCTATCTCTATCAATTTTTGCAAGAAACAACCCACCCCAACCGCCATGTGTCTATCCATACACCAAGTTCGTCTACTCGGGATGTTTTGCAGACAGTGTCGCAAGCCGTGCGCTCCCGTTCAAAGCCGACCTTGAGTTCAACAACGCTACAGTCGAGCAGTGCACCTCTTACTGCAAAGGCAACAACTACCGATATGCAGGGCTTGAGTATCATGGTGAGTTTTATGCCCAAATGACGCTTATAACGGACTAAATAGTGCCAGGGCAATGTTTCTGCGGAGCCAGTGTATCGGCTACTACCGCTCCTGAGGCGGAATGCAACCTCCCGTGCAATGGTACAGTAGCTCATTCTCATCGGCCTTCATCCTTGCTGATATCTGCAGGCGACTCGAACCAATCCTGTGGTGGAGAAGACCGTGTATCCATCTACCAAGATCCCACCTTCACTGATGCAGACGACATTGCAATCTCATCAGACTTCCTATCTCTCGGTTGCTACACCGAAGGCGATAGCGGACGCTCACTCGACTACTCGCAATGGGACTACCTCAACATCTCAGCAATGACAACCGAGACATGCCTCGACGCTTGCGGCGCGAAAGGCTTTCCGTTCGCAGGCACCGAATTTGGGCGAGAGTGCTACTGTGGCGTTGTTCTGGGCAATGGCACTATTCCCACTGACTCTCCCCAATGCTCGACCCCATGTACGGGGAATAGCACGCAATATTGCGGTGGCGCCGATCGCTTGTCACTCTACGTGGCGAAGAACCTGAAGTCGACCGAGCCGTGCGGTCCCCCCATCATCTCATCGTCCAGCATTCCGTCATCTACGCCAACCCCGTCGTCATTATCTAGTAAAGCGTCTTCAAGTGTTAGTTCCCCGACTTTGAGTAGCTCTTCGTCGACTCCTACCCCTTCGTCTTCCAGCATCCCACCTTCCACCCAACCCCCTTCATCAAGCAAACCCACCTCCTCAAAGCCCTCCTCATCTTCCGTTTACCCGCATACCACAACATCAAAATGCCTAGGATACCACTGCCCCAAAACCACCGCATCGAAAACGTCGTTCCCACTTCCAACAGAGAAAACCACCTCCACCTCGTGCAAGACAACGCTGAAACCTACGTCGACGGCCAAGTCTACTGCGAAGCCTAGCTCGTCAACTAAGAAGTCGACATTGAAAACGAGTCCGTCCTGCACGACGACCCCGAAGACCACAGCTAAGAGCACTGCCAAAACGACGTCGAGTAGGAAGTACGGCGGATGGTAGGCATTCCATTGGAATCCTAACAGAGAGGTTAGTGCGTGTTAACAAGGAGCATGAAGCTTGCGACCGCGTTTAGAATTCAGGATTCAGTTAACTACCACGCAACGATGGTAACCCTTCGTTAATGATTCCCTCTAAAAACAACATGCTTCAGGTTGGGTTGTTAGTCGTAGAACAGATAGGATTCCGGCACAGCCCAGTACTCTGGTCTTGGGCCAAATGTTCCAGATTGTAAGGTAGTACAGGGCCCACACTTGGGCTTTGCGGCCGCATACCTTGACCTGGTCTGCTATCTCCCTGAAGCTCTGCTATGTTGCTGGCGTGCGCCCATATCACCCACGTCTGGGGAGATTGCTCGGCGGTGCGGCAGCGGTGCTCGATATCCAGCTGCGACTTCCCGCGTCTTGTTTCAAGAGCGCGCACTACGGGTTATCAAATGTGATTGTGCAACCGTGGTTCTTTTGTGTCTGCGTTCTAAACGGTTTGCGTCGTCTTTACACAGCAAAAGCTTCTAGATGTTACGTCAGGCTGTTCTCGGTCAACAGCCTTCGCGCCACGGACGCCATATCTATGTCCTTGCATGGTCCCGGAGATCATGTGATGTGTTCGATCGACGACGGGTGTAGACTTGCCCTTGTCTCAACTAGACATTATCGCACCCGTTCTATCACCTTATTAGTTTCTTCGGCATTGGTTTCCATTATTTCTGGTCTAATCAATGTTAACCAGATGATTGGCATGGAATGTAGACGCTGCGGACGTACGTGTTAACAAGATCATGGTCTGAGACTGTAAGCTTTTCCTCCATAACCATACGCTGGGACGATATCCTTGATGTGAGATAACTGTTTGCGTCTGCCCTAAGGTTCACTGACAGAAATGCTGTGCGATGCTTGGGTCTGCTGAGTTGGGGCGCTACCCAGCTTCCTATTGGCTGCGGAATACTCTCCCAGCAAGTGTCGATTGTTGCGATTTGCCCACCGAACTCGACTTCAGTATATCTACCCTCTTCATGTACGTGCTGCAGGAAAGCATGATAGTGTTGAAGGATGACAGATCAACCACGTTCTACGAAGCCGTCGGCCGGAAACTCCTCGTCCACATCCGAGCTCGCCTCATCTACTAGAATATATGCCTCACAACTTATTGAACAAGTCGATGTGCCTCTACAAGAAAGCATTGATGGAGGAAGTCTAGATACGGAGAGTCAAGACGCGCAAGAAACATCCCAGGATGCTATCAAATCTGGAAACGAGGAGTTGCGCCGTGTTCACCACTACCTCGGTATCAACCCTCACGTCATCGGAGCTTCTGAAATTCCTCCAGAAAGCACTACAACTGGAGCCGTTAAGAACTTCCTGGAAGGTACGGGCCAGCTGCTCTACTTCTGGAGCTATGGAGAGGCCCTCGAATTGATCAGGTCCGTGTATTGCCATCAAGGCAGTTTGAGACCGACACATGCCGCCAATGTTTTCGCAATGGCCGCCGTAGGAACAATTTGCGATCGCGAGGATAATTCAACTTTATTTGACGGAGACTTCCTAGAATTCTTCGTATACATACTATCCTCACCTTCATGCTTAAGCGATCTTGAGCGTATGAGACTTTTCGCTTGCCTCGCAGTTTGTCGTTTTGCCGTAAATGTACAGGGCGCGAGGAACCTTGTGTGTTAGTATTTGAAGCCCCTTCTAAGTCATTATGGTGGGCTAATAGTAAGCAGCATCAGCTCTGGAAATTGGAAGATTGAAATTCACGACTCCGTCGTTCAAAGCTGAGACTTCCGAGACGGACCTAATTTGTTGGAGTCAGGTGTTCCGCAGCGTTATGTTCTTGGAAAGGTACGCGCTATAATGCTTTCACTTCATTCGATTGCTAATGTTTGGTTCAGCTGGTTTGCGTACAACACTGGAAATAATTCCCAAATCACTATCGATGATCTAATTGTATGGCTTCCTATTCTGCTTGCTGAAAAATGTCCTCTTTACAGCTGCTTATCTCAAGCCGCTCGCTAATGTCATGCAGCTGTGTCGGTCTTTCCTGTCCGCAGCTAGAAGTGGGCTTGGCATGTTTCACGAACGCATGCTCGAACTTAGTCGGCTAGTTACATACGCAGCCATTGACCTGAACACCGAGTCGAAGCCTAAGGCAACACATGCTCGACGATATCTCGACACAATTAACCGATGGCATCGTGGCCTTCCACCGCCGATGCAGTTCAGTCGACTCAGTCACGCAGATCTGCTCACAATGGAACGGCACACGCGGCGGTCTGCTCTTCGAATGCACATGCTTTTCCTAGGCCTGTTCATTGAGCCTTACAAGCAGTGCTTAATTGACCTGGGATGCTTTCGTTTGGGCGAGCTGCGGATCGAAGAAGAAGAGCTGGAGGCTTTGCGAAGTGTCGAGGAACAAACCATCGCAGCTGCGCGTCAGTCCGCTCGGATTGCTGCACTGCTACATACTGAAGATATGGTTCGCTCTCACTGTTGGGTTTCTCTGTACGTCAGCTTAATGCAGATCCAAAAAGTGCTACGAGCGCCATCTAATTAGAATATCAGGTGCACCAGCTCCGTCAGCTGCGCAGTCCTCCTCTACGCCTCTTCGCAAAAGCTGTTATGGGGCATAGATACAGAAGCCTGCCTCGAGCTCGCGTTTGCGTCGTCGCATATGGAATTCCTTGCATCATGTAGCCACGACAATGGGAACATAAAAACGATCTGTACTAAGCTTCAAGTTTTGTCCAATGAGATCAAGGAGGAGGTGGCTTCGCGTGGCATGAAAAATGTGCCCAAGTCGGGGACATCAACGCATAGGTCGTATTTGCAAAGTCAGATAAGTGAACCTCCGAAAGAAACTGAAAGCAACGTTGCGGATATCGCGAGACGCGCTATGGGGCTTCTGGGGGAGATCATGTTCACCTGAGCATGCAACATCCACATATGACTTACATTGTCTTAAGTCCCCTTACTACACCAGCTTCGAGGCTGTATTGGCTTGCAAAACTACATGGGAGATGTAATAATCTGGTATATATACAAATAATAAGGTTGTATTTACCACATACGACCATAGGACACTGAAAACTAGGCTTCCCGTCCGCTCAGCCATATATAAGCAGTGTACCGGCGGATTAGTAGTTGCGTGGGTGACCAGCAGCGAATACCCGCTGTTGTATGTTTTTGGTTATTTTGGGGTTTACTTTTGGCCCTGGCGCGAGTGGGCGGTACGTGCGTTTGTAGAGATTGACAGGGAAGAGTATATGCTCATGCTTTGATGTCCTAGTTCCCACATTATGCCCGGGTGGTGTTCGTTAAACATGCAGCTTAAGTGGTATCGCTGTGTATATCAAATCGAAGACTATCAATCTTCAGATACGTCAACCGCCTCTTATTTGAACCTCTCAAATTGGGCACGGCGACACGCCGTCCGCGTGACGGGCTTAGACTAATGGCACGATTCTTCCCCCTGGGCAACGGCCACGGTGATTAGCCGACTCTCTAGCGTCTCACAGAAGTGAGCAGCATCGAATGATTTTGTTCATTCCGCGCACAGGCCAAGTATTACAATACAGGCGTCTCTTTGGGAGTGAGAGGAGATCACGGATCATCTCTCCACGGATCATCCAGGGGTGGAAGACCGTCCTCTGCAGGTAATGCGCCTGCCGCCTCCAGCCGTGCAGCTACCTCATCGACTTTGCCCCAAACCCGCAAAAGATTCCCGCCAACAATCTGACGGGCCACATCATCGTTGATGCCTTGTCGCAACATTTCTGCAACCAGCAAAAGGTATTTCGAGACATCTTCTAGTCCTTCGATCACAAATGGAACACCGTCGAAATTAGTCCCAACGCCGACATGCTCGTAACCTATTAAGTCCCTGATATAATATATATAATAGACTACTTACACTATAGTAAGATTTGCGTCGACCCTCTAAGGCAATTAGCCTTCGATGGGATGCCCGTTAGGCCACTCGTAGCTGACGAAGTCAGGAGAGAAGGTGACTATAGTAACACTATTACGCTTTTTTAAGAGTTGCAGAGCATTATTAGGAATATTTCTAGGATGTGGGCAAACGGAAAACGCGCTGCTGTGACTGAGAACGGGTGGAGCCAAGGTACCCTGCCACCGCTCGAATTTGTGGGTGTCTCTATTGCCCGCTCCTAGTACAGCGCGCATTGTGTCAGCCGATGTATGGCTTAGGTCGACAATGACACCGAGTCTGTTCATCTCGTGCACAAGACCCTGTCCTGCCTTACTGACACCCCCCCATTGGGGTCGCGATGGACCGAGTTTTCCATCTGTGATTACCATCGCTGGATCTGCGTAAGAGTTGTGACAGTTGTGTGTGAGCGTTATGAGGCGCACTCCACTTGCATAGTAGCTTCGCAGTTTGGTATATGAGTCTCCGATGAGGTGAAGGCCTTCCACCGCCAGAGGTGAGATGAATCGACCAGACTTGAAGATCGCGAGAGCGTCTGAGCTATTGCTGGGTCTGGCGAATACGTCGGGATATCTTGCATGGATCCTGTGGATCACGTCGTTGGCAGCTTCAGTGGTAGCCAGTGCTGATAGTGGTGTTCAGTCAAGATACGAATCGGTTTGTAAACTGAGGCTGACCTCTAGCATAGTACTCCAGGGAGTAACCCTCCGTCGGACAGTCCGCAAATGTAGACCAAAAGGCTCCACCGGAAAGCCCCTGGCGAAGTCTGCGAAGGTCGACTTCTCCACCAAGCGTTCCCCCCTCAAACGGCTTAGTGAAGTTATCGAGGTACAAGCGATTGCTGTGAGCACAGCGAATAAAATAAGCGAGATCATTGTGACCATCCAGCAGTTGATACGATTAAGACTAATCCTGTTTGTCGGGCTAGGACGTACCTATCAGTGGGGTACTTGTGAGGATATCGTTGACACGGGCCTCGATAGTTCCTTCTGGGTGTTGAGTTGAACCCCTGAAGCTCGCAAACTTAGCAGAGTGTGTAGTGCACAATATCCAGATGACGGATGGTAAAGCAAAGACGAGTGCGACTTTGTAAGTATTCAGAATGGAAGACTTCACCACACTCGATACGAGCTCCTTTTTGGGAGAAGCCATGATGCAAGTGTTGGATGGAGCTAGAGCGATGGGGGCTTGAACACCAAGGATCGCTAAAGGAGCAGGGCCACTTGGTGGCTCTACGAGCACTAACTCATTGGATGAGTCAACAGTGCACAGAGGCCGAGGACCGGATCTATGGTAGTACGAGGCAGAAAGGAGTAGTGCAAACAGAAGTCTGCCCCGCAATAGATAGGCTGCGAACTAGGCCCGTCGCCGCAACCGCGTTCTGTCCACTCACTCAAGCCTGATGAAAGGGCTACGCGGCGAAAATTCAATGAGGCTCTCCATGAGGATTGGAAAACTCCACCATGCCGTTACCTCTCAATTTTAGCGAGTGTAACACATTTTTACCTGTTCAAGTAGGCATAGGGGCGCGCGGTCCATGTGCTAGATTACCATTACACCTTTGGGTCACTTTAGAAGTTATCAAAGACAGTGCATCGGGAAGGCCGCATGGCGACTGGTGACCCTTGAAAGTGTAGATAGTAGTAAACTCAAGAGACTGTATATCGGGGTCGAGGCCCGAGGGTCGTTTAATTCAGATGCGCGAGCGGATCTACGCTCGACCTGTCAACTTCTACTGTTCTCTTTCGGCACTTGAACCACGTGCTCCGAGGCAACTACTGTGGGGGCTATTGATGCAACTTATTAGTTCATTCATCAGTAATAAATACGTAGGGCTGAACTGTAGACCGCGCAGGGGCTGCTACTTGTACTAAGAGCTGTTTGCAGTCAGCCTCTGTCAACCAGATCCGGCGGCTGCATAAGGTGGCGTGGTTGCGCAACGTCAAAACCGGTCAACCAGTTGTCCTCCCACGTATGCGCTGGTCACAGTAACCAATTAAACACGTTGATAGCACTTATAGGAGGCTTCCTGCATAATTCATGTATGGCACTGTTTCGGGATAGCCCCACGCTTGCGATAAGCTTGTATGAGGCTCAACTAAATGTTTTTCAGAGGTTTCTCTCTTGCCCGCATCGCCTCGACATCAGGGTTCCGAACAATTTCTAGGCACCACAGCATCATGTCTCAGTCCACAGAAGGATTCTCCTTCAAGGAGTCTGTTAGCATTAGCCTTGATAATGCAGACTACTACGTGCAACCATTTCCCGCGGCAAGTTGACTTGTGAGTATACGATACCTAATCACGACTCATATTGCTCCAGTTTGAGATCGCACACTCCAGCTCTGAAACAAAGCTAGCTGTTGTGCTTGACTCATCGATTCTCGCATCGTCTGGCTTTCCAGAAAACCTTCCTGAAGTGATCGCCAATCTTCAGAGCAAAGACGACGTGTTGACGGCAGCATTTGCCGACCAAGCCACCTTTTTTGCGGGAGGTCTCAACGAGGAAGGAGATAGCTGGGCGACATTGAACGACTCTTGGAAGCGGCATCAGAGTAATCGACAACTGCTCAGCCTCGGTGCTGCAAGCGCGCTACCGAAAGGTCCATATTTCTGGAGAGGTTCATACCTTCATCAAGCCTGGAGGTTGTTTCCCGATTACTACAGCGCTTTCGTCACTCCGGTCGTTCCAACACAAAATAAATACAGGTAGGTACTATGCAACCCCATCGATATACGGGGCATACTGGTATTGAAGCCCGTAATAGGTTTGAACCCCTCAAGGCCACAGCACAGCATGGAGATAGCTTGGCTGTAGCTGTCCCTTCGCGTCTCTACTTTGAGCCGTCAGTCGACAAACCACTGAGTGGGAAACGGATAGGCATCAAAGATAATGTACACTTGGAGGGTATCAAAACTTCCAATGGCAACCGTGCGTACACGGACTGCTACGGCCCACAACCTGAGACTGCTGCTTTGGTGAAACTTTTGATTGACCAAGGCGCCGTCATCATTGGTAAACAGAAGCTGAATGCTTTTGCCGGATCTGAGAAACCACCGGACCAATGCATCGACTATTTCGCGCCGTGGAACCCTCGAGCAGATGGCTATCAAAGACCAGCAGGCAGTACTTCCGGTGGAGGGAACTCGGTCGCTGGGTACGACTGGATTGACTCTGCTCTCGGAACGGATAGTAAGAGCGCACCCTCCTTTTTATGCATCTACTGATCCAAGAAAGCAACTGGCAGTCTACGTGAACCCGCTCGCGCTTGCGGTTTGTATGGTCTGAAGCTGTCAAACAAGATAACCTCTGCAGAAGGTCTCGATCCAAGCAGCGCGTAAGTCACTAGGCCCCATATGGGAATTGCACAGTTGATGATTTTGGCAGCGAAATCGACAGCTACGGTTATCTCACCAGAAGCCTTACAGAGCTCCAGGATCTAGTCAAATCCTCACTCGGAGATAAAGCCAGCAATCCGACTGTAAGTCTCAGTGGTTGTATTGTCCTCGATGCTATCTGACGCCTCCAGAAACTGCCTAAGAGACTGCTGTACCCCACAGACTGGCTTCCTTACCAGCTCAAAGAGCAACAAGAGCTGAATGAAGAGTTCCTCAAGGCCATCGAACAATCTCTTGGCATCCAGCGAACGGAGATATGCATTGCTGATGAGTGGAAGAAGACTGCACCTGATTCGCTGCGCAACATCCCCATTGTTGAGTATCTGAAAAATGTAAGTCTTACACCTAGACCCATACTAGAACAAAAGTCTGTTCCACTTAACACGAGGAGCAGTCTGGCTTCTGGCCCTTGTACTACGATAATTACCACAACAACGACCAGTTCCGCGCCGATTACCGTGAAAAATTCGGCAAGGAGGTTTATGTTAGCCCTTCGCAGGGTTGGAAATGGTAATGTGCATCGTTGCGGTCCTACTTCTTCACTAATATATCAACAGGGAATTGGGATCGAAAGTCACACCGGAAGAGCGGGAGAGGGGGCTTTCCGAAATTAAGGTGTACAAGGAATGGGTGGCTCAGCACATTCTCACGACCGATGCTGACGGTCATACCGAGACCATCATCTTCCTTCCACTGGGCAACGCCAAGCCAGAGTATCGAGATGTGCAGAACAAGTTTGTTGCCCCATTACTATCCATGACTAGCTCCAACTGACAAGCACGTAGGCCCCCTTAGGTGGTAGCGTCTTTCGAACCGAAATACTTTGCGTCTGTTCTGGGACTCCCTCAGATTGTGGTGCCAAGTAAGTCAAGCATCGTCCATTCATGTAGCGAGCGTTCTTAATCAATTTATCCGGCAGTTGCTCAGTTGCCTTATGAGTCTCGGGTCAGCGGAAGGACCGAATACACACCCGTCATTGCCACCTTTGCGGGACCACAGAGTAAGTTTTCAGTATTGGATGAGCATCCTTCGGTTTCCTTTGCTCATCGTCCGGCAGGAAGCGAATTGACTCTCATCGACGTGGCTGAGGCTGCTCTGAAATCTGGAGCATATCCTGAGTATGTTTCTACAGGACGGTTCATGTACCCCGCGGCGGACAATGTGCGGCATACGTCCGGAGTCGAGGGAAAGCTATGACTTGAGCAGGCTAGTGGCATGTTATACGAGATGCCTTTATGGGTTCTCCTAGCGACGTTCCTTATTCCTTATCTTGCCCTATGTGGGCCTTTGAAGTTGCTACGCCTTTGCCATATACATGACTAGACCAATTCACAGAAATTCTCTCGTCACATTCGTAGAGTTCCAATGCAGTCCGCCTTCTTTCGGCATCTTGATCACGTGCTGTTAGGCAACGTTCGTGGGAAAAGCTTTGGTGTTGACTTATTGGTGTTCTGTTGAGGTTGAGCGTTAAGTAGTAATGCCTAGGATGGAACTATAGTACGCGATGTAGCTGCTTAATAGCACTGAGTGCAGTCAAACTGTGCATCACCCACCTCACTTCCACCCTCCTACATCTTCCACGTCTTTGTCCACATACTCCATCTGTGCAGTCCGCCTTGATTGCCGCAACAGTTCTATGTTTCTGAAAAAAGAGTTTACGGTATAAGTACCGTCGTTGGCAATCAGCGGACATGGACAATTTGCCCTCACCCTTCTCAGTTGGAGTAAAATCAGTACGACCGGCTGTTTGATAGTAGCGCGATACTATCGACTCGTTCATATTCAAAACTCATCGATGGCAAGTCGCTCTTCCGACTTAAGTAAGCACGGATGCATCGTGGGTGGTTCAGTAGTAGAGCATACCCGTTGTTTATCGTAAAGTGAGATCCTAGAAATCCGTTCCTAATTGACTCCTTGAGTGTGGAGATTATGTACAGTGGTGGATTCTCAAGTCTATGATCTGCAACTTTGTCAATACCAGCATTGGCACAGATGCCCGGTCCATGTCCGGACTGAGCCGAACGTGTTGGCTGTAAATTGTGGCATCCGGCTGTAAGAGAGGGACCACAGGACCTTGTCTAGATAGCTCAAAGACGAGACGTAGCTTTTGTCTCTGTCTGGCTCTTACACTGATAGTGACGGTCTGCATTGAGTCTCCATGAGCCATTGCCCGGTAGGGCCTAGCCTAAATAGTGGTCACATAAGCGTGATCGGGACAAAGCGCATCCTCGGAGCTCGAATAGCAACTGGTCAAAGATCTATGGGTACGATATAGGCAGTGGAGCCCATGGGAACTGCTTGTCTGGACGGTCGCAGTTTTGTCTGATCATGGTTTTCTCCAGCTACCTAGGTATGACTTAGCAAGCATCTTCTATTTTCGGTCGTTGTGGGTTGAGCTTGCCTGAACAGGTTAGCGCCTTTCTTATTGGCCCCAATCCTGATGTACCCCTGACATCGGATCATCTGCGTCAAGTGCCATTGTCCACACCTCTACTGTGCCGTCTATTTCACTGTGTGAAAATTGCGATGCGGTCTTGGGCTGCTTCCGCGGCACTCGCCGCTCTCACAGCAGCACCCTTCGTCACCGCCAACCTCTCGAAGATCGGCAATATCACACTCTTTTCAGATACCTCTTGCGCAGATCCAGTCTTCATGAATACCTGGGGCATGGCCGCGACTTCTGCGCCATAGTAGACAACAGTGCTTCTTCGCCTCTGGATGTTGCTTTCCAATCATACATCCTCAACGAGCGTCCGTGGTGCGACAACGGCTCAAGGCCGTACCTCAACGTTTACCGCGATGAGACCTGCGCTGAATTGATACATTCCTACGAACCGGGAGCGTTGTATAATCCCACAGGCCCGGATGCGGATGGGACTTGTGTTGCTCCTGGAGGGTCCTACAAAGCCATGGCGTTTGTTTGCGATGGGTATGAAGGGGCTTGGGGGAGTGATGGCACTGTGCCGGCTATCAGTACCGGGGTAGTGAGCTCGGAGACATTGAGCGTAGAGAGTTCGATATCTGATGTACAAAGTACAGCTTCCGCATCTGTTGTAACAGATGTTACCAAAGCTTCGGCAACACCCAATACGGCATCCGAGACCACAGCGGCATCGACAGCATCAATCACGTCTTCTGCGAACAATGGAACGGCTTCAAGTCCAAGCACGACTACGTCAGCGCCTACTTCAGCCTTTACCGGCAGTGCATCCAATTTGGGAACTTCTGTGCCACTTGGAGCTTTTATTTTCCCTCTGCTCGTTTTGCTGGCATATCAGATGTCGTTACCATAGCCGGCTTCACTGCCAGATTCAGGACTTATGATACCACACTTGAATCTCAATAGGATCAGCATTCTGCTTTGGCACACTAGTTCACCCATCACCATAACCATCCGAACCAACCACAAGGTGTAATCATATCTCATAACTTCATCTCTATCGCTGGCAGCACCAGAATCTGTACCCATGCCTACATAAAGATCGAACTCCAACACCCTCTTTCGACAGAACGCACTCATTCCTCAAGTACCCATTTCCATACCCACGCTCATATCTCTCTTTTTCATCGGAGAACATCTCCTCCCTCTCATGCTTACGCCCCTTTCGTCTCTTCCCCATCTTATTATCGAGAGTTCTCGGCTCACAGACATCAGTATTCTCATTCAAGAAGGCTCAATACTCAGGTGGGTGGTGCAGCCTCGATTCGGTACCTCCACTGCAGGTCTAACGTCCCATTGCGCACGAAAGCATGCGTGAAGTGGATCTTAACGTGCAGTCACGTCTTGAAGGCTGCGCGGCGCTAATTACCTGGACAAGAGGATGCGTATTGGTAATGCCGAATTCGTCGCTGCGGAAAGGCCTCAAATCTGGCTTCGGGTTTGGGTACAATGGAATTGTTCCATTCCAGAAAGAATAGGATTGATGAATGCACTCGAGAGGTGGCACGACATACGAGTACCTATGCGATGACTGGAGACAACCGAATGAGGCGTTAGTGCAATCTGCCTAGCGCCCTACGAAACAAGCTAGGTACTCCCTTATCGTACCGCCCTACGAAGACGAACTCAGCCCTTTGCACAACCATACGAATTTTGTTGTTCTCAATGTGTATACTTAACGACGAGACAGGCGATCACCTTGATGGAAAAGACGCTGTCAACCTCGTATTTGCGATCTAAAACCTTAGTGCTTCGTGTTGCGCCTTAAGGATGCACCCCCATACTTGCGCAGGTCCTCTAAGCGATCTCACCTGTCATAGTTGCCCTAGTGACTCACGACCAACACTCCGACTCAGCTCTATGCGATAGTCGGGTATACATAGAGCTCTAATACGAGTAATTTCCATTCGCGCTCTTACACTCAAGATGAAGCCCAACACTTTCCAGCGAATCTGGAAAGAAATCAAAGAAGCCAATGCTGATTTCTTCAATTTACGAACTGTGATATCCCCGGATCCTGCAGATGATGCTACGCGCTTTTACTTTATCATGATGCCGAACGACGGGGCCATGGCTCACCTGACCCTTGCCGGCACCTTTTACATTTCCGAGGAATACCCCGAGAAGCCGCCGATTGTGCAACTGTACACACCTACGGGACGGTACAATGTGGATGCTTACAGGTATGTTCTTGACCGGGAGGACAACAGGATTAGCACAATGTGTTTCGACATTCTTCGTTCAGAAGCTCAAGGGGGGACCTGGAAGCCACAGTACACTCTCAGCTCACTCTTCGCCTCCTTGATGTCTGCGATCGTCTCCTTCTATGTTACACAGGAATACGGTCCTGACCGACCCGAATATGTATCAATGGAGAATCTCCGTACGGTTAAAGATTCGGCATCCAGGACTTATAAGCGATACAAGGATCAATTGCCGGATGTACCCCGAATTCCTTTGGTCGAAGCGACCACGGTACCTGCCACATGTCTTTTCTCTCCTCGAAAAATCGTAGCCGGCAGTCCTGAACTTGTCACGTCAGAGCCGATATACCTACAGAGCGGATCTCAGGAGGTGTATTCATTTGCCGTTGACCTATCCAGTTTACATCCAGGCATTGTGTTCTCAGTCGTGCTGAGCAGCTCCAAAACCGACTTGTTGGGCAAGAAACCTGGCACGATCCTCGTACGGAATGGGGTTACAGCAACTGCAGCCCGCAAACTTGCCAACGGTACGACGAAATGGTTCTATCACGGGAAGCCGATGAACGAGGGACATGCGTCTGCATGTGACAGTTGGTAGGGAACAGATGACTTTTGCCTACTATGAGGATAGTCATCTATATGTTCATGGGGACTGTCCGGTATCGCGGTTTTCTGCGCAACACATTGGCGACGTAAGAGGGATCCATTCTATGTGCACATCTACACAAAGACAGACAGTGAAAGAGCCAATTACGATAGAGGTGCTTGATATCGGTGGAAAGGGTATGTGCATGAGTCAGTGGGCGAAGACGAGCGTAACGATTTCGGATTTGAGCTCATACAATCATCAGAGGCTGATGAGGTTCCTGAGCATGTTGTAAAGCCAGACATGCAGGAGCGTGAATGGGTTGATGGAATGATGAAGGATTTTTCAGGTATGATGCTAGAATAGTCAACGCCTCGCTTGTTGCCTTTCGATCAGCAACACACAGCGCTACGTCAAGGGTTTGAGTACAGCGTGTTACCCCACAATTAAAAACTCGATTTTACTCTCGAAATTATGCCTTGTTGTTGTACGAGCAGATTTTAGAAGAGGGTAAGCACTACTGAATGATATCGTCAGGTCTACCTTATCCGTCATCTGTTCTTTATCACTGCCATGCTTTGGATGGTTTGGAATCTTAGGTATTTCTGTGCAATCTTTGTGCATTTCCAAAGCGATGCTAGCTGTCAACAGCATGACCCGATGAGGATGCGCTTTGCCAGATATCTTTAGTATGGTATATCGATTTTAAGTGAGGTGCTATACCCGAAGAAGTGGCAACGCATCAGGGGCTAATTTGAGCGGTATTTCAGTCCTGAGATTCCTAGGAAACTGCGCAGTGAGGGTCGGCTGCAGTCGCCACGTGCAGTGTGCTGTCGCGTGGATGATGTCGCAACCGCGGGTACCTGCATTCACTACACCATCGCGCTTGGCTCGCTAGTCGACAGCCCCACCACAAACCACCTGGGCATGGCCAGTCCATCCCCGCTTCACTCCACCTTGCACAGCGACCTCTTAACATCCACCACCGCAGTCATGGAAGATTCTCTCCCGCGCGCGAAGAGCATGCCTGCAAATGAGGAAGGTGAGTTGCCCGCAGTCCGCGACTTGTCACATGACCACTGTCAGCATCAAGTCAGGTGTTACAGCCTTCCCCGGGGCCCAGACAGCACCTGAGCGGTCTGATCACGTTCCGAATAGAGGAATATCATGCAGTATCGCAGCTTTTGGACCAACCTTCTGTCGTTCGTTGGCAATCACTAACAGCCCTCAGTGCGCACCCAAGTGCAACGGCGCCTCAACCGTCTCGCCCAAATCCGGGCGCTCGTCTGCGATATCGGCGAGGAAGGTCTAATTCACTGCTCTATCGAACGTCTTTCCGGTCGTTGGGAAGCCATAAATCCTCATACCACCTTCCGCCCGAACACTTTCGTTTCTGTGGAGCAAACAAGACAAGAACTGGAGCAGGCGCGATCCTGGCTATTGCAAATCATCAGTCTGCAAACTCGTCATCTATCGAAGGGGGGCATGAATCATCTTTTTGGCCGTACCATCGAGGAGCCTGCGGATACCTGGACCGATATGGAGAATTTATATATGGCTCTTACAGGTGAGGAACATGATGGAAGCGTGGAAGGAAGCCTCGAGTACGCGTTCTCCGTCGCACTGCACTATCAATATGCCGAAAGTCACAGGTACACCCTTTCACGATTACAACAGCAGGAAGACCGCCGCATTCGTCACGAGAAGAAGCGTAGACTACCGCGCCCGTCAGAGGAAGCCATCCGCAACCGAATCCTTCACAAATTGCAGTCGGTCGACGTGAACAACTTCACCTGCGCAGTTCCCATTTCCTCCTTGAACGAATCACTATCTGAAGATTCTGGCGCTTGCCCTGTCTGCCGCAACGCGTATTTGGACTTTGCTTCGTTCCCAGTTGAGGACCTCATCTCCGACTATCCGGTCAAGATCAAGTATTGTGGTCATATCATTGGAAAGAGTTGCCTGGAGACATGGATGGAGACCCCGCTTGCGGATCCGGCGAAGTATCCACATCGCACCTGCCCGCTTTGCCGCAAGGCGATAGAAGGCGTGGAGCTTCCTGCTCCACCCCAGATCATTCAGCAGCACGTGGAAGAGAATCGGAAGGCCATCTCATTAGCTGATAGGCTAGGGTTGGAAGACGAGGAGTGCTGGGATGCGCTCCTGGGGCTGGTGAGTGAAGAAATCCTGCTGAAAGAGTTGGAGTCTGAGGTCAAGGGTAAGCTATTAGTTGGTGGTGGGGACGAGGAGCGTTTGAAGAAGGCGCAAATGGTGCTAAGCAGCAAGCTAGAGGAGCGGGACGAGGAAAAGGTCATGTGGGGCTTCGGGAACAATTATGAGGCCTGGATGCAGGCCAAATTGGAGTGGCCAAACGCTTCAGTCCGATAATAAGGAGCCGAACTGTCGGTGATGATAGTCTTGGATGAGGCGAGCGCAGTCATGCAGTCCTTGGCCAAAGCTCCTACCACACCACCTCTACGGACCTGAAAGTGTTACACATGGTCACGCAGCTACTATTTGATTTTATAGAGGGCATTGAGCAGTTATGGCGGCGGATCGTTGAGCATGGGGCACCGGTGGAGACGTCTATGTAGATAGGCGTTCCTTTTGCACGGCATTGGGCAAACACCATGGAATAGACAGATCACGCATAGTATAAACAATCAGGACTTGCCATTGCACAAAACCAACGGATGGTGGTTGAAGCCGCTTTGGGCTTTCAGATCACGGCAATGCCCGATATATCGCTATGTGAGCTCCCTAGCTGGGAATGAAGGATATAACGAGCAACCATCTACCGCGATGGATCGACTTGAGCTCTGAATCTGTGCCATCCACTTTGATCTGAAAATATCCTTATGTCGAGAATGTCCACTGAGCCGGAGGTGTCCGCCTGACAACCCACTTTTGTATCAACAGTCCCTATGATCAATTTTCAATTAACCCGAGATGTTCAAAAATTTTTTATCAAGAGCAAGCAGAGAGGAAACCGATCGAACGGGATCGCGATATCGTCAAGAAACCAAACGAGTGGCTCGTCTCTGAATCGAACAATATTGAAAGTGATTCCGCCGCTTTGACCAGTGGTTCTCTCTGGTGCGCGAGCGGCCCGCTGCATGGCAGGGCAACCACTACCGGTACCGAATACATTTGTTGTGTACAGCAAACGTAGGCTTCTGTCAGCTTTTGCTTGAAAGATATGTATGTTATCGTGCTCCTTCAGTAGCATAAATGGACTAGTGGGTGATCATAGCTCAAGCCATCGCGCCTTGTGAGTGCATATGCGCAAGTTACCCGGCACGGGCGAGAAAACTTCACGATTCATCGTCGCATGGAACAATTGCTCAAGCGGAATTATGCGCAGTGTTATACTGAGCACAATCCCCGCTCACAGCTGTTCGATCCATTCGAAGCAATCCCACCTTCTCCAATGGCAGATTACAAGCGGTTGTCGCACGATAGCGTGTTGGTCCGCCTCCACACTGGCACAGTGCAACCGCAATCACACCTGTTTTTACAAGCAGATCGTCTTCTGTGCTTCTGTCGCTCTGTTTGATAACATGAGCCCTTTCGCCCTCACGGTCGGCTTCATCGAGTGTTTCGTTCCTTCTTCTTTTGACCTGTCACGACTGCATCCGGACAGACGTCTCTTGCACCTCACCTGAGCACCGTGAGCAAAACTTGCTCATTTCTGCGCGCTTGTCTCCCGTTATCTTTTACGAACGGCTTGCAGCTTTACATCCGTTCCGACAGTCCTCGTCAGCTTCAAATATCCTCGGCTCGCTATCCGTCACTGTAGCCCTCGCGATTACTGTCCAACAATATTCCACGCAATGGCTATGTCAATGTCGGGCATGGTGAGTCCAATCCCACGCCGTGGCAAATGTGGCGAGCGTTGACGCGTGTGCGAACAGGACATGGGCACCGCGACGAGCACGGCAGCGATACCCTCGAGCACTACCAGCATGGACATGGGCGGGATGGACATGGGCGGCGGCGGAGCGAGCGCTTGCAAGATCAGCGTGAGTAACCTCCACGTTTCTCAAGCAAAAGACTAAAACTATGTACTAGATGTTGTGGAACTGGTATACCGTCGATACTTGTAAGTCACTGACTGGACTGCGGACTGCCGAGCTGAAGATTACACTGCACAAACTTGGTACCATGTGTACTGATACCAACCAGGCTTCCTCTCCAGAACCTGGCACAACACTTCCAAAGGAATGTTTGCTGGTTCCTGCATCGGCGTTATCCTTCTCGTTCTCTCACTCGAATTCCTCAGGCGCGCCGGCAAAGAGTACGACCGCTACATCCTCGCTCGATACACTCGTTCCCTCGCAGGAGTCAGCCCAGGTCCGAACCCATCTTCTTCTGACGCTATGAACAAGAACACCACGAGCGCTATCACCCGCGGGGTTCCTCCACGCTCGTTCCGACCCAGCGTACTGCAACAGGCAATTCGTGCTTTGCTACACATGCTCCAGTTTGCAGTCGCGTACTTCGTCATGTTGCTAGCCATGTACTACAACGGATACATCATCATCTGCATCTTCATCGGCGCGTTTCTCGGATACTTTGTCTTCGGTTGGGAGTCTTTCAACGTGTCACAGGGGAGCAACGAGCGGATGCAGGAGGAGGTGACGGTATGCTGCGGCTAGAAGGAGCGTTAGGAACAACAGGAAAGAGCTAGAGATTACCAGGCTCAAGCCTTCAGGTACTTTGGACAGACATTACAAAGTCGACGTCGCAAATGTCTAGAGCGTGACACACGTCTATGAACTAGGTAAGGTTCTACCGGAGGCCTTCCTCGGGACAACCTATCTATTCTTTTATGAGTCTACAATGAACTCGCATGGCTCCAGGAAACATTGTCGGCAAGATGTCACGGGCGGAAACGGCCTTCAAGGGGTTACGATCCAGTCCCCATGTTATGGAGAGTATTCATGAAAATTGGAGTCGATGTCTATGTGGTGCCAGCAGAGCCCAGCCATCGCAAGTGAATGGCAAAGGTATCATCGAAAAGTTTTCACCCGCCGCTCCAACCCGACCTCCACCTACCGATGCTCATCCCGTAATACCATCACACAAAACCTTGTCTGCATGCGTCAGCCCCTAATCCCTAGCACCCTGATCGCAACTAAGGCACTCACCCTCCAAAACAGCCGCCTCGTAAACAGATCCAGTCGCGACCAACGCCTTATTTATGCTGTGACTCTGTCAGAACCTTCTCAAAGCTCGGGTGCAAAGTACATACAGGGCAAGAGTCGCAGCTGCAGCTCGACCCACAGTTGCAGGTACCGGAAGAAGCACATCCGCAGTTACCCATGGTTGCTGAATATGTTGTGAATCCGGAGATCTCAGTTGATAATATAGATAGATGGTTTGAAAACGAGTTTGCAGATATTTGAGTGATGAATAAAAGCGCTCTGCAAGCCCAGTAGACGCATTATATACCCCCTCTGCGCCGTTTGTGCGGACGACCTAGCGCCCGCACAAGTCGCTCAACGCTAATGGTGCACTCGGCGCCGGGAAGCACTGCGTGTGACTTCGTGCGCGAGCGTTCATTGGTGGGGGCGGTGGCGGTGCGTGGATTGTGCGGGTGGGTACGAGGCGTGGGTCCAGTGGGCGATTGAGGGAGTGTGTGGTGGCGGGGGTTTGCAATTATGGGGTTTGCATGGGTGGAGGGGGCGTTTGGAGGGGTGGGATGCGGTGTGCGTCATTGGGATGGTGGATACCGGATTTGCCTGGTGATTTCAAATAGGGGTTGGGAGTGAGTTGGGGACGGTATTGTGTGGGGCGGGAAGGGCAGGGCGCGGAGAGATGGTCGTGGAGGTACACGATTGGAAAAGCGGGCAATGTTTTGTGGGTAGGAAGATGGGGATTGCACTTCAGGCTAGAGAAAAAAATGTGGGCGGAGAATTTGTCTCGAGGTGCCCCTCGTTGGCGAGGGTGCTGATGGTGACTGGTTGAGGCCTAGTGTCTATGGTTCTCAACATTTCCCATGTTCGTGATACCAAACAACTAGATGATTAGGAAGAGAACTATCAAGGTCGGGTTTCGGATACTAAGCCACAGCTGCTATAAGATGGATAGACCTGTGTCATGTGTATGAGGTGAAACCTTGGAACCGCGGAGGACCTTCTGAAAGTTGATCCGCCGTTCGAGAGAAGGACCGCCGACCTTATAATTGCCTTCGCTCAGTTCTGTTGCAGCGGGAACGCGTCGTTCATGAGCCCAGCGTTGTTTATAGTTTGATGAACTAAATTCTAGCGCTGTTTGAAGTGCGGGAGTGCCGAACAATACCTAGGTATCCCGATCACGACTCCCCACCAGAGCTCGTAATGGTCGTGCGTCGCTCCAGTTGTACTGCATCTAGTTATATATTCCGATCTTCGGTTGGCCTATTCTGTAGGATCGGTTTTGAGTTGCAGTGGCAATTCCAATCTTTTTTTGAAAGGGCAACCTTGAGGTACGCGAATCAACGGTACTCTAGTGTTGACTTAAATGTACTCAACAACTTCAGTCCGTCGCTTCATGCTACACGTCTGAACTTCGGTTGGGAGGAGTCACGTTTGTCTCTTATGATTTATGTCTATGCATACATCACATTCATACCTAATAGTACTCTCTTACTGGAGGGGCTCGCTCGCGTTGACTTGGTTGGTAGAAAACATGACATGTAACGTAAAGAATCCTATATCCTAGAGTTACTAGCGCTATATTAAATATTCACATTCATACTTCGAGACTGTATATCGCCGCTGTTCACCAGAGGGACTATGGCCGAGAGATTCGAGTTATAATTTCGGCCAGTATGCAAGTACGCCAAACAATTAGATGTTCACGGGAGCCAGATCTAGGATGGAGGAAATTGGTAGTAACTACCAACGTTGCTCGCGCTTCCTCTACGACGTACTACAAAGCTCTCGCCAAACGTTTTGCCATTCCTTCAGCAAGTCGCCACCTTCGGTCCAGGAACAACGTAGCTCTTGAAGTCAGGGCTGTATATGTTGGCAGTGTACCCCGAGTCCGTAGACTTGACATGACCAGGGATCTTCGTGGTCGGCGAGAGCGTCCCTGAACCTCCACCCGTGACCTTCACCTGTGCGCAAGAGATGTAGAATTGCGGCGGCGAGCCGGGGTTGTGGATACCGAGCTGTTCGATACGAAGCAGATAGTCTCCCGGTGCGACGCAGCTCGGGATGTTCACAGAGTATGTCTCTGTGGAATTCATTAGCGAGATGATTACCAGACCCGAGGACTGTGAGGTGCTTACGGCTCAAGTCCCATTTCGCCGAGCCGCCACTGAATGTCGGGCCAATCTCCTTGATTTTGAACCAGTCGGAGGAGCCATCGGCTGCTGGCGCATCGGAGACCTTGGTCATGTAGAAAGAGACGGGACCTTGGTGGTAGACTGCTTGGTCTGCGGTGAAACTGACTGAGGAGCCGGCGGCAACGGAGACGGTGGTAGTGCCGCTTCCGGAAGCGCCTCCTACATTGCAGCGAAGGTTGGTGTCGCTCAGAACGGTGACAGGAGAGTTATTGTTCGTGTTCTTCCGGATGTTCTGGTACTGGGCACCCTTTTGGCCGTTGGCGGTGAGATATTGGAAAATATCTCCATGATTGTTAGTAGGTGTTTTCATAATAGTCTGTGATCCGACTTACAGTGCCCTTGCGCAACCTCAGCGAGAGTGGCGAGGAGAAAGGTGGCGGCAGCGAAAGATTTCATCGTGAAGGTCACGCGCGAGAATGTCACTTCGGTGGTATATGGGAGGTGCCCTCTGTGATCGCCTTCATTCGGAGCCTCATCCACCACTTTAAGTACTCTGAGCGTCTCAGCTGCCAGTCCCATAATGCATCACATGGCAGCATCCGGAAACTCTGCATTGCAGCTCTAAATTGTAGGGTACCGGAAGCCCTCTACTTCTGCCAAAGCCGTCGACGTCCGCTATCGATGGTTAATAGCCGGCAGCTCTTCTAGAGCAGATTCGGTTTCGTAAATATCGAAGAAGTTCTTGACAAGGCGCATATGTGGAGGAGCAATCAAAGTATATGATATTCGCCATCCATGCGACTTGAGCCGAGAGCTGCCATGCTCTCTACTGGACCAATAAGTCGAAAGCGTTTGGCTAGGGTATGTGCGTGATAGAAACGGGTGTGGGGGCATAAGTTGGAGATCCGGTTCCAAGCACAATATATTAATATCTCACCAATATTGACTATACTGAAACATTAATAAGCTGGCGACCGAGAACAGGAAAGCCGAGATAGACGCAATGACATCGGCCTACGAAGGGACGATCGGTCGATCGAAGTGTAGACTGCAAAGACACGTTATTGGACCATGGTGGTTGGGTTGCAGTGTGCGAAATGGCCCTCGGTAGCTGGAAGCGCATCGCCGAATTCCTGGCTCACGGTAGGAATCGTCGCTGAAGTCACTGACTAGCATCTGAAAGGCCAAAAAGTCTCAGATGCAGCAAAGGAATGGCTCCTCACCGCCAGCTGACTCATGCACGGGCAATCCTAGGAAAGAGGTTGTGGAGCAGTGAGATGTTGTCGCTCTGGCGCATTAGAGACCTCGCGCCTGTCAACGTCGCCGGCCATGCTCCTCATACATTGCTTTGGAGGCAGGAAGTTGGCTAGGAGAGAAACATGTGAGGGTAAGTCCATGATGGAGGTGGATAGGGAGGTGCTATAGTGATGGACACTGTGTCGCCATTCTACGCAGCTGTTCGCTCTTTCGGACACTAGCAGCAGGAATCAGAAAAGGTGATCTTGTCCGCGCTTGCACGCGGTTCACTTTCTGCCTTCTACCATTGTGGCTTTTCATGAAGCGTGTGGTTATAGAAGAGGAAATACGGCCAATTGTCCCATGTTCCGCGGCGAACGGCTCCGAGCAGCGACGGCCCAGAAGCGGGGTAGGCTCATCCCTTGCCACCAGCCTCGCTTGCTCACTCCACAGAATTCACCGCTCGCAGAAGTGCCTAAACCTATTCTGTTAGGTACATGCGAAGTGCAAAATGGCGCGGCTTGTACAGAGCAGTGAGATACCAATAGATCATCGCTTCTTATCTTCGCCGCAGCGAACATCGCAGGCTGGTAGCAAATGTCTCCACTAGCCAACGCTTAGTGCTAATTGCCATCCGCGGGAGAAAGAACGTCTTTTAAGAACACTTGTCCACCAAAGCTCACAACTCATTCCCGGCGTCATCTTCCAATATGTCGACCGAAGTTGTCTCTGATACACCGGCCTCCCGCCTTACTAAGGCGGTGCCCGCCCACCCACTTGCACCGCTCTCGGAAACAGAGCTCACGTCCGCAGCAGCGATAATCAAAGCTTCGTGGCCAGCGCACACTGACCTTCATTTCAAAGTTGTGACGCTGCAGGAGCCACCGAAAGCAGAGGTCGTCCCGTACCTGGAGGCTGAGCACAATGGAACCCAGCTACCTTCAGTCAGCAGGAGAGCTTTCATAAACTACTATATTCGTAACACAGTAAGTGTATAAACCTGGTCATAAAGAATTTTAATGACGTCTCGGCTGTGTAGAATAAGTTCCATGAAGCGATAGTAGATCTACAATCAGGCCGTGTACTACACAATGTTCTCCTAGGTCCTTTCGTTCACGCCAACGGTGATGGTGAAGAAATCGTGCGCATCGAGAAAATTGCGCTCGAAGATGCAGGCGTCAAAGATGCGATTGCGAAATTAGAGCTGCCAGAGGGCACAGTAGTAATTAGCGACCCCTGGATTTATGGTTCCGACGGAGTCAACGACGAGGACCGATTGTACCAATGCTTCCTATACATGCGAGACCCGCTTAATTCATCAGAAGCCGACTCAAACCACTACGCATTACCATTACCAATCAGTCCGGTTATTACTACCGAAACCATGAAAGTCATTCGCATCGATACTTTGCCAACGGGCCCTGACAATACGATTAAGCCGCTGGGCAAATGGCCTATCTTTCCAGCAAATGAGTACATTCCAGAGCACCAGACCTTGAGAACCGATCTGAAGCCTTTGAATGTAGTCCAACCAGAAGGCGCCAGCTTCTCCGTCTCCCAGGAAGGGACATCTAATGTTCTGCAATGGCAAAAGTGGAAGTTCAGGGTTGGGTTCAACCAGCGAGAAGGCATGGTATTGTACGACGTGCGGTACGACAACCGCAGTTTGTTCTATAGACTGAGCTTGAGCGACATGAACATCCCGTACGCCGATCCTCGACATCCCTTCCACAAAAAATCGGCCTTTGATCTCGGTGATGCCGGTGCTGGTATCATGGCCAACAATCTAAAACTAGGGTGCGACTGCCTGGGATCCATCTACTACCTTGATGCAGTATTGTCGGACGACAAAGGAGGTGTGGTCCCCATGGAGAATTGCGTATGCATCCACGAACAAGATGCAGGTATCGGCTGGAAGCACACCAATTACCGCACTGGTCGAGCAGCTGTAGCTCGCTCTCGAGAGCTGGTGCTACAGTCAATCATCACTGTTTCAAACTACGAATACATTCTGGCATTCATCTTCAATCAAGCCGGCGAAGTCGATTACGAGATTCGTGCAACCGGCATATTGAGCACACAGCCAATCGATGAAGGTGTAGAGGTACCATTCGGCACTGTTGTTCATCCTGGCGTCCTTGCTGTCCACCATCAACACATCTTCTCACTGAGAGTGGATCCGTTCTTAGAAGGCCAGAACAACAGACTGGTCTACGACGAAGCCTTCGCTATGCCACGGTCCGACTTCAACCCCCACGGCACGGGTTACTACGTAAAGGAGACAGTCGTCGAGCAATCAGGCGGCTACGATATCGACTATGATAACAATCGCACTTTCAAGATCCAGAACGTGAACAAGCGTAATCCCGTCAATGGAAAGCCCGTAGCGTACAAGATCCAAGCACCGCCGTTCCAGAAGATTTTGTCAGACAAAGACAGCTTCAACTACAAGCGCGCGGAGTTTTCAGACCACAACATCTACGTTGTCAAGTATCGTGACGACGAGCTGTACGCTGGTGGAAAATATACCAACCAGAGCAGAGGAGGCACTGGTGTAAGGGCATGGGCAGACCGCAAGGAGAACGTAAAGGACGATGACTTTGTCTTGTACATCCAGGCGGGTATCAACCACGTACCACGAATTGAGGTGAGTTCACGCGGCTCGATCGGTTTGTTGAGAAGCCGCTGACTTCTGATAGGATTTCCCTGTGATGCCGTGCGAGATCTTGAAGATTCACATGAAGCCTGTAAACTTCTTCGACAAGGCAAGTCTCTTCTTGCCCCTAATAGGTACTGAATACTGATTACTTTAACAGAATCCGGCACTGGACGTACCACCGAGCGAGCAGAGTTTCAATAAGAGTACCTTGGAAAGCGAGCAGCATCATCAGCCTACAACAGAGGCGGTTGTTGGACAGGGAGGTGCGTGCTGCGGGCCTAAACTGTAGAAAAGATATCCCCGAAAAGCGGAAAGCATACTCCATAGAGACCTGAATGCAAGATTTCTTTCTGAGAGCCAACTCGTATGCATGCGAATGCAGTGTTATATCTAGTGAATCAACACTCGTGAATTTCACAGTGATGGGACAATGGCTCTTTCAGAGGGCACAGCACGCTAACTAGTTTGGGCCAAGACTGCATCAATATGGCCCGAGCTTTAACGCGGTCGTCGCTGCTCGATCGCAATCCAGCTTCAACTTCAAAGAACCTCTCACAACTGCCACCCCACACTCGTCGCTATGGCACCCAACGACAAGGCAGGTCGCGTTGTGTTTATTGGCAATATTCCATATGGTAAGTCGAATATAGTCGCGCACCGCGGCGCTGCCCTCCCCTTGTCCCGCCCTCGTGCGCAACAGTTAACGCTTCGCAGGCGGCAATGAGGAAATCATCATAGAGACACTGGGTCGCGTTGGTCAAGTCCTCAACTTCCGGCTCGTCTACGACAAGGAAACTGGCCGACCCAAGGGGTTCGGCTTTGCAGAGTTCGCAGACGCCGACTCAGCGGCTTCCGCAGTTCGCAACCTGAATGACCATGAGTTGATGGGAAGGAAATTGCGGGTGGATTGGTCGAACGACAATGGCGCTGGCGACAACGCGCCCGCGAACATTTCCGCACCGACCAATGGCCAGCCAGACGTTGCTTCTTCAGCACCACAGTCCTCCGCGCTCCCTCCGCTCCCACCTGGCGCCGAGCTCGCGCCCAACCTTTCGTGTCCAGATTCAATATCTCTCACACTCAACACTCTCCCTCCACCACAACTTCTCGACATCATTTCTCAGATGAAGGGTCTGGTCATGACCGAGCCTGCAAAAGCTACGGAGGTTTTCAGACAAGCGCCGCAGCTTGCCTACGCGATATTCCAAGCACTCCTGCTATTAAACCTTGTCGATACGACCGTCCTCGGCTCGCTCATCGATCCGGCCCCTCCAGGGGCAGCAGCTCCTCCGCCGCAAGTACAACCACCCGCCCCGCAGCCCGTTCGCCCACCGCAGAACTATTCCGGTTACACTCCTCAGCCTGTCCCAACACCACCGCAAGGCGTGCAGCAGCCGTATGGCCAGCCGCCTCAACCAGCACAACCGGCCCTATCTCCGGAACAGCTTGTAGCCTACCAGCAAGTCATGGCATTGACTCAGCAGCAAATCGATTCCTTAGATCCGGCGTCGCGTTCACAGATCATGCAGCTGAGGCAACAGTTCGCCGCATTGGCCGGTGGGCGCGCATAAGTGTGCGTTTTCAATACGAGTGGTATATAACGATATTCACCGAACAACTAGTAGAGACGGGTCCAGCGGGCTATGCATTCTGTATTGTATATGGCGTCACGGGTTCCGGAGGGCATGCTAAATAACAGCGCGGAGTTTGGGCTGGCAAATTGTCTCTTTCGGGCACTGTCCTCGGATGGGGTTGATTTTGGGCAAAATAGTCTACTAATTAGCATCGGCGCTTTCTGCGGCCGGCATGTACCCTGGACAGCTGATGAGTTGGCGCAGGTTGCACAACATTGCGCGTCTTCTAGACTCAGCAGTCACCTGATTATTATCAAGGTCCTCCACTTGCATGCCCAACAATGGGAAAAATGATTCAGATTCGACTTTGATCCCGCAGCCTCGACGACGGTCAGTGTTGTTGGAACAAGCTTCCCGCCCGGAATGATCTATAGATGGAGGCTAGCGGGATCCAGTACATAGTGATCCAGCTTTGAATGCATTCCTGTCCTTTGTCTATAAAATCGGTCTTCTTCGTCTGTTTTGATGGAACATCAACAGGCGGTCAATCAGCGATGAACCACAACTGTGCGCACAATTATGCCCAATTCATCTGTGATTGCATTGCCATCGCGCCCAGACGTACCCACTGCGGACATGATCATTGGCCCAGCCCCCACCCGCAGCTTGCGATCAGTTGCAGGGGGTAGGCGCCGGTCAACCCTCACTCCAGCTCCGCTCGCCACAACAACTCAGCTATCCATCGCGCGCATAATCGAACAGACGGTGGGCAGCTGTCGGCGTGCATATTTCGTGGCTTCTGCCTCCTTGTCTCTTTCCCTATATTGTATAATAACGACATGACGCCGTGACGACTCTCGCGCATCAGTTCTCCAGTTTCGATACCCCAGCATCCCACGTCAAGTCCATTCAAGCGACCGACCGACGAGCGTAATTTTTGCACAGCACACAGCGCATAGACAACTAGCGGTGCCCCTGTTTGACAGTTGTAATAATGTGGAGCCGACTCTCCGGCAAAGGCGATGGCGCGAAGGACCGCGATGATGAGAAGCGCAAGAGGAGCGATTCGTGGACGCGTCGATCGAAAACCTCCGAGTCTGTTGTCTCGTCTGCGTCCACACGGAAACCCTCGGGACGCGATTCGCGATCAAGAGCGCCCGACAGTCCCGCATCGAGCTATGCTACCTTTGCGACGGCCAGGGACGAGCGCGACCGTGACGACATGAGGTCCAATGCCGACCTGTACGAGAGCCCGCGCGATAGCGAAGACCGCAGACGACGTCGCCGCGACGATGATGAGCGCTCCACGATATCGCGCAGAGATCGCTCGCGGAGTACGGACCGCGGCGACAAGAACCGGAAGAAAGACAAGGACGGACGCGAAAAGAAGAAGAAGAAGAGCCGTTCCGAGGCTGGTGGTTCGCGGCCACAAGAGATCGTAGAGGCACCGCGAACAGGGACTCGGTCTGTTGCCGGGCAGATTGAGAGCGGAGAGTCTTCGCGATTCCCAAACCAGAACGGGCAGTACACGATGTCCGGAGGACTGCCCGCTGGCACCTTGTCGTCTCATATACAGAATCAGTTCCCTGGACAAGATCCGCAGCAGTATGCTACACCTTTTGTACCCCACGCTCCTGTGCACACCGCATCATTTGGAGAGGCCGCAGATTACTACGGCGACCAAGGACAGTCTGTCCTGCACCAGCCCGGAGTGCGGATAGAGCGTCCTTCAGTCATCATACCACAGGATCAACAGCACTTGATCACTGGATCTAGCGAAGCCAATCCGGTCGCGGATACCGGAGCGGGCGCAGCTGCCGAATTCTACGGCTCTGCAAACGCTGAACCACAACGACCCTCGAAGCCGCCGCGGCCGTCTTCTATGCCCGGCGCCTTTACTGACGACGAGCCTTTACCTGCGAAACCACCAAGACCTTCTAAGCCCGACAAACCAGGTAAATTGAGTTCCGCCGCTACCTTAGCAGGCGCTGCTGGACTCGGATACGCCGTTGGTCACGAGTCCTCCTCTCATTCTCAGCAGACCACATCCTACACGAACGGCATCTCGGGTGGTTCCGCCTCTATGTACTACCAAGGCGAAAATCCATCTACGGCAGCGACGGACGGTAGCCACAACTATAATGGAACCAGCAGCTATATTCCCACTTACACTGAAGCGACGGAAGGCATCCCCCCACCGAAACCTCCTAGGCCTGGAAAACCCGAAAAGCAGCCGTCCGGCTCATCCCATGCAGGGCTGTACACTGCAGGCGCCGCTGGACTTGCAGCGTATGGTCTAGCCCATCATAATTCACATAGCCACTCTCACGGTCACACTCACACACATTCCATGCCCGGAGGCTTTCCCGGTGAGCATTATGGCGTCTACGGCTCTTCCCCTAACGCTATGATGCAGCGACACGAACATCAGGGACCAGTATCCAAATTCGCAGATTGGTGGAAGAACTATGATGATGTGCGAAAGATGGAAGAGTACACAGAATACATTGGAGTCTGCAAGTATTGCTTTGATCCCCGATCTTCGCCTATGGATGCACCTCGTCAACATCACTACAATCGCCGGAAACGCTCAGGAGAGCTACGTCCCTCTGGAATCAAGGAGAAACACTCCCGTTACGGCTTGCATGAGAAGGCATCCCGCACGTCGTTGTCAGGCGACGAGAGGCGAGACAGGCGTAAGAGCAACAGCAACGGCGCAGCCGGTTGGATTGCAGCCGGGTTAGGTGGGGTCGGTCTTGCGAAAGCTGGACAGGCACTTTTCAACCATAGGAACGACTTTGATGACACTTACAGCATCAAGTCTGGCCGTGATCCCCGTTCGAGAACGTCTCGCCGAAGCCGGAGCCGCTCACGAGAGAGCAAACACTACTCTTACGGCCGATCAGGAATCCGACACCGAAGTCCGTCGGAAGATCGCGTCTCGTTCATGTCTACTGGAATCACTGGCAATCGCAAGGATCACAAAGACCGCAAAGACTACAAGATTGTTCGTCACCATGACTCGAGCTCGCGGTCACGCTCCCACTCCAGGAATCGCAAGTCTGGCATTCTAGGCGCTGCGCTTGGTGCTGGCCTATCAGCGTCAGCTGTTGGTGCTTCGCGTAAGAAGCACGATAGCCGGAGTCGAAGTCGCTCTTCTTCGCCCGAAAACGTTCTCGTGCACCGTCGAAGGAACAGCAGTGACCGTGAGCGAAGATATTCAAAGAATCAGCGCTTGAAGAGCAAGTCGTCCCGAAGCTCAGTTATCAGTAGCGGAGCTTCTTTTGTTGATGTTTCAAGAACCCAACAAAACCAAGGAGGCTTTCTAGGAGGCTTCTTCGCTGCTCCTCCTCCTAAGGAGAAGTCGAAGGAAAAGCGCCGGAAAGCCCATAGTCACTCCAAGAAGAAGAAAGGGTTCTTCAACTTTGGAAACGCATCGTCATCTTCTTCCGACTCCGACATTGCATTTGGGGAAGGATTTGTAAGGCGCAAGAAGCGAGCTGAGAAGCGTCCCTCGCGACGAAACTCCGACGAAAAGCTCAATGCCACTCTCATCGGACTCGGCGCGACCGCCGCGGCAATTACTGCTGCCAAAGCTGGACGTAACAATGGTCGGCATCGTCCTGAGGTTGTTGCTGTTCGCGAAAACAGGCATTCAACGCAGAGTAGGTATCGACGCCAATCCGGTGCTTCTCGTTATGGGGATGTGGATGCGGATGGCTGGGAAGATCTTCCAGATGACGATACGTCTGATTCAGGAAGCATCAGCTCTGGTCTTGCCTTTGGCGACCATGACCTGTACAAGACTAAGAGCAGGGAGTCTCTCAATTCCAATGGTTCGGGTACCAATAAGTGGGGTTGGCGATGGGGCAGCAAGAAGGAGAAGAAGAAGCCTTCAACTGAAAGCTTGTACAATGCTAACGCCAACAACTCACTTATCGGTCCTGCAGTTGGTGCTGTAGCCGGCACAGCAATTGGCGCTGGGCTTCATCGACAAGACAGCAGCGCCAGCAGCATCCCCTCCCTCCAATATGTGGTCCCCGTTCAGGCGCCCGCCGACCCCAATTCGTTCGATGCCAGGCGCACAAGCTCTAGCGCCACGCCCCAATCGCTCATTCATTCTCAGACCGCCCCATTGAACATCCAGCAACCTCAGCCAATTCACAAGGTACCTGGAGCTATCTACTCCACGCAAGCGCCACCTCAGCCTGGTTACACCGCTCCCAGCGGGCCTCCAGTCTTTTCGCAACCTGTATACCCTACTGCCTTCGACTCCCCGCAACATCCAGCTCCACCTCGTCGTGCCAATTCATCCCCAGTGCAGTCCTCTTCTTGGAAGCGTGACGCTGCCATTGCCGCTGCTGCTGGCGGACTCGCAGGCGCAGCGATCTCCTCTTACAAGAACAAGGATCGCCCTTCTAGCTCTCTGTCCAATGTACGCTTTGACTTCACCGAAGAACAAGCACGCAAAGAGCGGGAGCGCATTCAAGACCATGGACGCGATGAAGAGGACGAGCGGCGTCGCCGCCTTGACGAAACAGAGCGCAGGGAAGAGGAGCGCCGTAAGCGTGAACTTCAACGCCAGCAAGAGGAGGCGAGGATATACCGAGAGGCCGAGCAAGCGAGGGAAGAAGCCGAACTTGCTCGCGTCGAAGCCGAGCGCCGCCGGGAGCAAGAAGCAAAGGAGCGTCGGGAGCAAGAGGAGCGCATTGCTCGTAGGGCTAGGGAGAAGGCCGAAGAACAGGAGCGCCGTGAGCAAGAACTTCGTGCTGCTGAGCAACGTGAACGCGAACTCAAGCTTGAAGAAGAGCAGAAACGCCGTGAACGCATCGAACAAGAACGCCGCATGGAGGAGCAACGAAGACGCGATCGCGAACTGGAAGAAGAGCTTGAGCGAAAGCGCCGGGAACGAAAGCGTGACCTGGACTTCGAAGAGGAGCAGAAGCGCCGAGAACGTCGGGAAGCGGAGCGACGAGCAGCTGAGCAACGGGAGGCGGAACAGCGTGAAGCCGAGATCCAGCAAGACTTGGAACGCCGGCGGCGAGAGCGCGAGGCAGAAGAATATTCAAGCCGATATGAAAGTGATCGAGAGCGCCGCGCTCTTGAGCAGCAACCCACTGGCAGCTCTGTTGCTAGCGATGTTCGACGGAAAGAACGAGAGCTGGAAGACCGGGAGCGGGACATTGTACAGCCAGATGTCTGGAAGAAGCCTGCCGCTGCCGCTACGGCTGCTGTAGCTGCTGCTGCGATCTCGAGTGCTGCGATCTCGTCTTCAAAACATGATGATCGTCGCAGCAAGAAGACCGAATCTTCTTCCAGATACGGTGATCGCCGCACTAAGACGATCGAGCCAGCTTCTGTCAAGACCATAGAGCCAGCAGCGGTTAAGACAATTGCACCAAGCAACGTTGCTGTGGACTACGCGGACGATGACATCTTCAACCCTGACATATTCAAGCGGAGCCATGCTTCTCCGATCCGGCAACCTGGAAGCGCGCAAGAGGTTCTTCAAGAATGGGAGGACCGATACACTTCCAAGCATGACCCGGTGTCGCAGGCAGACTTCTTCGCCCCGAAGGAACTGCTTGACAAGACGTCAGCTCCCGTGGCCAAGGTTGACCCGAACGAAGGAGCTCCTGATCTTCACATTTATCAAGCCCACGATGATCATGATTTCGGCCCGCCACGACGCCCGCCTTACCCTACTTCGTATTCGTTCACAGCGACCAAAGACGGCCGTGGACCGATGAATGCACCTTATCCGGTCCCCGAGCTTAATCTCATTCAACCCACCCCTCCTGGAAGCCGGGCACCCACACCACGCGCTGCGTCGATTCCTCCTTCGCCTGCCATCGAGCCTGTACCAGAGCCGAAGAAAGAAGAACCCAAGCAGGAAGAAGCGAATCGGCGGGGCTCAAGGGTTAGCTGGGGCGCGAACCAATTCCATAACTACGAAGTTCAAACGCCAGACTCGTACAGCGAGCAGTTTGTCTCTGACCGTGATCTCGATAAGTATACGAGACAGTCTCAAGACGAAATCTATGTTGAAGCAGATTCTCCCAAATCTGGAAGACAATATACAGCGTACAGGCCAGAGGAGCCAAGATTTCCCGAACCTGAAGTGCCCGCCAGCACGCAGTATGTGCCCGACCAGGATAACGACGATTGGAGCGGTACCATGTCAAAGAAGGTCAGCAAGAAGGACAAGAAGAAGGCTAAAGCCGCCGCAGCCGCCGCAACCTCCACGGCTGCAGCAGTAACAGCTGCAGCACTGTCTTCACGCGACGACGATAGACATGTTCTTCCACGGCACGACGCCGATAACATGTCTATCATGACCGACCCTTTCGCTGACAAGTACGCTGCTTCTACAGTGTCTGCGGCTCCTTCGACCATGAGCTCCTGGTCAACTCCATTCTCCGAGTCCGCCTCAGATGTCACAGTCATTCCGGCCAAGCCACAGGGTTCTGGCGTACGTGAGATCACTTCGGAGCCAGACTCGATGCATATGCCCGGCAGTTTCGATGAGTCTGTGCCTGCATCGGAGACGCCAACAGAAGACGAATGGGCTGTTTCTAGCAAGAAGGATAAGAAAGGTAAGAAGAAGTCGAAGAGCACTGACAAGGACACCGTGGCGGTCCCTCAGCCACCTAGGACAAACGAATCGATATGGGAGCCTGAGCCAGAGCCAGAAAGGAACGTCGTAGCCGAGTCAGAGAGCAAGCTGAGCAAGAAGGACAAGAAGAAGAAAAAGTCGTCCATGAGCTATGACGATTACACTGATCCTCGAGATGTGCCCGCCACAATCGTCCCTGAACCCGAGCCGGTGGTCGTCGATGAATCCAAGTCGGAACCGGGGAGACCTGTAGAAGATGACTGGGCTGTTCCTGCTAAGCTAAGCAAGAAAGACAAGAAGAAGAAGTCGAAAGGAGCTGCCGATGAATTCTTCCATCAGCCTTCGTCAAGCGCGACCGACACACGAATGCTACCTGAACCGGAACCGGTCGTTGAGCCGTTACCAGAGCCTGAGCCAGAGAAGCCAGCAGATGACGAGTGGACCGCGCCTGCTAAGCTTAGCAAGAAGGACAAGAAGAAAGCCAAGAAGGCGGCTAAGAAAGGCAGCATCGATAAAGTCGATGACAGCGAGACCAGCCCACTTTCTACTCCGATTATCGAACGCGACCCGAGAGACATCGAGCCGCCTTTCACAGGTGGTGTCTCGCTGAATGACTCTCGAGGCAGCGGAAGCTCAAGCAGTGCGGCAAATGCTGCTATGGCGGGTGGCTTCGCCGCACTTGTAGGCGCTGCCATGAAGCAAGATCAGGATCGGATAGCCTCAGATTTCGAAAACGCGCGGGAAAGCATGGAACAAGCACGGTCTCTTCCTAGCACGGCCTTCCATGACGTAGAAGAGCTAGGCGACGTCAAGACACCCAAGAAAAAGAGGGTATCTAGTGGCAGGTGGTCACCGTCCATAGGATCTCCACTACGCTCTGAGGTCCAACTCGACGACTACGTTGGTTCTCTCGTCAAACGTCCCAATTCAGACGCCGCTATCAAGGAGGCTTCAAAACAGGCCCCAACAGAGCTCGGGCTGAGCCATGTCTTCCCTGCGACAGTCCGAGATGTCAAGGATTCTGGATACTATGCACCAGACGACATTGTTCAACCAACCTCCGCCGATCGCGACTCAGACGAGTTCTTCTCTGCAGGCTCCGACGAGCAACAGTCAGCCAAGGACAAATCACCTCCCTCTGACAAGTTCTCTGACCGTGAGAAATCATCTCTCGTATCACCACCTAAGAAGTACGATGATAATGATCTCAACCGTGAAGAGCGGCATCGCAATGTTCGCTATGAGACTCGCTCTCGCTCCCAGAGCCGGGACCGTGGCTACGAGCTGGATAATGGTGATTCGCCCAGCAAACGAAGGCATCACCGTAGGCGCGAAACGGACGAACGGTCGGACGATTGGGACTCTCGATCGGTAATTTCTGAAGCCCGATCGGAGGCAACGGGTGAACGTCGCCGCAAGCATAGGCACCGGGAAAGCGATCGCACTCGCTCGCCGGAAGAATATCGTCGCTCATCTGCTAGATCTGAACCGGGTGATATCGAGGACGAGCGTAAATCTTCTAGACGCAGATCAAAACGGGATGACGATGACAACATGTCTATTATATCATCGCCGGCACGCTACGATGATGAGAAGACCTCGAAAAAGGATAAGGAAAAGCGATCGTCTGGGCTGTTTGGTATATTTAGCAGATCGAAGGAGAACCTGGCGGAGACTTCCAGCAAGTCCTCTAAGTTGAGAGACGATGAAGAAGACGGTGAGCGCAGGCGTCGCAGGAAGAAGCATAGGGAAGGCTCGGCATATGGGTCCGATGACGATGATGCGCGGTCCACCATCTCGTCCTCCAGTCGCCGTGAGAAGTCGCGGAGGAGTCGCACTGACAGTTGGGACGAAAAGGTATAGCATACTTTCTACTCGTTGTACTATTCTCCATCATGTATTATAGACGTTAATATATTGGGTGTTAGGAACGCTCCTCCCGATCACGCAATGACGACGAAGACCAGGCTTTTTTAGACGATCGGGCAGTGGCAGCCACACCACTGCCCGCAGGTGAGACTGTCGCTCGCCTTGAAGAACCGCAGGATAGTGGCTTGCCTGATGACAATCCCGATCGCTCTCTTCCTGTCCTCGACACGGCATTGGCCCCCCATACAGAGGTGGGAGACGTCGAACGTCCTACTACGCCTACATTTGATGACCCTCGCACGTTCTTGACCAGACTTACTGGCCTGCAACCATGGCAGCTGGAAGCGTTCCCTGATGAGCTACCTCCACTCCCCGTCAGCAGACCAACAAGCCCTCTGCTACAAACCCCGGAACCATCAAGAAGCCCTCTTTCCGAGCGAAGACTATCATCCACATCCGTGCCTATCCGCTTTCGCCGGCCTCCCGGGAGTCCGAGCACAACACGCGACGACCTCAAACTGGACTTGAGGAATGCTTCGAGCCCTGGTAGCTCGCCACTTCGACCGCCAGGCCCTCGACATGCGAAGTCGCATTCCGGCGAGTTCATCCACTCGCGCGAGTATAGACCTCTGTACCTTGTAGAGCGCAATCGTAAATCTGCCGAGACCATTGAAGAAGTGCTTCCAGCTCTGCCTTCAAGTGGAAGCCCATCGCGAGCATCGTCGACCAGCGGAACAGAAGATGAGTACCAGTCAGCCTACGAGTCGGCACACGAGTCACCTAGCGCCAGTGTGAGCGACGCTTTCGAAGATGCGTTCGCAGACCCGTTCAACTTTGCGCCGCCTTCTTACCCTGCACCCGGAACTGAAGTGCAGCATCCCGAGCTTGCGGATCGCGAGATAGAGGAGTTGACGGAGTCGCAGCAGACCACGCCTAAGGCTTCATCATTCCCGGCTGGTGTGCTGGATTTCAGGAGGGACGAAGCGAAGCTGCCGGCTGAAGATCTATCTGCTAGGCTGGAGCAAGTGCAGCATGAAGAGCCGAAGGGCCTCGGTTTATTGATAGATGAGCCTGATGTTCCGCTTGCTTCTCTATCATCACGAGTGCACGATCAATTCCCTGGATTGGATTTCGCCCACTCTGCTACGCCTGTCATGCGTCCAAATTACCCACCTGCTGCTACTTTGGCCCCAAGCGCACCCATCGATGACATCCATTTGCGGGACGTCACTACGTCTCTCAGCAGAGACCCTTCACCATCCCAGACATCCTCACGTCTTCAAGATGCTGCTCTCGGCGCCCTCGTGGGAGGTGCCACCGCGACTGTTCTCAGCCATCGCTCTCCAACATCTAAAGCATCTGAAGACGACTTCATGGGTGGCGACCTCGACCAGGACACCATCGACGCCGCCGCAGCAGAATCCACACCAGCACCAGCACCTGAGCCAGAAGAGTCCGTGCGCCCAACCCTCGTGCGCGCTCCTTCCTCCACCTCCAAGAAGACCAAGAAAGGTAAGAAGGGCTCTAAAGGTAAGAGCATCGACTTGGGCACCGAACCGCCCAAGGAACTCACAGCGGAGGACCATGCCAAGATCCGCGAAGCCGACGCCGCGGATGCGGTGGATGGGTGGTTCAGCGAGCCTGTGCAGGAGCCTAAGATTGAGGAGGAGAAGCCCGCGGTGGTCGAGGTCAAGCAGCCAGAGCCTAGTCCGGAGCTGCTCAGGAGGGAGAGTAAAGGGAAGGGCAAGGCGAAGAAGAAGAAGGGAAAGAAAGGGAGTGTCTCTGAGGCTGTGGATACGCCCGCCGAGGACGCCCTCCAGCCTGAAATGCCCGATGAAATCAAGGTTGTCGAGGACCCTGCTCTACCGAGCTCATCCAAGGACGCAGCTGAACTTTACCTCCCCAGCTCCTCGAAAGATGTACCGAAGTCACGAGACACAGGTTACATTCCTGGCTCCTCCTCGTCCTTCATCCCCACCTTCAACGACAATGAAGACGCCTGGGACCGACCTCTCGGCGAAGACGATGCCACCCTCGTCGGCGAACCTGGCGCCGGCGTGTCCCCCGAGATGCTGTCCAAGGAGTTCCGGCGGCAGAAACTGCTTGATCATACGATGCCGCGGGGCAATGACGAGATCGCTGTGCAGCGCGCGGTTATCGGGTACGGTGATGATAGTCCGCTGGCGAGGGAGATGCTGGCGAGTAAGCTGGACCAGTTCGAACAGCCTCCTATGCCGAGACAAAGCAGCACGTTGCAGCTTGCGACACCGACAAGTATTGCGATTGAACCTGTCGAGCACGAGCCTAACTCCGAGCCCACAAAGCCGATGACCGAAGCTGTTGACGACGTCGTGTCTTCGTCCAAGAACAAGAAAGACAAGAAGGGCAAAAAGGGAAAACGCGGCAGCCAGAACATTGAAGCCGAGCCTTCAACACTCCCCTCCGAGCCAGAGCCAACGACAGATGCAGATACAGTACTCCCTGGTCTATCCTCGACGCAAGACACCGTCGAGCAAGATATTCTCAAGCCTGCCTTCGACGAGACACCAACGCCTGCGGAAGAACCAAAGCCTACATACGATGCCGGCGACGTATCGCAATACCTCGTCGCATCGTCCGACTCTCCTTCACCCGCATCTACACCCATCCCAGCTTCCACTCTCCCTTCCACACTCCCGGAAATCAAAGAAGTCGCAGCACCCACGCCCGCGGCTACGGACAAGAAAGCTAAATCCAAGAAGGAGTCTCCGCCTGAGGCTACGTCCGGCTGGGGCAAGAGCTTGTTCGGCGCACTGGGATGGGGAAAGAAGAAGGCGACTGCGGCTGAGGTGAAGGGTGGGAAGGTGATGCCTACGGAGAAAGGCGTCGAGCCCACTTTGCCCGCACCTGTTGATGAGAATGAGAATGAGAGGGCTGAAGCACCTGCAG